>JARQOC010000002.1:457071793-457393383 GCA_033576535.1 Allobates femoralis | reverse complement strand
TTACCCATCATTACCTGGAAAGCCCGAGCAGCTCCATCATACAGCACCATTATATACTGTCCGAGCAGCTCCATCATAGAGCACCATTATATACCGCCAGAGCAGCTCCATCATAGAGCACCATTATATACCGCCAGAGCAGCTCCATCATAGATCCCCATTATATACAGCCCGAGCAGCTCCATCATAGAGCACCATTATATACCGCCAGAGCAGCTCCATCATAGATCCCCATTATATACAGCCCGAGCAGCTCCATCATAGAGCACCATTATATACCGCCAGAGCAGCTCCATCATAGATCCCCATTATATACCGCCAGAGCAGCTCCATCATAGATCCCCATTATATACAGCCCGAGCAGCTCCATCATAGATCCCCATTATATACAGCCCGAGCAGCTCCATCATAGAGCACCATTATATACCGCCAGAGCAGCTCCATCATAGAGCACCATTATATACCGCCAGAGCAGCTCCATCATAGAGCACCATTATATACCGCCAGAGCAGCTCCATCATAGATCCCCATTATATACAGCCCGAGCAGCTCCATCATAGAGCACCATTATATACCGCCAGAGCAGCTCCATCATAGATCCCCATTATATACCGCCAGAGCAGCTCCATCATAGATCCCCATTATATACAGCCCGAGCAGCTCCATCATAGATCCCCATTATATACAGCCCGAGCAGCTCCATCATAGAGCACCATTATATACCGCCAGAGCAGCTCCATCATAGAGCACCATTATATACCGCCAGAGCAGCTCCATCATAGAGCACCATTATATACTGTCCGAGCAGCTCCATCATAGAGCACCATTATATACAGCCCGAGCAGCTCCATCATAGAGCACCATTATATACCGCCAGAGCAGCTCCATCATAGAGCACCATTATATACCGCCAGAGCAGCTCCATCATAGAGCGCCATTATATACCGCCAGAGAAGCACCATCATAGAGCGCCATTATATACCGCCAGAGGAGCACCATCATAGAGTGCCATTATATACTGCCAGAGCAGCACCATCATAGAGCGCCATTATATACCGCCAAAGCAGCTTCATCATAGAGCGCCATTATATACTGCCAGAGCAGCTCCATCATAGAGCTCCATTATGTATCGCCAGAGCAGCTCCATCATAGAGCACCATCATAGAGCGGCATTATATACCACCAGAGGAGCACCATCATAGAGCGCCAATAGATACCACCAGAGGAGCACCATCATAGAGCGGCATTATATACCGCCAGTGGAGCACCATCATAGAGCGGCATTATATGCCGCCGGAGGAGCACCATCATAGAGCGCCATTATATACCAGCGTAGGAGCACCATCATATAGCGCCATTGGTTCCATGGCGCTTTACATGTGTAAGGGCAGAACAAGGACGAGAACATAAATAACGACGACTAAATCATACAGGTACATTAGGGCAGAGCGCATTATATACTGCTGTAGGAGCACCATTATATATTGCCATTATATACCACCATAGGAGCTCCATCATATAGCACCATCATATACCTCCATTATAGACCAGCGTAGGAGCACCATCATATAGCGCCATTATATACCAGCGTAGGAGCACCATCATATAGCACCATTATATGCCGAGATAGGAGCACCATTATATAGCGAACTATATACTGCCATAGGAGCATCTGTCATATAGCACATTATATACTACTGTAGGAGCACCATTATATACTGCCATTATATACCACCATAGGAGCTCCATCATACAGCGCCATTATATACCGCTGTAGGGGCACCATCATACAGCGCCATTATATACCGCTGTAGGAGCACCATCATATAGTGCCATTATATGCCGCCATATCAGCGCCATCATATATCATTATTATATACCGCCATTATATACCACCATAGGAGCTCCATCATATAGCATCATTATATACCACCATAGGAGCACCATCATATAGTGCCATTATACAGTGTTGGCCAAAAGTATTGACACCCCTGCAATTCTGTCAGATAATACTTAGTTTCTTCCTGAAAATGATTGCAATCATAAATTCTTTGGTATTATCATCTTCATTTAATTTGTCTTCAGTGAAAAAAGCACAAAAAGAATTGTCCTAAAGCCAAATTGGATATAATTCCACACCAAACATAAAAAAGGGGGTGTCCAAAAGTATTGGCACTGTTAGAAAAATCATGTGATGCTTCTCTAATTTGTATAATTAACAGCACCTGTAATTTACCTGTGGCACCTAACAGGTGTTGGCAATCACTAAATCACACTTGCAGCCAGTTGACATGGATTAAAGTTGACTCAACCTCTGTCCTGTGTCCTTTTGTGTACCACATTGAGCATGGAGAAAAGAAAGAAGACCAAAGAACTGTCTGAGGACTTAAACCAAATTGTGAGGAAGCATGAGCAATCTCAAGGCTGCAAGTCCATCTCCAAAGACCTGAATGTTCCTGTGTCTACTGTGCGCAGTGTCATCAAGAAGTATAAAGCCCATGGCACTGTGGCTAACCTCCCTAGATGTGGACGGAAAAGAAAAATTGACAAGAGATTTCAACGCAAGATTGTGTGGATGGTGGATACAGAACCTCGACTAACATCCAAACAAGTTCAAGCTGCCCTGCAGTCCGAGGGTACAACAGTGTCAACCCGTACTATCCGTCGGCGTCTGAATGAAAAGGGACTGTATGGTAGGAGACCCAGGAAGACCCCACTTCTTACCCCGAGACATAAAAAAGCCAGGCTGGAGTTTGCCACAACTTACCTGAGAAAGCCTAAAACGTTTTGGAAGAATGTTCTGAGGTCAAAGTAGAGCTTTTTGGGCAAAAGCATCAACATAGAGTTTACAGGAGAAAAAAAGAGGCATTCAAAGAAAAGAACACGGTTCCTACAGTCAAACATGGCGGAGGTTCCCTGATGTTTTGGGGCTGCTTTGCTGCCTCTGGCACTGGACTGCTTGACTGTGTGCATGGCATTATGAAGTCTGAAGACTACCAACAAATTTTGCAGCATAATGTAGGGCCCAGTGTGAGAAAGCTGGGTCTCCCTCAGAGGTCATGGGTCTTCCAGCAGGACAATGACCCAAAACACACTTCAAAAAGCACTAGAAAATGGTTTGAGAGAAGGCACTGGAGACTTCTAAGGTGACAAGCAATGTGTCCAGACCTGAATCCCATAGAACACCTGTGGAGAGATCTAAAAATGGCAGTTTGGAGAAGGCACCCTTCAAATATCAGGGACCTGGAGCAGTTTGCCAAAGAAGAATGGTCTAAAATTCCAGCAGAGCATTGTAAGAAACTCATTGATGGTTACCGGAAGCGGTTGATCGCAGTTATTTTGGCTAAAGGTTGTGGAACCAAGTATTAGGCTGAAGGTGCCAATACTTTTGTCTGGCCCATTTTTGGAGTTTTGTGTGAAATGATCAATGTTTTGCTTTTTGCTTCATTCTCTTTTGTGTTTTTTCATTTAAGACAAATTAAATGAAGAAGATAATACCAAAGAATTTGTGATTGCAATCATTTTCAGGAAGAAACTGAGTATTATCCGACAGAATTGCAGGAGTGTCAATACTTTTGGCCAACACTGTATTCCGCCATAGGAACACCACCAAATAGCGCATTATATATTGCCGAAGGAGCATCATCATATAGCACCACTATATACTACCATTAGATACCACCATAGAAGCACCATTATATACTGCCATTAGATACCACCTTAGGAGCACCATTATATACCGCCATAGGAGCACTATCAAATAGCGCCATTAGGCATACTTTCACAACTGACGGCATTATATACCACCATCGGAGCACAGTCATCACCATCATATAGCGCCATTATATTCTGCCATATGGACACCATCATGTAGTGACATTATATACTGCCATAGGAGTGCTATCATGTAGTGGCATTACATACCACCATAGGGGCAGCATTATGTAGTGCCATTAAGTACCGCCATCGGAGCACCATCACATAGCACCATTATATACCACCATAGGGCACCATCATATAGTGCCATTATGTATCGCCATCATATAGTGCCGTTATATATTGCCATGGGAGCACCATCATTGCCATCATATTCTGCCATAGTAGCACCATCATCTTCATTAAATATTGCCAGAGCAGCGCCATTCTCTCCATCATATACCACCATAACAGCAACATTCTCACTGTCATATCTCCGTTGTCCCTTCATATCACAATAGTAGCACCATTTTTGCCATCATACATCACAATAGCAGCACCATTCTTGTGATCATATACCATCATAGAAGCACCGTCATATTCAACCATATCAGTACCATTTTCGCTGTCATATACCACCATTCTCGCTAGCACATACCATCATAGCAGCACCATTCTCACTATCATATACCACCATAGCACCACCATTCTCACCAGTTAAACGCTATCATCACCACCATAGTGCAATTCTCTCCATTGTATTCCACCACAGCAGTGCCTTTTTTGCCATCATGTACACTCAATGCTGTGCCATTCTCTCAATCATATACCACCATAACAGTGTCATTAGCACCATTTTTGCCATCATGTTAGTCCATAGTAGAACCATTATCGCTATCACATACGTCTATAGCAGTTCCATTAGTGCTATCATACCTCCATAGCTGTGCCATTCTTGCCATAATTAAAGATGAGTGGACCCATGAAAGTTCGGGTTCTGGGGTTCAGCTGGAGCTTTTATAAAGGTTTGTTCGGGACCAAAACTTGACCCGAACCTCATTTGAAGTCACTGATTGGGCAGTTCAGCTCTTTGTCCACATACAGCCAGCCATAATCAAAACACTTCTGGGAGTGGAAGGGCAGAGATTTTTCATTTTTTTTTTTTAGAAATACATTACATGTGATAACTCTGCTTTTACCCCTGGTGTGAGGCGATCAAACTCTGCAATCGGCTCACAGTGGGCCAAGCACCAAGTGTACCCGAGCACAACGATGCTCACTGGAGTGCTTTGAATACATAACTCTGGCCTTGAACGGTTCGCTCACTCTTAGCCATCATATGCAACCATAACCGCCATTATCACTACCATGTAACACCATAGCAGCCCATGTATTGCAATCATACAGTTGTGCTCAAAAGTTTATTTTTCCCACCAGATTTTTTTGTTCTTTTGGCCTTTTTTCAGAGAATATGAATTATAACACAAAAACCTTTTTTCCACTCATAGTTAGTGGTTGGGTGAAGCCATTTATTTTCAAACTACTGTGTTTTCTCTTTTTCAATCATAATTATAACAAAAAAACATCCAAAATGACCCTGATAAACAGTTCACATATCCCAGTTCTTAATACCATGTATGGCCTCCTCTAACATCAATGGCAGCATTAAGTCTTTTGTGATAGTTGTGATTGAGGCTCTTTATTTTCTCAGATGGTAAAGCTGCCCCTTCTTCTTGGCAAAAGCCACCAGTTCCTGTAAATTCCTGGCCTTTCTTGCATGAGCTGTGTGCTTGAGTTCTCCTCTGGTGGCTTAATGCTAATGAGGTCAGGAGACTGAGATGGCCACTCCAGAACCTTCAATTTGTTCTTCTGTAGCCAATGACAGGTCAACTTGGCCTTGTGTTTTGGATCGTTGTCATGTTGGAACGTTCAAGTACGTCCCATGTGCAGCTTCTGGACTGACGAGTGCAAATTTGCCTCCAGTATTTGCTGATAACGTGCTGCATTCATTTTTCCTTCAACATGGACCAAGTTTCCTGTGCCTTTGCTGCTCACACACCCCACATCATCAGCGATTCACCTCCTGTGCTTTACAGTAGGAATGGTGTTCCTTTCATCATAGGCCTTGTTGACATGTTGAATGTAACGTTTATGGTTGTGGTAAAAAGTTTGATATTGGTCTCATCACTCCAAATTACCTTGTTCCAGAAGCTTAGAGGCTTGTCTCTGTGCTGTTTGGCGTATTGTAGGCAAGATACTTTGTGACATGACATTTGTGCAGTAATGGCTTTCTTCTGGTGATTCGACAATGCAGCCTATTTTTCTTCAAGGGCCTCCTTATTGTGCATCTTGAAACAGTCACACCGCTGATTTTCAGTGAGTTCTGTATTTCAGCTGATGTTGTTTGTGGGTTTTTCTTTGCATCCCAAATAATTTTCCTGGCAGTTGTGGCTGAAATTTTTGTTGGTCTACCTGATCATGGTTTGGTTTTTACAGAGCAACTGATTTTCATTTGTTATTCACAGTTTGAACACTGCTGACTGGCATTATCAATTCCTTGGATATCTTGTTGTATCCCTTTCCTGTTTTAATAAGGTAAAAAATGTTTGTACCGTGTTAGCCAGTAGATAGAAAAGTATTAGAATCTGAGAGTCCTCAGTGGTTGATACCTTTTAATGGCTAACTAAGCAAAGAGTTAGCTATTAAAAGGTATCAACAACTGAGGACTCTCATATTCTAATATTGTCCTGTTTTATACAGTTCAACTATCTTTTGCCATAGATCCATTGACAATTCTTTTGCTTTCCCCATGGCTCACAATCTAGAAATGTCAGTGGCTGGATGAAAGATGCCAAAAGTCTGTCTGGATCCCGGAAACTCGCTCAGCTTTTATGCACACACATTGATTACAAGCAAACAGGTCACAGGTGAGGATGTTGCCTATATTAGCAACCTATATGCAAACCTATTTGTATCAACTTCTGTGCATGTTTTCAGGCCAAAATCACCAGGGTATGTATACTTTTGATCAGGATAATTTAGACATTTTTCGTTGTAATTATGATTTAAAAAGAGAATACACAGAAGGTTTGACAATAAATGGCTTCACTCAACCACTAACCATGAGTGGAAAAAAGTTTTTATATTATCATTCATATTCTCAGAAAAAAGGCCAAGAAAGCAAAAAAATCTTCTGGGGTATGTAAACTTTTGAGCACAACTGTACACCTCCATAGCAGATCAGTTATTGCCTTCAAATACTCGACAAAGCAGCGCTATTATCACCATCATAGCAATAACAGCAATAAAAAAAAAATATAGCAAAGAAGCAGTCATATGTCTGTATAATATCATATCCAGTACAGAAGCGGACTGACCCAAGTAACAGGGTGGCATTTGCCCCCCAGGCCGGTGGTTTAGTCCTAGTTTAGGGCCGCCCAGACAGTGAGAGCGGCCGCGGGACCCGGGACTGGAGCGTAGGCAGCAGCCAACCGGTAGGTGAGTCAAGGAGTGCCCCCTCCCCCCCGATCCTCACTTGTCCCCAGTAGCACCCCCCACCCCCGCTCCTCACTTGGCCCCTGGCTGTGCAAAGTGGAAAAGTGGACTGCCACCTAGGGCAAGATCAGCCAGCCAGCCCCTGATCCAGTATGTCTTCAAGATACAGTTAATAAGTATTCCTGTTAGGATTCGTGCAGATGACCGTATTTTTGTTCTGAGTGTGATCCGACAAAACACTTGATCATATAAGGATCAAGGTTTTTCAATTTGACAGGGCAAATTAATATTTTGTCCTCGAACTGAGGGGTCCAAGAAAAAAATTGCCAATATGTGCGATTTTTCTTTGTAAATTGGATGGCACTCGGCCATTCATGTCAATGGGTTCATGAGACAAGTCAGACTGCAGTTGGATGATATCTGACAGAATGACACTTTTTTTTTTTTTTTACTATTCTTCACATCCATTAAGAATGGATCCCACTTTGATCAAACTCTGATAAAACTGATCAGAGTATGATTAGGTCTGATTTAGTTGGATGGACAACATGTGATTGTGTGACGATAGCCTTAGCAGGAGCTCCACTCAGCACTACTCAGCTTCCCACAAACAGAATGCCTACCTGTCATTAAAGAAATTGGTGTTTGCCTGCAGCCATTATGGTAATCTGCTGATATTTACTGTAGGAAACGTGTGGCTAAGTGATGGCCTGGCTTCAGGGAGAAAATGTAGTTATATGTCCGCTCCAGCCACTCACTTCCGGTGAAGTGGGGAGCAGCGGGATGTGAGTAGTCAGTGCTCACCACACAGTGATCATGCTAAAATCACACCCACCGCTACATAACTGGCACTCTGCTCAGTACATATGCTCCAGAGCAGGACTGAAGAGAGTGCAGACTGATCACAGCTCTGAGGACTGGCAGCAAGCGGCCACAGGGAATATCACTTAATTTTCATCCTGCAGTCGAACATCTTCATAGACACCTCCATATATGTAAAATGGTATTTACCTGCAGGTTAGCATTATGGCTGCCAGTAAATTCAGTTGTTTTTTTAGTGACAGGTTTCCTTTAAAGGCTGGAAACACACTGTCCAAGTGACAAATCTCATCAGTGGAAGTATTGGATGTTGAACTGCCACTGACCTGATATTGATGACTGGCGATGAGCGTCTCACTTGTGCAACTCCAGTCCATGGTCAGTGGTCTCTGGCTGCGGACAGCAGTAGCTGTGTGAATTTTCTTACATTTTATGAGTCCATTCTCAAGATTAGCGAGATGTCAACTGTGCAGCACACAGATCATGCCAGGCCTATGAATCAAATGCCACACCTTGGGACATGGGAGCTCAGACAATTTGCCAGGGTCTTGCACACATGGGCAGAGTGCAATGACCAGGACCATGTACCATAGTTGGGCAAAAGAAATCGCTCGTCTCTTTCAATGAGTTAGCTGACAGATCATTACTATTTTGTGATTGAACAACCCGTTTAACTCCAACTCTTCTTTTTTGGCAGCTGCTTATTCCCTACACACAATTGAAGACACATGCACTCTTGAGTGAAACGTGTATGGGGTGGTCAGAAGATACTTTTCCGGACAGCTATTGAAGGTGCTTTGACATATTGGGGGGAATTAATTAAGAGTATTACACCGCGATAGGGTCTTTTCATAGGTGCAGTGCTGATTTGCTAAAATAATTAAAGGTGTTTTATTTTATTTCTTGCTTCTCTCATCCTTGGGATTGGTGTTACATTTTAAAAAGATAATCACTTTAAACTACAATTTTAATGATTTTTGCTATTTATTTTGATCATTAGATGGCAGACTCCAGAATGTCTTTGCAGTCAGCATCACCTTCTGTAACCCTCCTTGATAAGAAGCATTATAATAAAGCACTCCGGGATCTACTGAGGAGGATTCGTGATTGCAATAGGTAAAGCATATAATACATACACAAGGCATATGTTTTATATAGTAACAAGTGTGTGTTTTTTTTATCGAGTATTTTTTTTATTATAAACATTTTTTTTTTTTTTTTAGCACACAATGTAATTACATAAAGTAATACTGATTCAATGACCTCGATCCTGACCATTTTCAAACTGTGTACATTATTAAAGTCTTAGGCCTAATTCATAGGCTTGCTTCTTTCACTGTCCTTCGGCATATCAAGTCCAAAGTTCCTGTATATATCAGTGGTATCTAGGCCTGACATGTTTTGAGGTTGGCTAACAAACAATCCCTGTCTACCGAAATTAACCTTCCCTCCATACATACACATTTATCCTATGGCTTTCTTCTACCTGGATTCCTTCAGTACAGCCCAATAAACATATGATGGGGTCTATATCAATATTACAATCCTATACAGATGTTATTGACCCACCCCAGGGCCCTTGGGGTACCCGGTTCCAGACGGTTGCAATGGGGGATGTCACGGGTGGCTTGCCCAAACCCATCGACCTGGTGGTCGCTGAAAAATGGCAAAAAGGGGAAAAATAAAATTAAAGTCTCGTGACTCCACCTACGGTACCCAGTAATGATACTGGCGCTGCTTTCAGACCGCCGGGGATAGTGATGCTGCAGCTAGATGATAACACTCCCTGTAGGTGGAGCGGGGTGCCTGGGACAGTGGTGTAGAATAGTGATTTTGCACAGGGAGGTGGCTCTGCAGGTTGGGTGCTGACACAGTCTATGTGTTGGACAGGATCATGGGCCATAAGTACTGACACACACTGAAAGTTGTTTCCGTACCTTTTACTGATGTTGATGCAATGTAACGTCCAGGGTACACTCCAGGTGGTCGGGAGGCACTTCAGGATCTCCACACCCGGTGAGTTGTGACGCCTCCTCGTCCTAGTGGTGTGTGATTAAGTCCTGGCCTGTCTGGAATCTGGCCTGATCTCCCCTGTGACTCTCACTTGTATTGCAGGTGGTGAGAACCTTCTGCCGGATGCCGCTTTCTCTCCTGCGGTTCCTGGCTGTCGTGGTTATCGTGCTACAAGGGTCCCAGAAGACTGAAGTCTCCTTGGTTGACCGGTGTTTTCTGCTGGGCTAAGTAGTGCCTGGCAGACACGGACTCCGGTGTCCAGGTTGCTTCCTGGGGTGAACCAGTATGGTTCCTCTGCCCCCACTCTGTTCCTCGCCTTGCCTCCGACCCTCACTCTTGGGCCCCCTGCACTGGTTAGGCTTCCCTCTGGTACAGGCCTAACGTGGCTCCGTTCACCAGGTGTCTTCCTCAGTACTGCTCTGTACTGAACTGCCTAACTCTGCCCCCGGGCCTGAATTTATAGGGGACCTTGCCTGAAGGCAGCAAGTAGAGCTTCCCCTTTCAGGTCTGGGGTGGAAGGTGTTGCATGTGGAAATCCCTCTGTGCACTAGTTTGTCCCGTGGCAACCGTCCCGTAGAGGTGCCACATTATTAGATTAACAACTTCCAGCCAGAAAGTGTTTAATTTCTGAGACGACCACATTACATGGATTAATCCTGCGTTTTGCCCATTACATTTGTGGCACAAGGAGTCTGCCCCGTAGGCCATCATATATAATCTCACAGGCGTCCTATATACTCTATGGATCCTATAATATTGAGAGAGTCTTTGCCTTGCTCATTAAGACTTTAGGTGGTTTGAAGACTATCTGGCCAAGTATTCTCGTTAATAGGGTCCACATCCCTTTCCCATTTAACTTTGAGAGAGGAAGTTCTCTGTTAAAGGATACACTCCATCAAATATTTATAATAAAGTGAGATTTTTCCTGTGGTTGAGCCCCATTGAACTATAAGATCTAAAATGGGTATTGATTGGACGTGACCAAATGGTGTTTTTTGATTTTGAGTTGTGAAAGGGTGCCATAATTGTAGGTACTGATAAAATCTATTATGTGGGAGTTAGAGTTGACTCTCTAATGTTGAGAAGGTTTTAAGTTGATTATCAGCAAGTAGGTGCATGATTTTCCAAAGCCAATTGTTTGTCCATACCTCAAACCCTGTAATTTATTAAAGGGACACTTGTCAGGTCATTTTTCAGTATGATACTAATATTACCGTTGAATAGTGCCTGGGCAGACCTTTTAAAAACATGTAAAATCATTATTGTACTGTTTATAGTTTCCATGTTATCTGCATTGTCAGACCCTACAGGGAGCTGCTGGATTAGTCCTCTGCACCAAACAGGAATAGTCGGGGTGCTGTATAAACTGTCATGTAATTATGCACTCCCTCTCAGCAGCTCTCTTCTCCCGCCTCCGTTTGCAGTGTCAGGTTTCAGCAGATTCTGTTCTGATGAAGACAAGGAGGGGGAGAACCATTGCCGAATTGACTTATCTACATTCCATCTGTTTCTGTAAGCAGGAATTTTGCTGTGACAGTTTCTGTGTTGTATTTCACCTCTTTCTTGGCTGCAGCCACAAAGAGGAGAATACAGTTCCCCCAGTGATCTCCTGTGCAATGATGTGGTGTGAGTATGTGACATGCATATTCACCATATGGGAAGCGGACAGCAGAGAACTAAGTGGATCATTCATTGTGATTGACCGATGGAGTGAATCTCGTTATTTGAAGTTTACAGAAGATAGGAGGGGAATATAAATAAAGGAACTACATAAAGTTAGTGATTTAGAGTGAGGAATTAGAAAATGATATCAGTTAGGCCTCTTTCAAATAAGCATTTTTGTCCGAATCCGGACAAAAAAACGCATCTGCGTATGTGCCGCCTAACGGCAGCACTTGCGCCGGGCCCAATACATTGTCTATGGGGCTTGCGGCAAGTGCGGTATTGTCGCGATCCAGCACTTGCGGCAGGTGTGGCCGCGAACAAAAAAGGCGGTTATTTTGCGCTTCCAAACCTGCCACAAGTGCCGGATCATGGCAATACCGCACTTGCCGCTAGCCCCATAGTCAATGCATGGGGCTTACCGCAAGTGTACCTCAAGTGCGACCGTTAAGCGGCACATGCGCAGAAGCGGGTTTTTTTTGTCCGGATCTTGACAGAAACGCTGATGTGAAAGGCCCCTTACATATGGATTTTTGACCTGACAGTATGCCTTTAAATTCAGGATGAAAATAATTATTCCATATAGGGGAGAATTTTTCAATTCCTGTGATAACCACAATTTTCTTTTAAATGTATCAATGTATATTATGAATCACATTCCGTGTTATAATATTTACCATGATATCCACCCATTCCTCATTAATTTAGGTGGTACTCTCTTGCCAGTTTTGTCCATACATTGCTTTCTGTGACATTGAATTTCCTTTTCTAATATGTATAGGGTTTAAAAATTTCAGTCCTAAAGTTAAACATGGAAATCTTCAGGGTTTTTTTTTTCTTCTTAAATGTATCCATTTTGTGTTAACATTTTTGCAGTTGATTTTTATTGAAAATTTTGCACCATTTGACTTTTACAAGCTTTTGGAAAGGGGGCATTACCAGTTTGAGACATGTAGATCAGGAGAATAGTCTGTCAGTTATTACACGTCTCACATTGATAATGCCCCCTTTCATGTAATATAAGAGGCAGATTCTCAGGGAGATCTGTGTCCGGGCCATAGATCTTAACAGCTCATTTATGTATTAAGAAAATGTGGATTTCTCTGAAATAAAACCTCAGATAGCAAGGTATTGTTTTATTTCATTTTTTAAGAGCTATTTGCCTATACAGATGGTTTGGGGGAGGGGGAGACAAATTGCCCTTGTTCATATCCTTTAAATCAGGCAGTGGGGAACCTCATGCCCCAGGGCCGAATGCGGCCCTTAATTAATTTTATTGTGGCCCCTGGGCAGATTCCTGGGGTCCGCAATGCTCAGGCTGGCAGACACGTTTTGCCGACTGTCAGCCCTTTACATTCAGCTCTCCAGTGATCTCTATGCCCCAGCCTCGGCCTCTCCAGTGAGGTATATGCTCCCAGCCTCTCCTGTGATGTCTAGGGCTTTAGCAAACCTGGAAAAGCAGTTGAGAAGCAACATGACCAATATCGCCCATGCCAAAGAGAAGCAGCTCCAGCCAACACAGTAGGGGTGCTTTGATTGTTAACCAAAAATAACAGGTCATTTTCAAGTTGGTAATTTTGTACGACCCCCGAAGGATTGTAGAAATTTCCAAATGACCCTCAACAGAATAATGGTTCCCTGCCCCTGGTTTAAATGATAAATGTCTGGCAACCTGCAGCCACCACTTTGAAGATCTTACTGCATAAAATTTTGCATTGAACTCAATAAAACTTAAAAACTTCGGATAAATCTCTCACAAAACATCTATAAGACTCTCTTTATTCACTTCTTTGGAAAGATGACTTTCTGTTTTTAGGTTCAGTTGTTTGAGCCTTTTTTATATATGTTCATTTTATGAGACACTTTTTCTGATGAACTGCGGGCAAACTCTGCCTGAAAAAGACTGTGTACGTACCCCAAAGAATGAGAGTTTGCTAAAGTTATTTGTGCTGGAAAACCTGTAGTTTTGACCCCAAAAAAGAAATTGTGTGAAATTGCCTATTCTAAAGGAATATGTACACCACTCAAATATGCTGCAGATTAATATATATGTTAGTGTTTGCATAGCATCCTTACCCACCGGTGATGAAGCCAGTGTTTAATCATTTATGCTGGCATATATAAATTTAATACTTTTAGATAAATTTGCACTTAAAAAAAATGTTTCATAACAGAAGGAGGGATACGCCCAGATGTCTCCAGGCTAGTAAGTTTATAAACTCTTTATATCAGTTATACTAATGCAAGATTTTACACAAAAACAGTGCTGGAAAGGTATCCTTAGGGTGCAGGGACATGTACTAACTGTGTATTAGGGTGATCTGAGGTGGTTGGTTCCCTTTAAGGGTATCACACGCTATATCCCCTTTAATCTGCAGGATATGTTGAAGGGAATTTGACAGCAGAGACATGCTAATCAAACCATTGGCAGCATGTATCAGAAACGCGTAGCATGATTTCACCTATATAGGTTTAACTGAAATGCTGCAGTGTTTCAGAGAAAAATATGCTTTAGAAACAAGCTGTCCAGGCACCAGTCTGCCTGGGTGGCAAGTCAAAGAGGCCGATCCTTGGCCACTTCTCCCCACTTGTTTCCCATGAGTAATAGTCTCTACTGCATGCATGTATAGGAGAGATCTATCGGTCAGTGACAGCGGGCGAAGGATCAGCCTTTTTGAATATTAACCTCTGCGGCTGGTTCTCAGTGGTTTTTGAAGTATGTTATTCCCAGCAGCAGCATTTCAGAGTCAAGCAAACCTGGCTGAAATCATGAAGCCAGTGTCTGATACATGCTGTCTGTGAATCTGACAATATGTGTCCGCTTGTAGGTTGCCTTTAAAGGGGTCCACTACTTGAACAACCCCTTCTCATTTCTCATGTACGTTCCCATAAAAATAAACAACCCTGTACTCTTCTCCACTGATGGCACGGTTGTAGCGATGTCGGAACTCTCACTCCCTGGGCCCATGTGACATATTTATGATATACAAGCTCTTTAACCAAGCAGTATCAGCTTCCTTCTCCCCGCCTTTGGACACTTAAGTCTTTAACAGGAAGTGAGTGCTGCGGCTGGCCCCTCACTTCCTGTTAAAGACTTAAGTGTCCAAAGGCGGGGAGAAGGAAGCTGATACTGCTTGGTTAAAGAGCTTGTATATCATAAATATGTCACATGGGCCCAGGGAGTGAGAGTTCTGACATCGCTACAACCGTGCCATCAGTGGAGAAGAGTACAGGGTTGTTTATTTTTATGGGGATTAGAAGTGGTTGTCCAAGTAGTGGATAACCCTTTTAAGTAGTACCTGTCGTTGGGAAAAAAAAAAAGATAGGTACTCTTTAAAGCACAATTCCAGCGCTTTTATTTATTTTGTCTCACAACTGGCATAGTGCTATTAATCTAATGTCCCTAAGGGACTTTAACCACTCCAGCAGTGAAGCACCCCCCCTCCCCTTAGCTGGAGTGGCGTCTTAATAAAATTGGTTATCACTGGGTATTGGATCCATAAACCAGTTGTGAAGTGGTGGGTTACACTCACATCAAGACTGTGTTAGTACATAGATAAGCTATGTTATATTCATGTGTTGCAATATAGATATAAATATATCTCTTTTTGTTCATAGTCATAACAGATAAGTAAATCTGTAGTCATATTATCCTAGAGAAATTGTGGATAAATGCACATAAGTGTATGTTGTGTTTGTAGTTTTACTCTTGCACTGGTTATAGAATTTTAGGAACATGCAATATGTATCTTTCATGATTTCTATGATTTTAGCCAACTGGAGGTCACAGATGAACACATAGATGATGAGGTGTGCCCAGTTTTGGATTCCAATACCCACATGTATACAGAAACGGGTAATATGGCCTAACGACACATATCAATAACTTGATTAATCGTGCCAGTTATAATGGATTTGATTTATTTTCTTATAGATGTTACTTTGCCATCTCATTTGTTGGCCAACTCATGTTCTGAACCATCCTTTCTGATGAGCGGGCATGCTGGCTCTAAACAGAATACGAGGAAGC
Organism: Allobates femoralis; assembly: GCA_033576535.1. Taxonomy (NCBI): domain Eukaryota; kingdom Metazoa; phylum Chordata; class Amphibia; order Anura; family Aromobatidae; genus Allobates; species Allobates femoralis. The sequence continues at coordinate 457,377,668 of JARQOC010000002.1, read as the reverse complement.
CACAAAACACTTTATTAAAAAGTCCAAATGTTTTGCCTTCCGAGATCCATGACATATATGAAGAGCTATCGGAAATCTATCAGAAACTTCAGGTAGAATCCAAAAGCAGGGCAAAACCAGGACTATACTAAACTAGAACCACAAAGTGATTCTAATGTCCTTGTGTGCTTTGTGTAGCAAGAGAGAACGTCTCAACAAGAATATTCCCTTCAGTTGAAAAGGCGAGAGCAGAGGTTATTAGCAAAGGAAGAGATGCTTCAAAAACACCAGGCCACGCTGAGCAAGATAAAGGATGTGGAAGAGATTGTGCACCAGAAATTCCAAATAATGAAAGAGGTATTTACTGTTCTAGCTCTTATTTGGGGTTCTACATTCCAATTATACTTGGTTTACAAATATTATCTAGATACCTACACAGGCAAGGGCCAAGGAGCTACGGTAGATGCTGTTGGGCAGCTGGAAAGTATGTTGATTCATTACAATTTGGTTAGTAATGGCCGCACAGTTTTATAGGTCAACAGCAGAGTGAAAAACTGAACCCATTCACAACAATTCCACATCTCCACCACATCATGGTTGACTTGAACATATACAATGCAACATATGTATATATTTGTACATGCCATTAATAATTGTGTAAATGGCATTGGAAACTGATAATGTAATATGAAACAGCAATACGCAAAGTTATTAACTAAGTCTACAGAATGCATAGCTAGCCACACTTGCACACATCGGCAATGTCATCAACACTGTGGTTAATCAAAGCATTTTGTCTTGCATTATGTAATCTAAATGTTTCTCATGTTTCTAGCTTTGTTTTTATGTGTTCATCGATTTTTATAACCTTCTAATGGATTTCTTTGAACATGGCATAGTTTCCGTAGTGTGACTAACAACTTGGGTAACACATCTCATACAGGGCACATCAAACAACATTCAAATACCACATGTCCCAAAATAAAAGGTATGTCATTTTCCAGTTCCCACAGATGGAACCAATTTGGGAAAATAAATCAAGCGGTACAGATCTTTAACCAGTTCCACATTGGTCCATTAGGCTTTGGATGTGTGTATTATTAGCTGATGATTTTGTGTATTGCACGGCATCTTCTGGGGCATGTATGTTCACTACCTAATTTAAAAAAAAAAAAAAAGAGGTTTTAAAGCAATGTCATTAAGTGCACTGACCTCAAAGATTCTCCGTGGTTCTTATTTTTATAGCTACTTGCATAGTCAAAAATCCATTACTATGTTTTATTGTTTCACATATGTCTTTCTTTGGTGGCCCAACACCCTGTATCGTTTATGCTTGCAAGGTGGAAGCAGGGGAAGAACTTTGAGATCCTGAAAAAAAGCAGAAAAACCTGCGTTTTGGCCGCAGTTATATTTTTTTCCACCCCAAGGTCAGGTTTTGGTTGCTTAAAAACATACAGCAAAACGCAACATGTGAACATAGCCTTAATATGAGTTGTCATCAGTCCGAATTTGGCCCAAATCCAGAATTCCAGGCAGAATTGTAGAAGTGTTGTATTTATTCGTCATTATAAATACAAGCAGGGTGCAGAATTATATAGTTTTCCGTAAATTATAATTGAATTGTAATCATTTTATGAAATGTACATGAGTTTCTTAAACATGCCTAATCTTTGATCACTCCCCAAGAGTGATACTCTATCTGGGTAAGGCCTGGTTGACCATTGCTGCCATTTTTTTAAAATCAGATAATTTTTTTTTAAACATAGCAAAACATAGACCAGATATTGCATGACGATTCTGGTTTTACAATATTACAGTAAATTCTCTCCCCCCCCCCCCTTCCCCGGAGACCTTTCCCAATGCAAACAACATTTCGTTCGTTATTAACAATATCCAATAATATTTAACTATTGCCTAAAGTCATACATATCTCTACTCCGCCATACAGTTTACTGTGAGTTTTACACTACAATAGTATATACGTATAGGTGTTGCTCTAATTTATCCTATCCAACCATGACTGCCATAATTTATGGGAATAGTCCTGTTTATTCCTCTTGGTGTAAATACCTCTTTCAAGTTGAATTATATGTTTAGTTTTGGGCAATGAATTCGCGTCTGGACGGGAGCTCCTCTCTGATCCAATATTTTGCAATTCATTTTCTGGCAATACACAATAATCTTGCAATTGCTATTTTGGTCATGTCTGTTTTTATTTCCTCAACATACCCTAATATATATGTCAGTGGTTTCCTAAGGACAATGCACCTATACACCATTCCAACACGGCTCAACACATCTATCAAATGAAGGACAACCTGGGACAATGCCAAAGCATATGCATTATGTCTGCCTGAGATTGGGAGCACCTTGGGCAGTTAGAGTTAGACTTCAACCCTGCTTTAAATAACATATCAGGGGTTCTATGGATCACTGTGGATCACATACAGCTGTGACATTCTCCCAGGCTCGCTCATGGATATCTTGGGTATGTATTAAATAGCCTCTTCAGTGAGTAAAAGGACTTTAATCTAGTGCCACCTATCCTAAAAGTTAGTATCTACCCATTAACAAAACATGCCACATAACATAGGACATGAAGCAAAATCAGACAGTCATTTGCAAACACGTATTTCGAGGTGTTTGTTCCTCAACAATACAAAGCAAGAGTGAGGCCTCTGACTGATGGTATAAGGGGTAAAGTTTCTACTTGTGCAAAGTTCCCTGCCTGTGTAAGGAGACTTATAGGCCATTAACAATAGAAGATTATGATCGGACACTACTGACTATTCTCACTTGCTTAGAGATCCACAGACACGGCTTTTACTCCTCCAAAGTCATATTCATGCTACCGGGTGCATACTCAACAAGTCAGTCTATATAATCTTTACATTAGAACAGAAAAAGAATAGCACTCACCGGTTTAGCAGACGATTTTCTTTATAGCATATAACAGGAGACATAAAACAGGAGGGAGGATGGGGTATGAACAACTGCCATGTCATGCCCTCTGGTGCTTCAACAGATTTCCTAACGTAAAGACTTCTAGGCCATACGATGCTCCTCTGAGAACTTAAATATACAAGTAGAGGAAGACGACTTGAAGTTTAGTGCCACCTTTTGGGGGAAGCAATTCCAAAAGTAAATGTCGACCCTTAAAAGGGCCTTTCCAAATGACACTGTTCAAGATGCCAAACCAGACTTTCTGAATATTTGTCCCTCAACAGTAATAATAATAATATTTATTAATTCCGCAGCACTTTACAAACATTTACAACACTGTCCCCATTGGGGCTCATAATCCAAAGATCCTATCAGTATGCCAGTACTGAATTGTCCTTCTTTGATAATTGTATCTTTCAGCATTTTCACTTCTGTTTTAAATATTCATATTCTTTTTGTTAATTGCTGTTGAATATGTAGACAGTCGGTTTTAACCTATTACCATAGTTCTGTGATCCTTTCATGTGGATATTTTGCTATTCAAACATTGCTGTGATGTAGGCAATGTTTTGTCACAGTGTATTGTTTTCTTTGCAGCAGCACGATATGGAGGTAAAACAGCTGTCAGATACCCTCAAAGAAAAGGTCAAGGAGAACAAGAGATTGAAGTCATCTTTTGATACCTTAAAGGAAATGAATGACGCACTTAAAAAGCAGGTAAGATCAATCTTTCTGATCATACACTTATATACCTGCAGCACTCAGACACTTTTAGTGATATGTTAGGGGAAATATACCTATGGCTTCCTTTGATTGCAATAGTAATTTGTGCATTTTTAGAGGTTTTGAGTGTAGTTGTTATGAGTAAAGGCCCCGTTACACTTAGCGATCCCGACAACGATACGGAGGTTGTTGGGACCCTTTCGTTTGGACTCTGTCACTCAGACCTGTAGTATTGAGGTCGTTGGTCGTTGTCCCCGTCAAACACACCGATGTATGCTGCCCAGCGGGAGCCCGACTATCAAAAAATTGTCCAGGACACTCCAAGACGATCGGCGATCTCACAGCGGGGGCCTGATCGCTGCTGCTTGTCACACATAGCGTGGTCGCTGTTGCGTCACAAAAACTGTACTTAGTGTGAAGTACCCCTTAGGAGGTTACAGCCCAGTCCAATTCAAGTGCATTGGATCGAGTCGCATGTGATATTAGACAATGCTACAGTTGTCTGTACCAGAGTGCGACACTACAAACAATGAATTGGAAGGGGAGGGGGGAACGCTGCTTTGACTCTGCTTATCTTATCTGGAAGCAATCGGTTGGCATTATTGAATTCCAACATTCCTGATCCTTATTTACCACAACATCTGCTATTTGGTGATTGTTAGGAAACAGTCATTCGTTTGAGATGGAGACATCATTCTGCTGAAATTGGCGTTATTGCACATATTCATCCAATATGTATGACCACATTATGAATAGGCCATCTGGGTTGAAAGATTTAGATTTTATCCACAGGATAAGTGATAAATGTATGATCTTTTGCAACCCCACTGATTTTTAAATACAGGAGTCCTATGCCCGCTTATGAGCATATCAGTGGTCACACATGCTCACTACTATTCCATTCATTGTCTATTGGACTACTACACATAGCGTAGAACTATTTTCAGCTTATGAGTCCCAAGGACAATGAATGGATCAGTGTATATATGTCACCTCCACTCCATAAAATAAAAACATGGACTCTACATTGCCATGATTGTTAGGCTCTCAGAGGTAAGACCTTGTACTTTTAGGGTCCCTTCGGACTTGCGCTCCCCGCCGCTGCGTATTGTGGCAGGGAAGTGCAAGCCGAGCACAGACACCGCGTGTCCCTATGTTTAACTTGGGGACGCACAGTGATGCGCTTGGCTGCGCATGGCCGGGCGCACTTATAGACTTCCGTATTTGATTTGTACACATGCGGATGCTTGCGTACAAATCACACATTCTCCTCTGCACCATGAACGCGACATGTCGCATGCGTACAAATCACACATGGCGGGAAATGGATGCGCACGGCAATGCGCACCCGAGCGCATACACCGTGCGTCCCCACGTTAAACATGGGGACGGGGGTTTATGCCAAACAGATCCACGGCTATTAATCTGCACAGGCTGTTTTTTAAATCTACAGATGGAGTCCCGTAACGGGGGAGGTAGGGCGGTGCTCTCGCTCGACGCGGCGAAAGCTTTTGATAGCGTCGAGTGGGAGTACCTCTGGGTGGTACTGCGGGAGATGGGCTTCGGTTTTTGGCGTGTGTGAAGTTATTGTATGCCAGCCCGTTTGCAAAAATTCATTTTAATGGCTTTCTGTCGGATACTTTGTCATTGGGAAGAGGCACTAGGCAGGGCTGCCCATTGTCTCCCCTTCTATTTGCTTTGGCCATTGAGCCTTTAGCTGTTAAACTAAGAACTAGCTCCGACATTAGGGGATTTATACATGACTCGGTGGAGGAGCGGGTGGCGTTATACGCAGATGATCTGCTGTTTTTGGGGGATACTGTGCAGTCCTTGTCTACGGCTATGGGTCTAATAGGTGATTTTGGGGAATATTCGGGCCTAAAAATTAACTGGGATAAATCTGTGTTTATGCCAGTAGACGCTCTTTCAGTGGATATGAGAGTGGGGGAGACTAGCCTAAAAATTGTAAGGGAATTTAAATATTTTGGGTATTATGATTTCTCCATTGGTCTCTGAATTTGTTTCCTTGAATTTAATGGGTATGATGGGCACATTTCAACAAAAAAAATAATACATGCTGCAAGCTTCCTTTGTCAGTGGTTGGTCGGGCCAACTTGGTGAAAATGATTTTGATGCCCCAGCTATTATACATATTGCACAACTATCCAGTGTGGATACCTATGAGGATTTTCTATAAAGTGCAGGTGCTCTTCAGGGAACTAATATGCAAAAAAGGGGTGGCTAGAATTCGCCTTGATATGTTAGAGACCTAAGAATCAGGGGGGCTGGCTGTTCCCAATCCGTACTTTTTGGCATCCGAATTGCAACAGCTCGCAATTATCCATGGGAGTCTGGATAAATTAATGCGTGAGGTTGTTGGCGATATTTCAATCGCCTCTTTTTTGGAGGTGGGGCTCTTGGACGGGGATTGCTGAATAAGGGTACCTACCCTTGCTCTTCTCAGGAAGGTCTGGCAGAAGGTTAAAACTCTTTTAGATATATCGGGTCATACGCCGTTTACCCCTCTTTGAGATAATCCCGCCTTGTCAGAAATATATAAACTAAATGGCTATGGTCTATGCAAAGGAAAAGGAGTTTTATTTGTAGCGAAAATACTGACTCGGGAAGTACTTCAGTCCTTTCAGCAACTATGCAAAGAGTTTTTCATTCCACGAAACACATTCTTCTTTTACCTGTAATTCCGTCATGCATGGATGAGTCAGCCACACCACTTACAGGGTAAAATACAGCATCACCTTCTGTTCAACACTTTATTGAGCAATAGTGGGGGTAAGGGTCTAATATCCAGGATCTATGACATTTTAATGCAAAAATTCCAATGGGACAAACTGTTATTAATTAAGGAAAAATGGGGGGGAGATGTGTGGGCTATAGACCGTGAATCTTGGGAAGATTCTGGAGTGAGTGTATTGAATATGTAAATAATGTGTTTGATTCTGCATTACCGCTTCATCCATTGGTATGTTTGTTGGGTTGTGTGGGTTCTGACAAGTATGAGGTCAACGAAGAACTGGTGCTGAAATGCACTTTGTTCCAGATTACAAAACGATTGCCGTGCATTGGCTTGACCCACAGCCTCTCAGGTTGCGGGAATTTGTGGACTGGATGAGGATCCTTATTAAAATAGAGGAAGGGGTGTATAAAAAGAGTAAAGCCATTCACAAGTTTGACAAAGTATGGAATAAATGGTGCACTTAGCACGGGTATTACCTCTCTGCCATTCTAAATATACTGCAGGACTGATTTTCTTGGGTTTTCTTTAATAGAAATATATAGTATAGCTTGGATTGTTTGATATTTCTTCTAGTGACTATGATATCACTGTTTTTGCTGTAGTTCTGTGCCTGGTCATTGGCATATATAGTATTATGTGCTGACGTCTTTATATTCATACCTCATGCGTGTCCAAGGTCCTGAGTTAGGGGTTGGTTTATACGGGGGGTGGTATTGGGGGGCAATGTTACGCCCACGGGATGTTTATGTCATTGCATTGTTTGCTTTGTTATGGAAAACTTTAATTTCAAATAAAAATGATCTGATTAAAAAAAAAAACATAGGGACGTGCAGAGTCTGCAATCGGCTTGCTTGCGTTTCCCCGTCGCAATACGCAGCGGCGGGGAGCGCAAGTGTGAAGCTGGCCTAACTGCTCCATAAAAGGGAAACACTGGCCCACCGCGTAAGAGGGTCACGACCACTAACTTACTGCTCCACAAAATGAAATGCCGGCCCATACCCACCACCTAAGCTGGTCACAACCACTAACTTACTGCTGGGTCATTCCATGTCAAGTGAACCAATGATTATTACCTCTATATTTTTAATTCTTTTGAGATTTTGTTATTTGATAATAGCATGTCAGACAATGCAAAATGTGAAGAGAAAAATTTTTTAAAAAATTTATTTTTTTTTAAAATGATTTTCAAAGTTTGGAAAAAGTGTGAATTTCGCTGTTGCCTGCCTTTACGTTTCTCCTCATAACTCAGGCTAGGAATAAGATAGAGAGACAAAATAAACAGCAATCTACTCAGAACTATACAGGCTTTCATCAGATATGTCACAAGAGGATCTTTGTTAATATTTTACCCATGTGATCGCAAGCGCAAAACTTTAAAACGTATTTCCGAAAAATCGGAGCGCTTTAAATATTTCAAAAACTGCCCATGTGTCTGCTTTGCTCTTAGCCACATCTGTACCAAATTTCAAGTTGGGATCGCAATGGGATCAATCATATTTTAACATATTTTACTATTAATAGCGTCAATGGGTCATTCCATATCAAGTGATCTAAATATGAATATTTTTTTTTACCTGACGTCTTTAGATTTTTTTTTTTTTTTTTCCTTTATGAAGTACTACTTTAGTTAATTACAAATTAAAAGTTTAGAATTTTTTTCTTCATCAGTTAATTTTTTACAGATTTTTAAAGTTTAAAAAAAGGGTGAATTTTGGCCTGGTAAGACTTTACATTTTTTTTATCTCGGGCTAGAAATAAGATAGAGAAACAAAATAAACACCATTCTACTCAGAACTGTCCAGGCTTTTACCAGATATGTCACAAGAGTATATTTGTTAATTTTAATTTTTTACCCATGCGAATGCAAACGCAACATTTTGAAACGCATTTCCGAAAAAACGTTTTAATAAAAATTTTCCAAAACTGCCCATGTGTCTTTTATGCTCTTAGCCACATCTGTACCAAATTTCAAGTTGGGATCGTGATGGGATCATATTTTAAAATATTTAACTATGGTTAATCTCATTTTTATTAAATTTTGAAAAAACATATGAAAGACATACATTCAATCTTTTAACAAAATCTTGAGACATATAAAATATACAAAAAGAGAATTCACAAAGTTATTAGTAACTTTAAGATAAGCGCAAAAGTAAATTTACAGCTTATCTCTGGTGCAATATATACTACAATCTAAATATAATTCCAAACACTCAAGTATACAACCTTTCTCAGGGTTTTGAGATGTTCTGATATCAAGGGGACAAGCAGCCCCAGCAGAATGATTATCACTTGGCCCCTTTTAACAGGTTGACCACGTAAGTGGGTCATTACCCGTTGAGGCCTAGTTGGAATAGTCTATCGACTGGTGTACCGGAAAGGAAGGCCGAAATATTAATGATCTACTCACAGCTCAGAGTTTCCGATACCTGTGTAATGTTCACTAGAATTCTGAAGGTATAGGTGTAGAAAGGAAATACCTAGACTGAATGTATCAGATGGGAAGAAAAGAGAGATAGAAAAGAAGAGAGAGAGAAGAGAAACAAAAACCATTAGAAAAAGTTATACTGGGAAAGAAAAGCCACGTAAGAAAAAAAGGAAGGGGGGGGGGGACGGGTGAGGTATGGGAAGGAGAAAGGGTACTCATCCCACTGGCTCCCCATCAGCCAGAGGTCGAGCCATATTATCTGTGCTGGAAAAGATACTCCTAAATTCTGCAGAGTCGTGAAAAAGAATCCATTCAACCCAAATCCCTAAGAATTTGTTCCGAGATCCCGACGCATCAGCTGCGAGCTCCTCCATTCGATATATGTCCATCAATTCTTTGAACCAATCAAGTAGAGATGGAGCCCGGCTTAATTTACAGAACCTCGGGATCACAGCACGAGCAGCCGAGATGCAAAAGCGGAGAATATCCCTCTTCTGTAGCCCAATAGGACCTGGAAAAATGGATAACATTGCCGATTCTGGGCAGCATTCTGCTTGTTAACCTGTTATCCGGGCGTATGCATTGAAAACCTCAGACCAGAACCGCCGGATTTCCCCACAACTCCACCAAATGTGTATCATTGTACCCTTCTCTTCCCCACAGCGCCAGCAGGTATCAGGGGTTCCAGGGAACATGTTCCGGAGTGTCGTCGGGCACAAGTACCATCTAGTGAGCAGCTTATAGCTTCTTTCTTGTGCAGAACAAGCGCTAGCTAGTGAGTGAGTAAATATAAAGCATTTCTGCCAATTAGCTTCTGAAATGCTACACCCTAATTCCCTCTCCCAAGCACGTTGGAAGTAAAGGGTGCCCTGCTCTCTCATGGACCCTAAGGCCTGGTATAGAACTGATATTTTGCGCCTCGGTGGAGCCTCCAGTTGGAATAACCTCTCCAATACGTTGGGCGTCAATCTTACCCTGCAAGAGTGGTCAGCTGAATATAAGTATGCTCTGTATTGGAGAAATTCGAATCACTTAAGAGGTCTCGTAGGTTCTTTGAGTTGTAGCTCTGCCATCGGGGGCAAACCACCACTGGACAGAGTCTGTCCTACTCGGGTGTCATCCACAATCCGCCAACATAAAAATCTCTGCCTGTCAAATCTGGGTGGGAAAGATGGGTTGGAAAAAAGGGGAGTCAAAGGGCTAAGTCTGTCGTTTAAGCGGAGGGTTTTCGTCACTAGGTGCCATACCTTCAAGGTGTTTCTGGTCATGTCTGTCAAAGGTACTAGGTCTGTGGAGTCTTTAGGGGAAATCCAAAGCAGGTGTTTCAGCGGAATCCCCAAACCCTCTTGCTCCACCCCTACCCATTTCTTGGAGGACGCATGATAATGCCAATCTAGAGCTCTAACAAGAGAGGAAGCCACAAAGTACGCTCGTATGTTGGGTAGTCCAACCCCTCCTCTGGTCTTGGGCAAGGATAGGATATTCATTCGCAATCTGGACCTCTTGCCCCCCCAGACAAATCTAAGGATCATAGATTGCATTTTGGAGAGGAAGCCTCTATCCAATAGAACAGGAACTGTCTGAAAAGTATATAAGAGTCGGGGCAAGACATCCATCTTGACTACGTTTATTCTCCCGAACCAGGATAGCTTTAATTGTCTATAGGAGGTAAATGCCGATTCCGCGTTAGTCAAAAGGGGTTGATAATTTAAATTGAATATTTGTTTAAGATCTTTTGGTATAAGGACTCCCAAGTACTTAATGGCTTCTACTTTCCATTTAAATGGGAACTGTTTAGATAGATGAGAAACCAATTCTCCAAGCAAAGAAATATTGAGTGCCTCGGTTTTGGAGCAATTCACTTTAAAGTTGCTCAATTGTCCGAACCGTTCAAACTCCATTAAGACCGAAGGGATGGAGACCAGGGACTGGGAGATGTAAAGTAGCAGGTCATCTGCAAATAAGGCTAATTTGTGATGACTCTGTCCCAGCTTGACCCCATGGACGCATTCATTGGACCTAAGTGCAAAATCAGTCATTTTTTCACAATTGCCCGTCAATAGTTTGAATTTGATATAAAGAAACATAGTCTTGTAACATCTCAAATGAAAGCTGTTACCGTTCTGAGTAAAATGATGCCTCTCCCACTTCATTATCTTATTTCTAGCCTGAGATAAAAAAATGTAAAGTCATACCAGGCCAAAATTCACCCTTTTTTTAAACTTTAAAAATCTGTAAAAAATTAACTGATGAAGAAAAAAATTCTAAACTTTTAATTTGTAATTAACTAAAGTAGTACTTCATAAAGGAAAAAAAAAAAAAAATCTAAAGACGTCAGGTAAAAAAAAATATTCATATTTAGATCACTTGATATGGAATGACCCATTGACGCTATTACTAGTAAAATATGTTAAAATATGATCCCATTGCGATCCCAACTTGAAATTTGGTACAGATGTGGCTAAGCGCAAAGCAGACACATGGGCAGTTTTTGAAATATTTAAAGTGCGCCGATTTTTCGGAAATGCGTTTTAAAATTTTGCGCTTGCGATCGCATGGGTAAAATATTAACAAAGATCCTCTTGTGACATATCTGATGAAAGCCTGGACAGTTCTGAGTAGATTGGTGTTTATTTTGTTTCTCTATCTTATTTCTAGCCCGAGATATGATAGAAAATGTAAATCCATACCAGGCCAAAATTCGTACTTTTTTTAAAACTTTAAAAATCTGTAAAAAATTAACTGATAAAGAAAAAAATTCAAAACTTTTTTCTTGTAATTAGATAAAGTTGTTCTTCATATAGAAAAATTTTTAAAAAAATCTGAGGACGTCAGGGAAAAAAAATATTCATTTTTGGATCACTTGACATGGAATGACCCAGCTCCTTAAAAGGAAATGCTGGCCCACTCCAACCACATAAGCTGCAAGTCAATGGTAAACACTGTACACTTAAACAGTTTTGGTAGATATCAGTGAAATATTTATTAAAGCTCGGTGAACAATATCAAAGATTGAATGCAATTATCTGTGTTGCAACTATCAGAATAGACATTTTGACTATAAAGTCTCGATCACAACAAAAAGTTGCTAACTTCAAAGGGGTTATATTTAAATAGTAGATGACCCTAAAACATCCAGATTATAGATAGACTACAACCTAAGAATCCTGCGGTTAGGTATAAGATGAATAGATATGAAGAAACCAATATTGGAGTGCGTGCTCATCTGCGGAACTGGGAGCTGGTATCCATGGTAAACTGCGGGTATCTAGGCAGCGCGTGCTGCCTAGATACCTGATGTATACCTTGGTTACCAGCAGGGCTGTGGAGTCTGAGTCGGAGTCGCTGCCCATTTTGGTGGAGTCGGAGTTGAAGTCGGTAGAAAATGTTCCGACTCCGACTCCTAAAATATATAATAGTAGTTCAATGCAGAATGTGCTGAATATTATTATTATGATTTATTATTATGTTCTATCTAAATATCTTGATTATTATGTCATTATAATGGTTAAAGCCTAATGTTACCATTGATCTACAATAATTTTATCACTTAAAAATGAGCCATGACTGAAGGAGTCGGAGTCAAAGGCGTTGGAGTCGGAGCCAGGGAAATTCAGGAGTCGGAGTTGGAGTCGGTGGTTTGATTTACCGGCTCCAAAGCCCTGGATACCAGCCTTCTCCATTCACCGGCTGGTATCCAAGGTACACAGTGGGTAACTAGGGACCCTAGTTACCCGCTGTGTACCTTGGATACCAGCCGGTGAGCGGAGAAGGCTGGTAACCAAGGTATACATCGGGTATCTAGACAGCGCTGTCTAGTTACTCGCAGTTTACCATGGATACCAGCCTGCAGACATCGTGGAAACGATATTTAAATCATTTCCACGATGTCGCTGGTCCACTGATCGCTGGTGAGTCTGCCTGTGTGACAGCTCACCAGTGATCACCCGTCAATGTCGCCAGCGATCACATCGCTGATGACATTGACGTGTGTGACATCGGCTTTAGTCTTGGAGGAGCTTCTGCCCCCACAGCAGCTTGGAAATGAAGAGACTGCAGATCTGTGTGCTTGCTCAACACACATCTTGAGAATAACACTTTAAGCACTATGATAGGCTGCAACCATCTTCTGCCAGTTTAATACATTGATTTTCGTGTTGTTAGAGGTCTTTACTTACATAGCAGTGACACTTCATTATGGTGAGATACTACAAACACCATACAAACAGCTGTTGCATGTCTAACTTTTAGTGATTTGTCTCTGGTTTTTGAAAGCACCTTTGTTTCTGTTTTCTTTAGCTAAATGAAGTAAGTGAGCAAAATAAGAAACTGGAAACTCAAGCTAAAAAAGTTCAGTCTCGTCTAGAAAACCTACAAGTGAGTTAAATATTATTTTTGTTTCCAGTTGCAGTTATATATGATTTAGAGATTGAGATATGCTAACTAGAATCACACATTTGTCTCCTAGAGAAAACACTCCTTCCTTGCAGTTCAGAAAAGCAAAGATATTTATCAAACTGTACAGTTACCAAAACCTCAAAATGTTGAGAAGAGACCTGCTTCTGTAAAGCCGAAGGTACAATTGCCAGAAAGTCTTGTGGTCATTAATCTATTCTTTATATGCTATCATTCTATTGTTTAATTAGTCTTGATCTGTTGTAAAATTCTGGTATGTCATTGCAACAATATAACAAGCTGTTAAATCCGTTATGGCCTTCCATCTTATCCTATGGGCTTGGATTCGTCCTAAGGTGGCCATCTGTGTGTCTCCGTTTTGTCACAGATCCGTTGGTGTCCACATTTTTCATGTACCAGAAACGGAAACTGCTCCGTTTCTGGGCTTCCTCTTAAAATCGCGGACATCCAACGGACAGGCACAGATCCATTGGTGTATGAAATTATAATGGAGCTCTATGGAGCACAGAACCGGATGGATCCATGAGAACAACGGATCCGTGAAACAGATCCGGTTTGCTGTGCTGAACATGCTTAGAAGCAAGGTACAGCTCCTCTCTCCCCTATCTCTGGTAACTGATGACTGAGCCGTTAAAAAAACAAAACAAAAAAAAAACGGTCCATGGACATCAGTTTCCATCCAGTTGAACAGATCCATGCCTGTCCATGTGGTCCTTGAAATTCAGGGATCCATGCAGATTTGAAAATAGCCAGTATAAAAGCAGCCTAAGATCAACCTCATCTCCTCCAAACCTCACAAACAGGACTATGAGCGCTAAATCCAATGACAACTTTATATTTTCTATTTGTTGCTGCATTCTTGAGAAATCATTCATATATGCAAATGAGTTGTTAAGAGCTCTGGGCATGAGAGCACTTCCCAAACCTCTGCCACCAGGGTTGCTTCCTGCACAGCACCAGCCTTTTTAGCTTGATTGATAGATCACTGTCTGATTGCCTTGCCTGGCACCTAATTTCACACATGTTATAAAATACATAAATGTATGTCTGAAGAACTATTAAATTACTGATCATTTTTTCTTACAATTTTGTGTTGTATTTCTTTAATTCTTCCTGTTAATGTTTAAAGGGGATCTGTCACGGGTTTTTACCCCTAATCTCAGAGCAATATTATGTAAGTACAGAGAAATTGATTAGATTGATATCACTCACAGGGTTTCTTACTGCACTTTTGATAAAAATTAGACTTTTATCAGCAGGAGATTATCACTAGAATACCAGTGAACCTGCTGCAAGGTAAGTCGTCTTTATTCATGTGCTCTGTAAAATCTGCTCCCATCACGGATTGGCATCTTCCTACTGTGTACAATACACAGGAAACTGTCAATCAGTGGGGTGGGTGGGTTTACAGAGCTCGGCATTCAGAGAACTGATAGATCTGCAGCAGGGAAAACAGTGAGCAGCTCAGTAAGTGACACACCACTGGAATTGGGATCTACACCATATATCATGCTGCTTTCAGTTGGGGTAGCAAAAATCTGCAGACTGGTTCCTTTTAAATGAATTGACAACTGTGTTTGACCACTCTGATTGAAGGTAGAGTGTATCATTACAAAATTTCGCCCTGTTCAGACAGACAGTGCTGTAATTAGCAGCTATGGGGAGACATACCTTTAGACTAGAGGAAGGGTAAACCCAGTTGTCAATTTATTTATACATTTCCAGGAAGACTTTCAGAGCATTTGGACAATGCACAGCTCCAAGGAAAGATGCTCTAGAACAATTGTATTTATTTTTATGGGGAATAGTAGCGCGTAATAAAACAAATATGTCTGGGGTCATAACAGGTCATTTTCAAAGGCTATTGACATTTTTGGTGATTTTTTTTTTTTTTTTTCATAAGTGCATATATTTTCGGCTAAAAAAATATATTTTTCCAGTCAGATTTCATTAGTAGTTTTGCAACATTTAGATTTTACAAGCCATATGTTTGCTGGCCGCAGCATGAGTTAACTGAGAAGCTGTCAGTGAGCCTCCTCTGACAGGGAGTTTGTAACTTTTTTGTGTGCCCTATTATTATTATTATTATTATTATTTATATAGCGCCATTAGGTTCCATGGCGCTTTACATGAGGATAAGGGAGACAAGAACAAGTACACTAAATCTAGGCGATCAGGACGTACAGGTACAGGAGGGGCAGGGACCCTGTCCACGAGGGCTCACAGTCTACGAGATAGTGAACTCTTCTATGCTGAGCTATAACTACATACCACATGACAGTTGAGCTGAACTGTGAGATGTCATTAAAACAGCTTCAAATCAACCAACATATTCTCAGTTAAATTACTCTGCAGGAACAAGGTGTAAGAAACCTATAACCTGTAGAAGCCATACAATGCAAAATATTTAAGGAAGCCCAACAGCAACATTTCTTTTAGCTCAGTATACATGAAGATAAACAGAAAACAAATGCCCTCAAAAAGAGCCCATGTTGTTTTACAGTTTCTTAGCAGTAAGACTTGTCAAATTAATATGAAGAAAAGCTGCACTCACCAGAGATGATGAAAAACGGTCCTTTATTGGGGTTGCCAAAACATGATGCAGGGAGGGGGAGAGACCAGAGTGACTACGGCAGCGTTTCGGGCTCTCGCCCTTCAACGGGTCACATGCCTGTGACCCGTTGAAGGGCGAGAGCCCGAAACGTTGCCGTAGTCACAGGCATGTGACCCGTTGAAGGGCGAGAGCCCGAAACGTTGCCGTAGTCACTCTGGTCTCTCCATCTCCCTGCATCATGTTTTGGCAACCCCAATAAAGGACTGTTTTTCATCATCTCTGGTGAGTGCAGCTTTTCTTCATATTTATTTGGACTTTGTTTTTGTTTGGCTGGCACCCTAAGAGATCTCTGTGGCTTTTGTCTGTTGTTCACCTCCTAATTGGAGTTCCCCCAGAAGGTGGTGCCCCCTACTTTAACTTCTTTCGTTTTGGATATAGACTTGTCAAATTTCTTATCCCTTCTTTCTTTCTTAATACTCCCAAATTGGCACCTTGTGTAAGATGATCCCTTATCTCCATAACCAATTTTTGAAAGTTTAATCAGGAAATTATATTGTGATGAATAGGAGGATGCTGTCCTCTGCCAGCTTTGTGCTGTTCAGTCTTTTGGCAACATTTCACATTGAAATCAGTGTACCTTAACAAGTTTCAACTCTTCATATCCTTGTGTGCAAATGCTCCATATATCAGCTGTATACATTTGCCTAATTTATTCTTTTGATGTCCAAAGAACACAGATGAAACCCATAACAATCTGGCTGTCCCACAGGTTCTTAATAATGCACAAGTCTACAAACTCCTAACTATTCTCATGGATTGGCTTTCTTCATCAGAAGGGAATGGTGGTCGAGACAAATCATTATCCTTGGATAAATTACCCACAAACTGTTTTCAGGAAAAGTGTGCCAAGGTATGTGTATTACAACATAATGTATGGTTTCCTCCAGAACTTTCATTAGGCGCAAGCTAACTGTTCTAGTCCTGTACCCTTTAAGACTTACACATTTTCTAAACATTCTTGTTGGCTCATTTAAAATTGCTTCATCTTGCCAACATACAGTCGTGGTCGAAAGTGTTGGCACCCTTAAAAGGGCTCAGAAAATGAGTTAGTTTACCCGGAAAAGTATTGCAACTACACATTTTGCTATACACATATTTATTTCCAAATAGTGCACAAGCAAGTATTAACCCCTTGATGACCTTGGACATAAGGGTACGTCCAAGGTCACCTCCCTCCCTTTGATGTGAGCGCACATCATTCCCTACACATGTCAGCTGATCTGCTCAGCTGACATGTGCAGCTAACAGGACTGAGTCGATCAGCCATCCGATTGGCACTGTTATCCCTTTTAGATCGCACTGTCAGTCACTGACAAAGTGATCTAAAGCCCCATGGCAGGGATTGCACTATTCCCGTGACGTGATCATGTGGCCTTGATGCATTGCCATGACAGCGCGGTTTCAGGTAATGACCTCGAAAGCTGTCATGCCTGAGTGGAGGCGCTTACAGAAAGCCATCATCTCTCCTGTTCAGAGCTGTGCATCATCACGGCTGTGAACAGGAGAAGCGATCGGACTTTTCAGTGTCAAGGTGCCCTGAGGAGCCAATTAAAAAAAAAGTAATGGTCAAAGATTACTTTAAAGAAGAAAAAAAAGAAAAAAACCTAAAAGTTCAAATCAACCGCCTTCTGAACCATTGAAACTAAAACTATTAATAAATAAAATTACACATGTATGGTATCTCGGCTTTTAAAAATGCCTGATCTATCAAAATATATAATCAGTAAGGGTGCTTTCACATTAGCGTTCCCCTCTGCAGCGTTCTGCGGAGGGGAGCCGCAATGTAAGCGCAGTACCGCAAGTCCCTATCTTTATAATGGGAGCGCACGGTGCTGCACTTGACTGCGCATGATCGTGCGCACCCATTCACTGCCATATGTGATCTGTACGCAGGCGGATGCCTGCGCACAAATCACCCAGTCTCGTCCGCACAAGAAATGCAACATGTATACATGTTTTGTGTCTACGAACTCGTACTGACCCGAGGCATAATACTAACAGGTCAGTTTTTCCATATAGTGAATATGATAAATAAAACAAAAACTTTCATGTAATTGCACTTTTTTTTTCCAATTTCACCACATTTGGATTTATTTTTCCTGTTTTCCAGTAAACTATATGGTAAAATGAATGATGTCATTCAAAAGTACAACTCGTCCTGCAAAAAACAAGTCCTCATATGCCCATATAGATGGAAAAATAAAAAGTTATGGCTCTTGGAAGAAGGGGATTTTTACGTCTGTTATAGCAAATCGAATAAATAGATGCCTCCCAAACCTTATAAACATAGATTGAGTGGCCTTTATACCCCCAAGACAGCTCCAGATAACATATGTAGATATCTTTTTTTTTTTTTTTTTTTTTAAACATTCAATTTTTATTGAGATTTATGCAAAAAGTGAGATCAAATAAATCCGGTGGATCAAATAGACAGTAGACAACTAAAGCACATAAAGTGCTAATAATAAGAAGATTAAAAGTCGCAGTGGGGGAAATAAAGATAGAAGAAAAAGAGGGAGAGAAGAAAAAGAAAAGGAGAGGGGGGAAAGGCGGGTTGTATTAGGAATCCGGAGAGGGGGAGGGGAGAAACCGCACGGACTACAGCATGGACCAAATGACACTATGCCCTCTATTCAAATCGGGTAGTAGATATCTTGACATCATTCAATACGCTAAAAAATCCCAACCCGCTCTAGCAGTACTAACTTTAGATATAGAAAAAAGCCTTTGACACCGTACTCTGGCCATACTTATTCCAAATGTGGAATAAACTGGGCTTCTAACGACAGCTGATAATATCCCTTAAATTACACTTCAGTAGTCCAACAGCATACTTAAAATTACCAACCACGTCCCTGAAACTGATTTACATAAGAAGGACTAGACAAGGTTGCCCGCTGTCCCCAGCCCTTTTTGAGACATCAGGCACAAGCGATGAGATCACATTCAGATATCAGTGGCCAAAAAAATAGTACCGAAAAAAACATAAAAATAGGTTTATTCGCGGACAATCTCTGGCTACCATTAACAAACCCACATATATCCCTACCAAATGTGTTTCAAACAATTCGAAGGTATTTCAGGCCTAAAAGTAAATGTTAAAAAATCTGAGATCATGTTCATTAATATCACGTTAAAAGATCAATAGATTATCTTATCCAATTTCAAATTCCAATGGAAAGATCAATATATTACATATTTAGTTTAATCTCACACCTAACAGAACCACTTTATATAAACGGAAGTATGCCCTATTATTACAAAAAATGACACAAAATATTGCTAGATGGTTATCACCATCAGTCTACTTTTAAGGAAGAGCGCGTGCAATCAAAATAGTGACACTACCCCAACTCCTTTATTTGTTGCTCCCTTTACCCATAGCAATACCAGCACAGATCTTTAACAAAATGCATTCAATAATCTCCCATTTCTTGTGGAACAACAAAAGACAAAGAATATCCCAACAAACATTATTCGGAAGTAGGAGGAATGGAGGCATTACCCTCTGCAATTTTGCACACTATTATAAAGCTGCACAAATTGACCAACTATGTACATTGAACGCCGATCTGCATTTTCCTATTTGGGTCAATTTGGAAAACTCCCTACTAAAAGCACTATACCCTGAGTAGTCTAATGTGGGCTACGGGACCTCTTCCAAGAAGCCTACAGGCACGTTCGCCCTACCCCTGCCACTTTTTGCAGTTTATACAGAAATCTAGTAGTTCTCCATATTATTATTATTATTATTATTATTTATTTATATAGCGCCATTGGGTTCCATGGTGCTTTACATGAGGATAAGATAGACAAGGACAAGTACACTAAAAGTAGACAATCGGAACATACAGGTACAGGAGGGGAGGGGGCCATATTTGGAATCACACCCATCACCATTACTAGAATTGTTCAGCAATCATATGTTTCCCCCAGGGATTAACTCTAAAAACCACAGATTGTGGAAATGTAAAAATATACATAGACTTAAACACCTTACTATGAATTCAGGATCTTTAACCAAACATGAATTCATCAAAAAACACAATCCACCTGCATCAGAAATTTTTAGGATAGAACAAATGTTTCACTTCATGCAAACACTTAACGTAGGCTCAGCCAATCCAAAAGACACTGGTTTTGAATGAATATGCCTTTATGATTCCCTGGGTAGAGGTATGATCTCACTTATTTACTCCATTCTAAACCAACCTGTATACGACCAGAAATTAAAAGCCATGGAGCAATGGGAGGAGGATCTAGGGATCTCCTTATCAATAGAGAGATGACATCGCTGCTATGATAACATCTCAAAAGGGAAAATGAAACTTCCCTTAAACTATCCCACAGAACATATAATTTCCCAACGTTTCTACATACTATATACTAAGGCATCTCTAGTAAATATTTTAGAGGCTGTGACGAGCTAGGGGACATGCTACACACTAAGTGGACCTGTCCAATTGTAAAAAAAAACATTGTGGAAAGATGTGATAACATTAACACAAAAATAGGCAGGGAGATTCTGCTAACGCCTTCGGTCCTTCTGCTTGGAGATACGCCGCCAGGAATCAATAATAAAACATATCGCCTCATTAATTTTATTGCAATGGCAACAAGGATCCATATAGCTGGTCAATGGAGAGCCAAATCCTTGTTTTTCACACTAGTTAAAAATCACATAAACCTAATTATACATTATGAAAAAATAGAAACTAAAGTGACAAATTAGACCACTTCCATTCCATATTGAAACCATGGATCCAAAGTAACACTAACAGTTACTTTTCTAGAATATTATCATTGACAACATAACAAGATAGTACTTTGGACTAAGTACACTTGGCTTTATCTCTTACAGTGAGAATGTATGGAATGAATATGTCTTACTATCAAAATATGATTATTTTTGGTCTTCACCTCCCCCCACTCTCCCTAAACCCATTTCACTGTCCCTTCCTCCCACTCTCCTCAGATTCCCCTTTCCCTAATTGGTCCCCTTTTTTTCTTATTACCTACTGTTATTCTCTTCAATTTATTAGAATTTGAACCTAGAACAAATGTGACATAGAATGTTAACCATACGCCCTCTGTGTGGGGATCATAACGACTAATATTGGATGCTAATTGTTTATCTTATGCTGCATGCACAATAAAATCTGTTGAAACTAAAATAATAAACCCCGTCCTAGCCTCCTCTACTGCTGTCGTTCCAGCGCTAAAGGTAACCGCACTCCCTGGCGTACGTGACATTATGGCATTATACGAGCCCTGCATCCAATCACCACTGGCTTTTTACTTACTACCTTTGGACCAAACGAGCTATCAAAAGGAAGTGAGCGATAGCTGCAGCGTCACTTCCTGTTGATAGCTTATTTGTTACGAAGGCGGAAAGAAGGAAGCCTGCAGTGATTGGACACAGGGCTCGTGTAATGTCACGTACGCCAGGGAGAGCAATTACCGACAGCGCTGGAATGGCAGTAGCACAGGATGTGCAAACAGGGTTTATTTTAATGGGGGAAGCATGTGGATTCTGAAGGGGTTGTCCATAGTGGGAGGGTGCAAAAAATTTTGGCCAGCCCATTTGTGGACTTTTGTGAAAAATTATGTCTAATTTGCATTTTTTGTGTTGTTCCAATACACACTAAGGAAATAAATGTGTATAACAAAGCGTGTGATTGCAATCATTTTTTGGGAGAAATACTTAATTTTCTGGAAAATGTAAACACTTTCAGACATGACTATATGAGGATGTTTCACTGGGTCTCCATGACAAATATATGTGCCAGTCACAAAGGTGACCTGTTGTCAGCTATATCTCCTGATTCCCCCATACTATCATTCTTGATCCTGGCATCTAGGACCTACTGTATTTTTCGGACTTTAAGACACACTGGACCATAAGATACACCCACATTTTAGAGGAGGAAAATAGGGGAAAAAATTAAGTGAAACGTGGTTATAATGCACTTTTATAGGGATGGGGATCTGCTGCTGACACTTATGGTGGTAATTTCCCCTGGGCCCCTTCCAGATAATATATGATCCCCCATCCTGTATATGGCCCCCACATCCTGGTACATAGCCCCCAATCCTGGATATGGTCCCCCCATCCTGGATATGACCCCCCCCTTCCCCCATCCTGATACATAGCCTCCTTATCCTGATACATAGCCTCCTTATCCTGGTACATAGCCTCAGCATGCTGGATATGGCCGCCCATCATGGATATAGCCCCCCATCCCGTATATGATCCCCCATCATAGGTATAGCCCCCCCCATCCACTATGTGACCCCCATCTTGAATATACCCATCATTCTGATATGGCTCCCCGTCATGGATATGGCCCCACAGTTATGCTATATACCCCCCTGCTGGTGCACATACAAAAATAATAGTGTTAACTCACCCTCCGCCGCTCCCTTGCAGCAGTCCAGCATCCTCCAGTCTTCCCGTCTGTCGTGGGCATCGGATCATGTTACCAGGGTGCACACCGATGACGTCACTGTGCTGCAACAATCACATGATCAGTTGCCGAGCACAGACTGGAAGGAAGATAAGCGATGGTGTTGGCAGGGGAACTATGGTGAGCTAAGTTAACACCATTTATTATTTTTATGTGCGTTCCAGCAGGGGGCATATATCTTTGAGGGGGGCTGAGTACAGGTACATCTAATATGCACCGCTTCCCCGCCCACCACCTCTCAGCGCCAAATTCAGCACTGAGATAATAGGGGAATGCAGTGAATATTACATGAGCCTAATGAGTGGACCCACGTGACCACAGGCTGCCTCTGCAGCCCACGCCAGCCTCCTCCTTCCCGCTTCAGCGCCTCTGCTCCCTCAGCACAACCACACAGTCAGCATAGCCAGCACAGGTCAGCATATCCGGACCATAAGACGCACACCCAGTTTCCCCCACAATTTGGGGGGAAAAAGTGCAACTTATGGTCTGAAAAATACCGTAATTATTCAGTGTCATCACAACAATACGCCATCATTTTGTACTTTCTGAAAACCCACTTATGTATTGTTTACAGTAAAGGTTTTCTTTTCTAGGCTTTGCCTGTTCTTGTTGAGCAGTTTCAGTGGATGCCATTGGTCAATGGTAAGCTGCATTTGTCTTTCATGAAGTTCTCGTATTGGACATTGAGGCAGCTTGAAAACCGAACACAGGTTAGGAATAATGGTTTGTATTTGTATTGCTGTAAACCCGCCTTAGTGAGCGAGCTAATTTTGACCTTCTTGACCAAGCCCTGTCACTTTATCTGGTAATAACTCTGAAATACTTCAACTCCAGTGATTTTGAGATTGTTTTTGTGACACATTTTAATTTGTCATTGGGAAATTTGGATTGTTTTTTTTGCGTTTATTTGTGAAAATGTAGGAATTTAAGTGAAAAATTTGAAAAAAAAAATAGCATTTTGTTTATATCCTAAACTAGTTAGTCATGCTAAACAAAATAATAGAGTTTCCAATATGTCTCCTTTTACATCTGCATCATATTTCATTTGTCATGTTATTATATTAAGATGTTAGAAGGGTTAAAAGTTTAGCAGTAATTTCAAATTTTTTTTAAAGACATTTACAAAACGTGTTTATTTAGGGATCTACTCAAATTTAAATGGTCTTCGAAATCTCCCCAAAATTGATACCAACTTAAAAACCGCACCCCTCAAATACTTAGAAACTGCTGTTGGCAATTTTTGAACCCTTTATGTGCTAACAGAAATTAATGCAAAAATGTTGCTTTAGCTCAAATATTTTCACTTTTACAAGGCATAGCACAACAAATTGGAGCCCAACATTTCTTACCCGGTTTCATCTGAGCGTGCAGATTGGACAAACAGGAGGGCTGAGAAAGGAAGGAGCATCATTTTGAATTCTGGAACACAAATTTGTCTGTAATAGATTGTGTGCACCATGTCGCATTTACAGAGCCCCTAAAGTGCCTAAACAGAAAAAACTCCCCACTAGTCACCCCTCAAGAATTTTATCTAGGTGTATAGTGAGCATTTGGAACCACAGATTCTTCACAGAAAACTCAATACAATTCCCAATTGAAAATTGGCCTTCCTTAAAGCTAAGTTCTCACATTAATGGATGCCTATCTACATCCAAAGGAAAGATTCATCATAACGATTTTATCATCAGGAAAATCTTTATTAAATCTATAAAATATTACAATAAAATAATAATTCAGAGCATTCCCTCCGGGGGGAACCACGAGAAAAACATCCAGGCTAGTCAGAATAATATCATAGTATATCATGCAACATCAATGTTTTCTGGAATCAAAATGCAGTAACAATCCTAACACCAATTCCTAAACCAATACACTTCCTACAATTCTTCCGCCCCCCGGAAGAAGCAGAAGCGAAACGGCTGTAGGGGAGGATGGAGCACGAGCACACACAGGCGTCCTAGTGAGTCAGGTATGATGCACATGTATAATGTTTATACCAAAGTGAAGCATCTGAATTAGCTGCAGGGGAGAGACTATTGATGCTTTGAGCAAATAGTTATATTGTGAATTATATACACCTATGAGAAGTGCCTAATGATTGAGAAATAGGCACCTAATATATGAATAAGGAGTGAATAGGTGGTAGTGACCCCCTGATAGGGAATTGTAGGAAGTGTATTGGTTTAGGAATTGGTGTTAGGATTGTTACTGCATTTTGATTCCAGAAAACATTGATGTTGCATGATATATATACTATGATATTATTCTGACTAGCCTGGATGTTTTTCTCGTGGTTCACCCCGGAGGGAATGCTCTGAATTATTATTTTATTGTAATATTTTATAGATTTAATAAAGATTTTCCTGATGATAAAATCGTTATGATGAATCTTTCCTTTGGATGTAGATAGGCATCCATTAATGTGAGATTCTTCACAGAGTTTGATAACATTATGTTGTCATAATAAACATTTAAATTTTTTTCCTTAACCCCAAATTTTTCACTGTTGCAAGAGTGAACACAAAAACACTTCTTTTCTGTGTGTTGCGATATCCCACATGTAGTCAAATGTTCTGTTTGGACACACGGCAGGGCTCGGAACAGAAAAAGCATCATATGGTATAGAATTTTTGCTGGAATAGATTGCAAACATGTCTACTTTGCAGAACCCATGAGTTTCCAAAACATGTCATATTCAGCTGTCTCCACTGGGATTAACGGCAGAAAGAAATAAGGACCACTAAACAACCGGATTTTTAATGTGCATTGGTGGTTGTTAAAGGATTAATACTAGCTTTTTGTAGATTTGATTTATTATACTGATTAATGTTCTTTGACAATCGCCCAATTCAATTTGTTAATGTCTTATTTTTTTAATTCCATAGTCTACTTTGACATCAACCATAAGGCGCCTTGGTGAGGAAACTTATAAAGGAGTAGCTTATCACCCTGGGGAAGAAAGTATGATGGAAGATAAGGCTCGATCTGTAGCCTTCTTTAAGAGCAACAATTTTCCGCTGAGATTTATATCAACTCTAGTCATACTTAAAACTGTTACACAAGGTAAGGCTTGTTACAAGTGAGTCTGTAGTTCCTTAGTGTAACTTCACCTTCATAAAACTTGTCATTGAAATACTGTATGTCAGATGTTTTAATCAATGGGGATCAAGGCACTGAGATCAACACCAATTACTAAAATAAAGAATCACATGTGCTCATCCGAGTGTACTCTTCCCTGATGCTGAAGCTGGGCTCTTAGAAGTGAATTATCAAATTGTTTTCAATAGAAAACTGACTTAAAACACTTTGAAAAGTGCTAAGCAGCCAGAGTGTAGTGTGGCTACGCCCGCCCATTATATTAATTAATGATGATGGCATTTCTTACTTAGAAATAATACTCCATCAGTGGTTGGAGTATCAAATATAGCAAGGGGTATGCCATTAAAAAGACGCACTGAATTCATTAAGTGGCTTTCCTCCTCACACCACCGCATACAAGACTTCTCTCGTGCATCCGCCATACTTTGGAACTTTCTCCCCACCACATCAGACACTCCCTACCCTGGGAACCGTCAAGAAATACCTGAAGACCCACCTCTTCCTTCAAGCCTATAACCCACACTGAGACCTAATCCGCTGCACCATCTCACCCTCACCTTTCCCCTTACTACTGTCTCCCCACCCATCCCCTATAGACTGTGAGCCCTTGTGGACAGGATCCTCTGTCCTACTTTACTTGTATGATTCAATTTTCGTCATTTTACGTTCTTGTCCTCGTCTGCCCTTAACACATGTAAATCGCCATGAAACCTAATGGTGCTATATAAATATTTAATAATAAAAAATAATAATAATCTTAATGAATTCGCCGCTTCTTATACCTGCACTCACAATGTTTAGACTGGCGTACACAATATCAGTCAATGACTCCAAGCCATTTCTATGGGGTCCTTCATCTGTGTCAGAGGAGAGCATCACTTAATAGATCTCTTCAGATTAGTTTTAGCATTATCATTGGGGCTTGGCATCTAAAATCCCTCCATTCACAACTTTTGGTATGACTCTGGAATTTGACTATGGCTGCTTTCACATAGGCATTTTTGAAAAAATGCGGCAGATTTACCGCATCTGCTGCCTAAAGGCTGCACTTGTGGCTAGCTCTACGTATTGCCTATGGGGCTTGCGGCAAGTGCGGTTGCGGCAGTTGCGGCCTCCAAAAAAAAATACGCTGCTGGCTGCAAAAATAGAAAAACCGCACTTGCTGCACCTGACCACAAGTCCCATAGACAATGCATGGGACTTGCTGCAAGTGCAGCCTTTAGGCAGCAGATGCTGTAAATCTGCCGCATTTTTTCAAAAACGCCTATGTGAAAGCAGCCTTAGTCAAATTCCAGAGTCATACCAAAAGTCGTGAATGGAGGGATTTTAGATGCCAAGACCCAATCGAGCCCCAAGTTTGGCCGTTAGGCGGCAGATGCGGCAAATCTGCTGCATTTTTTCAAAAATGCCTATGTGAAATGGGCCTAAGAGAGACCGAGTTCTTACCATGTTTTTACTACTGAGGCCCAGTAGAAGGAGAATCGAAGGCCCTGCTATATTATTTACTTTTTCCAAGTTTGTGAATACCTTATTTGTTCATTGCACACTCTTGTGTATGTCAGCATTTGCATATATATATATCTAACAAGAAAAAAACTGCACAGCACTCACAGACAAGTGTGAACTGGTGCTAGCAAAGACGCAAGGTCAAATACTGTAATTTGAAAAAAATTCTTGCAGCACACAGCTACTACCAATGATGTACAAATGCTATAAGCTATATGTATTTGAGGAAAAAGTTTAAAAACTTATGTTTTTTTCAAAAAACCAAAAATCTATCTTTTTATTTCTGAAGTTTTTAGTACACACATTGGCCAATGTCTGCTTGCTCACTGCAACAAAGTGACTTCAGGTATGAGAGTCCTATGGTGATATCCCTATCCTCCTTGTCCACCTCCCACTTCTCAGTGGGCAGACTCCATCTAGACCCTCGATGGAGTTGCAGGCTCCTTGCTGCAATGTGCACCCTCATAACCTACAGGTGATCGAGGGTCTAGATGGAGTCTGCCCACTGAGAAGTGGGGGGTGGACAAGGAGGATAGGGATATCAGAGTAGGACTCATCAACCTGAAGTCACTTTGTCGCAGTTGATGAGCAAGCAGACATTGGCCAATGTATGTACCAAGAACTTCAGAAATAAAAAGATAAGATTTTTGAGTTTTTTGAAAAAAACATAAGTTTTTAAACTTTTTCCTCAAATACATATAGCTTATAGCATTTGTACATCATTGGTAGTAGCTGTGTGCTGCAAGAATTTTTTTCAAATTATATATATATCTACATATATATAATAAACTCCACACACACAACAAACTGTCACGCACACTCGAGTATTCATGTATCTTTTGGGAAATTATTGTTAAAGTATATATAAGTATATAATGTGTTTAATCTACATTGTCTCATTCATTCATTCATTCATTCCTTCCAGTTGACTACCTTGCTCAGGCATTGGATTCCCTTTGCATGGACCTGAAATGTGATGAGGGAAGAACTCTGTTCTTGGAGTATCGAGCAGTGCCCATTGTTGTCGATCTTTTACATGTCTCAAACAGGGGACTTATTTCCAGCGTCCTTGATATTTTACTTCAGTTTTCCATGGAGACAAGTAAGTAAGAATCCCTAGTCCAGTTTTTCAGTTAATGTTTTAAGGACACATCATGAATATAGATAGAATGATTGGGCTTATTACCCTATTCAAAGGTCCTGGATTTAGTGTTTTGAATCCTCCTTGTTTTACAGATATCTTAGATAATTATTCTAGGAATGTCATCAGGAGAGATTAGAACCACATATAAAAAATAGAGGTGGGAAAATGTCTGAAAAATAGACATGAAGTGTTGTAGGGAGCACATAAGCATTATATGTAAATGTTTTGTACAAGGAATAACATTGCTAATGAATTTACCTTCCGTAATTCTATCATTTAGTCACTTCTGAAACAGTCTTGAAAGGGCACCCATAAGCTGCTTTTCTGCACGTTACCCTTATTCATATTCATTGTAATCAACAGCTTTTGACAATTATATAAGAGGTAAAATACACGAGAGCATGACACAGTTCATGAGTCCAAGGAAATAGTTTTATGGCAATCTTAATTTTGTATTAGAAAAGATCCTATTTTAAGAAACATGAGATTCTTTTGAAGTGTATAGGGCAGACATCTGCTCAAATGCCAACTTTCTTTTTACCTCCTCTCTTACTTGATAGCTTTCATCAAGTTAAGATTAATGGTTTCGGAATACTGAACTCATCGTGACTTTTTGTAATTGCATATCATTAGTTTTGGGTAGATTTTTTTTTTCACTTTATTTTAAGTCATTTGTGTGATCTACTGCCAGTGGAATATAAATGGCAGCGTATATATAGAAAACGTATGTACTCTAAGTGTAATAGGGCTCAATAAAGATCGCCTGATGGCGACTATTTTATAGTGGGCAGAGAATATGTCTAAAATGTAGAAAAGTGAATGTATGAGGAGATTTCCGTTTCTTTACCTTTTATTAATTGATCCCACTAAGACAGGATTTTCAGTGGGTCATCAGGCAGATTTCCTGCACCGTTCTCTGAAGTTTTACAGCTACATTTGTTCCTGATCTGTTCACACATCTGGACAATTCAGTTTCAGTGGACCAAGCAACAAATGTTTCCTCTTACAAAATGACATGATGTACCATCTGACGAAATCAGAATCACATTTTACAATGTCTGCTTTGGTGAACAAAATAAATCTTTGTCATGAACGGAGAGAGGTTTTTACCTGTTATGTACACGTTCGTTGACTTGAAGTGTACCTCTAACTACAAACAATTAAAAGAAAAATTCATTGCGATAAGCAGAGATAAGAGACTTTGTATTATGTCTTACAACAGAAAAATGCTTATTTTCTTTTCCCTTTGTATTCCTTTCCTTCTCTCCCCTGCCTCCTATACGGCATACTTATTCAGAATTTATTGCTAAAATCCATGTTTAGAGGCTTATTTTACCTTCACTAAGGTATCAAGTTAGTTTCTAACCATAGGCATCTATATAGAGGAAAGAGGAGGAATCATCTTTAAAGTGGTTCTCCATGGGATGCAATAAAATAAATAGCTTAGGCTGGCTTCAGACTTGCAGACCCTCAGCAGCGTCCTGTGGAGGAGATCAACAAGCTGACCGCAGTCCCTATGTTTATAGTGAGAACGCATGGTCATGGTAGCCTTTACACCTTGTACATACAGCAAGATTCCATACTTTGCACTGACGAGGGGCAGTCATCCTGAAACACCGAGTCTCCAAATTAGGTTTCTGATCAGGCATAAATCCTAAAGGTACCGTTACACGCTTAAATGGTGTAACAATCTCGCCAATGATCTCACGGGAGTGCGGTCGTTAAGACATCATTTTGAGATAGTTGGTGAGATGTCACACTTATAGATATCGTGAACGATGCACCAACGATGTCGCGAGCAGCTATCATTCGCACAACCCAGCGAATGATACTTCACTGTTGTGAATAGGCGAAGTCGTTAACGACATTGTTATCGCAGTGTTACACACAACGATGCAGCAGGTTGGCTGAACGACGCTCGTCTGATTTGAGAACATGTTCACAAATCTGCAATCAGCGATCCAACGATTTATCGTAGTCGTATCTTGGTATCACACGCAACAATGCCCTAACAATGTTGTCTGAACGACTCCAAATCTGCGACGTTTCACCGATATCGTTCACAATATCGTACCGTGTAACAGTACCTTAAGTCATATTGAAAGGCTCGTTAAAGGATCAATTTTGACTTTTAGGATTGCTACTTCCTCCCTGAGAGACGATTTGCATATTATAAATTAAGACATCATTTTGGAATGCTGGTATAAAATGCAGGTTACAATTCATAAAATGTCCAGATGTGGAGTACCCAGGTACAGTGGGGGAAATAACTATTTGATCCCTTGATGATTTTGTCAGTTTGATCACTGACAAAAACGTGAACATATAATTTTAAGGGTAGGTTAATTTTAACATTGGGAGAATATCAAAAATAAAATCCAGAAAATCATATTCTCTGAATTATATAAATGTGTTTGTATTTTGCAGAGGGAAATAAGTATTTGATCCCTCTGGCAAACAAGACTTAATACTTGGTGGCAAAACGCTTGTTGGCAACCACTACAGTTTGACGTTTCATATAGTTGAATATGAAGTTTGCGCACTTGTGAGGAGGAATTTTGGTCCACTCCTCTTTGCAAATCATCTCTAAATCATTAAGATTTTGAGGCTGTTGCTTAGAAACTCGGAGCTTCAGCTCTCTCCATATGTTTTCTATGGGATTAAGGTCTGGAGACTGGCTAGGCCACTCCATGACCTTAATGTGCTTCTTTTGAGCCACTCCTTTGTTGCCTTGGCTGTATGTTTTGGATCATTGTTGTACTGGAAGACCCAACCACGAGCTGTTTTTAATGTCCTGGCAAATGGAAACAGGTTGTCACTAAGTATTTTACGGCTCATGGCTCCATCCATTGTCCCATTGATGCGGTGAAATAGTCCTGTGCTCTTAGAGGAGAAACACACCCAAAATATGTTTCCACTACCATGCTTGACTGTGGGGATAGTGTTCTTTTGGTCCAACACAGCGACTTGTGTTAATGCCAACAAGCTCAATTTTTGTCTCGTCTGACCACAGCACCTTCTCCCATCACTCTCAGAATCACCAAGGTGTTCATTGGCAGACTTCAGACAGGCCTGCACATGTGCCTTCTTGAGCAGGGGGACTTGCACGATTTTAATCTATTACGGCGTAATGTGTTACCAATGGTTTCCTTTGTGACAGTGGTCCCAGCTGCCTTGAGATCATTAGCAAGTTCCCCCCATGTAGATTTAGGCTGATCTCTCACATTCTTCATGATCCTGGATACCCCACAAGATGAGATTTTGCATGGAGCCCCCGATCGATGTTGATTGACACTCCTTTTGTATTACTTCCATTTTCTTACTATCGCACCAACAGTTTTCTCCTTCTCACCCAGCGTCTTATTTATGGTTTTGTAACCCATTCCAGCCTTGTACAGGTCTAGGATCTCTTCTCTGAGATCCTTAGAAAACTCTTTGGTCTTGCCCATGTTGTAGAGGTTAGTGTGACTGATTGAGTGTGTGGAAAGGGGTCTTTTATTCAGGTGACAATTTGACAGCTATTATTAATGCAGGTAGTAAGTTGATTAGGAGTTTCTAACTTGTCTGTAAGAGCCAGAACTCTTAAGTAATTGATCCCCTACATACCATTATTTCCCTCTGCGAAATGCAAATACATTTATATAATTTAAACAATGTGATTTTCTGGATTTTACTTTTGATATTCTATTCTCACTGTTAAAATTAACCTACCCTTAAAACTATAGACTGTTCATGTCTTTTAGGTGGCAAACTAACAAAATCAGCAAGGGATCAAATACTTTTTTCCCCCCCACTGTACATACCAGAGATCTTATACTGAAAGTTCCCCTTTCTTATTGGTATTTCCATCAGGATATTGAACTACCAGTTGTCTGCGGGCGCTAGTGAATGTCCAATATCTGCTCAACCTCTCCTATAAATAATGCGGATAACTTGGGTTTCATCTGCCTTCTATAATACCTTTTGTTTATACTTTGTATACCGCATGTACTATTTTCCCATTGTATTTGTATCTTTTAGAACATTTTACTTGAATCTGTTGTGCACTATCCATAACCTGTATTTAATATAAACTGTAACTTTGCCCGATGACCATAGGTCACCATTTATACACATCTAGTAATTGTTCAGTTGGAATTATAATAGAGGTTGCATCCCTATTCCACACAGCAGCTCCAGGAGTATAGAAGTTTCATATGTTGGGCAATGTGAAAGTAGTGCAGCAGTGTATCTAACAACAATGTTAACAAAGCACGCATATGCAGTCACAAATTTGTCTTAGCTGGTTTCATAAACACATTTAGCCTTTAGCAAAGACATTGGCTAAAAACTTCCCACTTTTGATACATGTGGGCCAGTATCAATCGTTCTTATAATTGTTTTAAATTGTACATTATGTTACAGGGTTTTCTTTTGTGTATTGCAGGATTTTTGCAGCCATTCCTGGAGTCATGTAGCACTGAATCTTTTTTTTGCACATGTGCCGCATTGCTTAAAGATTCCAAAGTTGATGTGCAAATACTTGAAAAATTAAGTATTGTTTTGCAAAAGCTCTCCAAAGTCAGGTAAGTCATCAAAGGTGTCGTGCCTGGTGTATCTTTTGTATTAGTTGAAGATGTTTTTCCAGCATAAAAAGTGATATACTACCACTTTCTGATCATTGGTGGTCCAACTGCTTACTTTACTGTGTTATAGCATATTCTAGCCATATCCCATAACATAAACCTATTTTTTATATACAGTGGTACATTAATACCAATTGAACCAAGATATGTTGTCTCTATTGGATATGTCTTGAATTTTTCAACATACAAGCTGTCTTTCTGTATCTTTTTTGCTTTATGATGCAAGCACAAATATGAATTACGAGCAGCTGCTGCGTTATCTCGTGTGCCCGCTCATTAGACAGCTGAGTATTCCCTGCTTCCTCCACCCATCATTCCAGGCGTGAAGAACAGCGAATACAGTATCCTTGCAGCTAATCAGTGTGTGGGAGTGCGGTGCTCACACGGTCAGCAGCATTCTCCATCATGCTGTACACATAAATAATAACTTATACTCACTTTCCTTCCGGTTCCCCCAAGTGCGTTGTCAACATCTCATGCAGGCAGCTGATGGTGTGTGAGCGCGGGTCAGCCTTGTACCTGTTGGAATGCATGTCAACTGATTATCATGTGATCACGGGTCGCTCTCAAATGCCATGAGCTGTCTGCATGAGATGAGATGCTGCACTGTGGGGGACCAAAGGGAGGGTGAGTATAATAGTTTTTCTTAAGTGTGTGGCGTGATGGAGGCCATGTGCCAGGATGTGGGGGCCATGTGCCAGAATGGGGGAATTATATATACCAGGATGCGGTTGAATCAAATATACCAGATAGAAGGATGATATATTCCAGGATGGTGGTTTATATATACTAGGATGGGGTCATATATACCAGGATGGGGGATCAAATATACAGTTCCAAGATGAGGGTGTTAATAGGTAGGGTCTGCAATGGATTAATAGAATTTCAATTAGTTTTAATGGGAAAATTTAACTTGACATAAGAGCAAATTGAGTTACTCAGTTACAGAAACACTGAAACTCTTAAATCAATGTATTACTGTAGTAAGGTTTGTAAAGGTAGTTTTCAAGCTACAACAGAAGCTGATCACAAGCCCTGGATGTGCCCTATTCATCTGT
Organism: Allobates femoralis; assembly: GCA_033576535.1. Taxonomy (NCBI): domain Eukaryota; kingdom Metazoa; phylum Chordata; class Amphibia; order Anura; family Aromobatidae; genus Allobates; species Allobates femoralis. The sequence continues at coordinate 457,343,911 of JARQOC010000002.1, read as the reverse complement.
TATGTTTTCTTTTTATACATCAACCAAAATCTATGACGCTAAAAGAACACTACCCAATTAACCATCTAAGATGTAAAATCATTATTTTCTTTCTTTTTCAGGAGTAATAAGAAATTGTTTGAAATTTTCAGCATTCCTCAAGTGATCCAAGAGTTGCAAAGGACAGCAAACCCAGATCACGCCTTTCTTGTCATTAATCTAAACTCTATCCTCTTCCACTTGGGTTTTGCTAAAACAAAAGCTCTTTCCCCTGCAGCCAGCATTGATCAGTGATTAATGCTGAAATAAAAGGGGTCTGTCCCCTTTTTTTCCTGGAAGAATAAGTATATAATAGTGATGTTAAATGATGGTATGCCTGCTGTATAGATTGTGAAAAGTGTATGTACAGCAATATATCTTCCTCTGTACTAGGGAGTACATCAGCGCTCGTGCAATAATTGTGTACTTGAAATGTTTTTAGTTTCTTTAAAAGATTTTCCATTTTCAAAAAAGTGTAAAATGATCATAAACGTAATTGAACAATTATGGATAAATATAACCTTGATTTAATACGATGTGTAGGAACATTGAAGTAGCTAAAAATAAGTAACACGTGAAGAAACCAAAGGGTTCAAACTTAGATAATAAGACAGTACCCTCCAGTCCAGGTCCTGCCCAGGCTGTCCAGCATTCCTCATCTTATTTTGTACTGGCTGCAGCAGTGACTTGATGTCAACAGCACAGAACACTGCTGCAACCCATCATTGAGCTTAGCATTTCGTGCTATTACATCAGTTCTGCTGTTGAGCTCAGTGCAGCAGTAATGAGTGCTGTAGTTGTGACATTACTGCTGCAGCCAAATAACTGTCAGGAGCTGCTGCGGAGAGGCTGCACTGTACCCAGAGAGGGTAGTGAACTTTATTTGAGTTTTTATATATTTACATTTTTTTTGTTTTACGTGTTTACATTTTTTGAAAATTAAAAACGCTTTTAAAGCTCTTGATGGAACTAAGGTCCCATTGTATTTTACCCATTACTGTGTTCATTGTAATCCCCTTTATTAATATTTGATGTTTATGTACAGTAAAGTGATGACTTTTCTTGCTGTTGGTTTTATATTGTCACTTAAAAGTAAAATTGTTTTGCTTTGGCTCATTATTTTTTTCTGTTTCCTACAAGATACTTTGTCCATACTAACTAGCAAACATTTATTTTGGCTTCTTTCTTGTACTGCACAGCCAGACAGTTCTATAAAAGATTGCTGTCTCATTGGGGAATGCAGTGTACGAAGCAGCAGGCTATAGGGCAGGAAGAAAAAAACATGTAACAATGATATCAGTCTCCCATCATTTGAATGTTCCATTTTCGCTATTCAAATTGTGTTGTGTGCTCTCCTGTCTCTGCACACATAAAACATTCACCACATAAAACAGCAACATATGTGCGACCTGCTGCTAGATGACATTCAGCACAGACCAAAAGTTTGGACACACCTTCTCATTCAAAGATTTTTCTGTATTTTTATGACTATGACAATTGTAGATTCACACTGAAGGCATCAAAACTATGAATTAACACATGTGGAATTATATACTTAACAAAAAAGTGTGAATCAACTGAAAATATGTCTTCTATTCTAGGTTCTTCAATGTATCCACCTTTTGCTTTGATTACTGCTTTGCACACTCTTGGCATTCTCTTGATGAGCTTCAAAGCAGCAAAGCTCCCCCACGCCATCACACCTCCTCCTCCATGCTTCACTGGGGAAACCCGGCAAGTAGAGTCCATCCGTTCACCTTTTTTGCATCACACAAACACAGAGTGGTTGGAACAAAAGATCTCAAATTTCTACTCATCAGACCAAAGCACAGATTTCCACTGTGTTCTTTAGCCCAAACAAGTCTCTTCTGCTTGTTGCCTGTCCTTAGCAGTGGTTTCCTAGCAGCTATTTTACCATGAAGGCCTGCTGCACAAAGTCTCCTCTTAACAGTTGTTGTAGAGATGTGTCTGCTGCTAGAACTCTGTGTGGCATTGACCTGGTCTCTAATCTGAGCTGCTGTTAACCTGCGATTTCTGAGGCTGATGACTCGGATGAACTTATCCTCCGCAGCAGAAGTGACTCTTGGTCTTCCTTTCCTGGGACGGTCCTCATGTGAGCCAGTTTCTTTGTAGCACTTGATGGTTTTTGCAGCTGTACTTGGGGACACTTTCAAAGTTTTCCCAATTTTTCAGACTGACTGAACTTCATTTCTTAAAGTAATGATGGCCACTCGTTTTTCTTTACTTAGCTGCTTTTTTTCTTGCCATAATACAAATTCTAACAGTATATTCAGTAGGACGATCAGCTGTGTATCCACCAGACTTCTGCACAACAGAACTGATGGTCCCAACCCCATTTATAAGGCTAGAAATCTCACTTATTAAACCAGACAGGGCACACCTGTGAAGTGAAAAACCATTTCCGGTGACTACCTCTTGAAGCTCATCACGAGAATGCCAAGAGTGTGCAAAGCAGTAATCAAAGCAAAAGGTGGCTACTTTGAAGAACCTAGAATATAAGACATATTTTCAGTTGTCTCACACTTTTTTGTTAAGTATATAACTCCACGTGTTAATTCATAGTTTTGATGCCTTCAGTGTGAATCTACAATTTTCATAGTCATGAAAATAAAGAAAAATCTTTGAATGAGAAGGTGTGTCCAAACTTTTGGTCTGTACTGTATATTGTTAGCAGCATTCAAGAAAACGTGATCAGGGTATATAGGTAAGTGCAACAGAAAATCGTACCATTTTTAAATTATTTGAATTTGAAAAGTTTGTTTTCAAAAATGTTTTATAATGAATGGATAATTTATTCTGGTACAACCCCTTTACACAGCTTTCATTAGTTACATAAACTATTTTTGATAAAACTAGTAAGCAAGGTGCAGACATATAGGCAGTATAGAAGTCTCCACCTTGCTTTCTAGTTTTATGTATAAATTTTATATATATATATATTTATATAACTAGCTGTGAGCCCGATGCAAATGCATCGGGATTCTAGAACGTGCATTAATTTGATTATAGTAGTTATAGCTGTTAACCTGATGCAAATGCATCGGGTATCTAAAATATGTTTATTGTTTTTTTAAAGATTTTTAAATTAATAATCGCATCATCAATAGCAATAATATAAGCCATAGCATTATTATTAGCAGTAATAGCAGTATTAATAGCATTATTAGCAGTATTATGAGCATTAATAACAGTATTAATAGCATTAATAGCATTATTATTAGCATTAATAGCATTATTAATAGCATTATTAGCATTAATAATAGCATTAATAACATTATTAATAGCATTAATAGCATTATTATTAGCATTAATAGCATTAATAATAGCATTAATAACATTATTAATAGCATTAATAGCATTATTATTAGCATTAATAGCATTAATAGCATTATTATTAGCATTAATAGCATTAATGATACCATTAATAGGATAAATATTAGCATTAATAGCATTAATAGCATTATTAATAGCATTAATAGCATTATTATTAGCATAAATAGCATTAATAATAGCATTATTAGCATTAATAATAGCATTAATAACATTATTAATAGCATTAATAGCATTATTATTAGCATAAATAGCATTAATAATAGCATTATTAGCATTAATAATAGCATTAATAACATTATTAATAGCATTAATAGCATTATTATTAGCATTAATAGCATTTAATAGCATTAATTAGCATTAATTAATACCATTAATAGGATAAATTATTAGCATTAATAGCATTAATAGCATTATTAATAGCATTAATAGCATTATTATTAGCATAAATAGCATTAATAATAGCATTATTAGCATTAATAATAGCATTAATAACATTATTAATAGCATTAATAGCATTATTATTAGCATTAATAGCTTTTATATAATGCATTAATAGATAATATAGCATTATAGCATTATAATAGCATTAATAGCATTTTAATAGCATTAATATACATTAATAGATATATAGCATTAATAGCATAAATAGATTATAATTAATAGCATTAATAGCATTATTATTAGCATTAATAGCATTAATAATAGCATTATTAGCATTAATAATAGCATTAATAACATTATAATAGCATTAATAGCATTAATATAGCATTAATAGCATTAATAATAGCATTATTAGCATTAATAATAGCATTAATAACATTATTAATAGCATTAATAGCATTATTATTAGCATTATAGCATTAATAGCATTATTATTAGCATTAATAGCATTAATAATACCATTAATAGGATAAATATTAGCATAATAGCATAATAGCATTATTAATAGCATTAATAGCATTATTATTAGCATAATAGCATTAATAATAGCATTATTAGCATTATAAATAGCATTAATAACATTATTAATAGCATAATAGCATATTATTAGCATTAATAGCATTAATAATACATTAATAGATAATATTAGCATTATACATTAATAGCTAATTAATAAATTATATAGCATTATTAGATTAGCATTAATAGCATTAATAATAGCATTATAGCATTAAAGATTACAATTAAGCATATTATAGCATTAATAGCATAATAGCATATAATAGCATTATTAATAGCATTATAATTAGCATAATTATTACATTAATAGCATTATAATACATTAATAGCATTAATAATAGCATTAATAACATTATTGAATAGCATAATACATTATTATTAGCATTAATAGCATTATAATAGCATATATTACATTAATAATAGCATTAATAATAATTAATAGATAGCATTATTAATAGCATTATTAGCATTAATAATAGCATTAATACATTATTAATAGCATTAATAGCATTATTATTAGCATAAATAGCATTAATAATAGCATTATTAGCATTAATAATAGCATTAATAACATTATTAATAGCATTAATAGCATTATTATTAGCATTAATAGCATTATAATAGCATTATTTAGCATTAATAGCATTAATAACATTATTAATAGCATTAATAGCATTATTATAGCTATTAATAGCATTAATAGCATTATTATTAGCATTAATAGCATTATATACCATTAATAGATAATATTAGCATTAATAGCATTAATAGCATTATTAATAGCATTAATAGCATTATTATTAGCATAAATAGCATTTATAATACATAGCATTATTAGCATTAATATAATAGCATTAATAGCATTATTAATAGCATTAATTAGCATTATTATTAGCATTAAAATAGCATTAATAATAGCATTATTAGCATTAATAATAGCATTAATAACATTATGCATAAATAGCATATAATAGCATTATTGATTAATAATAGCATTAATAGCATTATTAATAGCATTAATAGCATTATTAATAGCATTAATAGCATTATAATAGCATTATTAGCATTAATAATAGCATTAATAACATTATTAATAGCATTAATAGCATTATTATTAGCATTAAATAGCATTAATAATAGCATTATTAGCATTAGATAATAGCATTAATAACAATTAATAGCATTATAGCATTATTATAGCATTAATAGCATATAATAGCATTATTAATAAGCATTAATAACATTATTGCATTATAGCATTATAATAGCATTAATTAATAGCATTAATTAGCATTAATAATAGCATTAATAGCATTATTAATAGCATTAATAGCATTATTATTAGATAATAGCATTAATAATAGCATTATTAGCATTAATAATAGCATTAATGAACATTATAATAGCATTAATAGCATAAATACATTAATAGCATTATAATAGCATTAGCATTAATTAGCACATATAATAGCATTAATTAATTTATTAGCATTAATAGCATTAATAGCATAATTAGCATTAATAATACATTAATAGACATTATTAATAGCATTAATAGCATTAATTATTAGCATTAATAGCATTAATAATAGCATTAATAGCTATTAATAATAGCATTAATAACATTATTAATAGCATTAATAGCATTATTATTAGCATTAATAGCATTATATCATAATAGAATTATTAGCATTATAGCATTATATAGCATATTAATAGATTAATAATTATTAATAGCATTAATAGCATTAATATTAGCATTAATAGCATTATTAATTAGCATATTAAATAGCATAACATTATTATGCATTAATAGCATTATTAATAGCATTAATATAGCATTATTAGCATTATTAGCATTATTATTAGCATTATATTAGCATTATTTAATTAGCATTAATTATAGCATTAATAAATTATGCATTAATAGCATTATTATATAGCATTATAATAGCATTATATATTAGCATAATAAGCATTTCATTAGCATTATAGCATTATAATGATTAATACATATATTATAGCATTAATAGCATTTATTAATTATAGCATTTTATTAGATATAGCTATTATTGTATTTATTAATTTAATAATAGCATTTAATTATTATTATTAATAATTATTTAATTATTTTTAATTATTTTTTATATTATTTTTTTATAATTTTATATATTATTATTATAATTTATTTTAGCATATCCTTTTCATCGCAGTGATTAATTACATATTTAATTTTTTTATTATTATTTTTATGAATTATTTATTATTTTTAATTTATTATTTTTATTATTTTAATTATTTTTTAATTATTTTTTTTATTATTTAATTTATTTATTTTTTTAGTAGATAGACACAGTTTAATTCATTCCATTTTTTTATTTATTATATTTATAATTTTTTAATATTTTTATTATTTTTATATTTTATTATTTTAATTATTTTATATTATATTTTTTTTTTAGTGAGATGAGACACAGTTCTCATTCAGGTCCACATTTATTTATTTTTTTTATTATTATTTTTATTTAATTATTTAATATTTTTATTTATTTTTTTATTATTTTTTAATTATTTTTAAATCATTTTTTTATTATTTAATTTATTTATTTTTTTTAAGTCAGACTGAGACACAGTTCTCATTCAGGTCGCCTTTTTTTTTTTTTAAATTATTATTTTTATTTAATTATTTATTATTTTTAATTATTTTTTTATTATTTTTTAATTATTTTAAAATTATTTTTTTATTATTAAATTTATTTATTTTTTTACTTGCGAGAGTGAGACACAGTTCTCATTGCGGTCCGCCTTTTTTTTCCCATTGACATACATTACCGGTGTGTCGGCGATTTTATGCCGGCCACCTGGTTCTATTTGTCGGCCTTAAAATCGCGGACACACCGCTAATGCATGTCTATGGGCAGTCAGCTCGAATTCTGATTGGTCGCGTTCAATCCGAAATCGGGCTGACTGCCCATAGAGATGCATTAGCGGTGTGTCCGCGATTTTAGGGCCGACAAATAGAACCAGGTGGGCGGCCATAAAATCGCCGACACACCGGTAATGTATGTCAATGGGGAAAAAAAGTCGGACCTGAATGAGAACTGCGTCTCAGTTTTGAGGGGCTCTTCTGATTGGCTGAGGGCAGTATACAGCGACCAATCAGAAGAGGGCCTCAGATCTCATTAAGGTACAATGGCGGATTTTTCGTCCATTGTATCTTAATGAGAAGGAAGAGGACGTCGAAGATGGAAGTTAGCGAAAAGAAGAGAGAAGACCCCCGGGGCCGGAGGAAGAGGACGCCTGGCCGGACGGAGGATCAGATGACAAAGAAGACATGTAAGTATGTGCGGACATGGGGTCGGGCTGTGCGGACATGGGGTCGGGCTGTGCGGACATGGGGTCGGGCTGTGCGGACATGGGGTCGGGCTGTGCGGACATAGGGGTCGGGCTGTGCGGACATAGGGGTCGGGCTGTGCGGACATAGGGGTCGGGCTGTGCGGACATAGGGGTCGGGCTGTGCGGACATAGGGGGCGGGCTGTGCGGACATAGGGGGCGGGCTGTGCGGACATAGGGGGCGGGCTGTGCGGAGGCGGGTAGCCATTTGCGGCTCAGGCAGCGACTCGCAATGGCCTCGCGGCCATTGCTCGCGCTACCTGAGCGGGAAATCGCTAAGGTTGTAGCCGAGGCTGTGGATGGATTTTGGGCCAGCGGCTCGCAATGGCCGCTTCGCGGCCATTGCTCGCCCTGGGCCAGCGACTCGCAATGGCCTCGCGGCCATTGCTCGCGCAGCATTGGGCGCTTCGCGCCCAATGTTAAATTCGTATCCACATGACGACATCGGAAGGTGCGTGCGGAGGGGCGCTTTTCCGATTCGCGATTATATAATAGATATATATAATATCTACCAGAGGAAGGCTGTGCTTGGTCAAAACGTGTTGTACTGGTTTGCTTTCAACCACCACTATTTCATATATCATTTTCATGTCTGATATAAAGTTGAATGTATGTATGTTGTATCATAGCTCCGCCCCCTCCAGGTAGCTCCACTCCCCAACATAGCTCCGCCTCCTCCTCAGTCAGGCCTCCACAGCCCCTCCCCATCATATTCCACATAGTCCTGGGGGCATGACTATAAAGGGGCATGGCTACAGGGAGGGGCGAAGCTATGATACATATACATTACCATATATGGGCATTACGGCCATTTATGTGCATTAAGACTATATATTAGCAATACCATATATGGGCATGACACCAGGGCAACTCCAGGCTCTACAGCTAGTACAATATATATTTCTATTTTGAAATATCCTCTACGAAATATTCTTTTATTTTTTTGTATTATTTCCCTGTCCTGTCACCCAAGTATCCTGGGTGGGTGTCAGACCAGAAAAAAATGCTACAAAGAATGAACGTAATGCATAGCAATGTCATAATGACTTATTGTGCAATTGCTCTCTTTTTAATTTTTTTTTTTTTTAACAAAAGCTGTGAAGCAGCTAAAAATAGGTGAATGACATCAAGTACAGTGGTGTGAAAGTGTTTTCCCCCTTCCTGATTTTTTATTCTTTTACATGTTTATCACACTTAAATGTTTCAGATCACCAAACAAATTTAAATATTATACAAAGACAACACAAGTAAACACAAAATGAAGTTTTTAAATGACGGTCTTTATTTTCTCTAGTCACCTTCCAGGACAGCAGCATCGGAGCGCATCTCCCGACCAGTGTTTTCTGGTCGTCATAATGGGAGACCCAGACAATGGGGTTTAGGGCTCTGCCCTCCGGAGGTCACACTAGGTACTACAAGTTTGTAGACACCGCCTCCTCCGCTTATAAACCCCCACCGTAGGAGACATCCTCAGTTTTAAACTTAGTGTGCTCGGAGGATCACGCTTTGCTTGCACTTCACTGCATTCTCACAGCTTACGTGATGGCGTATGAAGACAAGGTAAAATGGTCCCGCTCGGGACCCCCGACAGCCTCCCCGCTCACCCTCTGCGGAACACGCTGGTGGAGGTACCGGAGGGCTTTTAGCCTGGACACTTCAGTGTTCTCCCGGTACGCTGTCGCGCTCTTTCCTTTCCATCCCTCCATGGAGGCTCTGGTAAGGGGGAGCCTGGAGCCTTGCACAGCTCCGCTCCGTCCGAGGCCTCCCTAAATGGTGCTTACAGACCGGACGGAGCCAGCCCAGTCCGAGGCCTCCCTAAATGGTGCTTACACTCCGGACTGGTGCTGTACCCCCGTCCGAGGCCTCCCTAAAGGTGCTTACAGACCGGACCGGCACTGAGGCACCTGGTGTGTCTCCTGTGTGCCTGGGGGTAGTGTCTGGTCATTTGTGTCATGACACTCAGACCGCGCGGTTACCCTCGGGTCCGCGGTTCTGGCGGTGACCCTGTGCTGGGGTCCCCTGGCTGACCGCCCTGTGTACTCACAGGGGCTGAGGCTGTAGACTGCGGGTGTTTTATGTGTGTACATGCAGTCTGAGAGTGTGTGTGCGGTGATATTCACATCTTTTCCCGCGCTGCGGGCTCCGGCACCTCCATTGCGGAGGCAGCCTGGAGGAGGAGGAGGCAGCCCTTAGTGGTGACATCACCGCTGGGCGTGTTGTGTGTTCTTCCCGCGTGTTCCGGCTCCGCCCACATCTTCACTGTCGGCGGCCATCTTCTCCCTCACTTCCCGGCTGGGATCTGACGCAGCGCGTGTCTGCACTTACAAGGGAGACCGGAACTCGCGGAGGTCACACACACACACCGCTTCCTCCTACCGCTTTACTTGCGGTCGGTAAGCCACCGGGATTCCCGGTTTGTTTGTGAACTTTGGCTTATATTCCCCTCACTGTGGAGATGTCCTCAGTTGGGAAGCATGCTGCTAAGGCGGCGGTGGTCTCCATTGCCTGTATTACATGCAACGGGACAATGGTGGAGGGGTCCTGCAATAACTGCGGACGCCCAGAGGACCCGGTCTGCTACTACTGAGTCTGCAAATCCGGGATTATACCCTGAGGTTCAGGTGATCCCAGGGCCATGGGAAACGCAGAAAAGATTAATGAATCTCTGCTGTCCCAGATGTCCTCCATGTCGCAAACCCTGGAGGCACTGCATAGGAGACTGGAAAACCCAGCTACTCCTCCTAGTTACCCCCGGGTGTCTCTTACTTCTGCGTAAGACCCCCTAAGCGAGCTCGTGAGGCTTCTCCTGAGCTCCAGACTCTCTCTGAGGAGGAGCGTTCCTCTGATGGTGAGGAAGATGATGGGGGTTCTACTCTCGGGTCTATGTCTGAACCTCCAGATGGGGTGGAGGATCTGGTGTCCTCCATCAATGAGACATTGCGTCTTGTCACTCCTCCTGAGGAGGTGACTGTACACCCCAAGGAGGTCTATCAATGGCTGCGGCCAGAGGCTAGACCAAGTGGCTCCTTCATGGACCACACTAATTTCGGAAGGGTGATTAAAGCTCCCAGGTTCATCCTGGGCGGCGTTATGTCCGTAAAACTAAGGACAATCGCTTTCCCTTTCCCCAGGAGGCGCTCCAGGAATGGTCGCAGTCTCCCAAGGTGGATGCTTCCATGACTAGGATTGCTGCGCGCTCCTTGTTTTTCTGCCTCTGATAGCTCCTCATTGAAGGATGCTACTGATAGACAGGTCGAGCAACTCGCCAAGTCTTCCTATGAGGCTGTGGGGTCTTCGTTTGCCCCTAATTTTGCCGCGTCTGGACCCTACAAGCGATCACTATCTGTTTGGATGGTATCACTGATCTAGCTAGGTCCAGTCCAGAGGTCCTGGCTCTCACTGAGAGAGCAAGGGCCTATGCGGACTATGCCAGGACGGCATCTTTGGAAACTGCCACTCGCTCTGCTGTGGCCTCGGCCAATGCAATTGCGATCCGCAGGCTGTTGTGGCTACGTCTTTGGGACTCAGATGCCACATCTAAGAAGATTTTACAAAATCTTCCGTTCGCTGGTGACAGGCTTTTTGGCACCGAACTGGACAAATTGATAAAGGATTCTGCTGAGTCTAAGATCCCGCAGAATAAGCCTAAGCCACGGTACACCGTGAAAAGGAACCCTAAGCAGTGGTCCTTTCGCTCCGGTTCACAGTCATCAACGACGTCCACTCGCTCAGACCGAGGGGGCAAGCCTGCTACTCAGTGGCGTTCCAAGAGTCGTCAGAAGAAGCCGGCGGGGGCAGCGGCTGCCACCCCCAAGCCCGCCTCGACATGACTCGCTCTCTCATCCTGCCTCCCCACAGGTGGGGGGCCGCCTGTCTTGCTTTCAGGACAAGTGGCTTCTTCACATTCAAGATCAGTGGGTTCGAGACGTGATCTCAGAGGTTACAGGATAGAGCTACGTCAAAACCGATATCCCGATTCCATCGGTCGGTTCCATCTCCAGAAAAGGCTCAGGCTTTTCACCTGGTGTTGGAGGGACTCCGCAGAGACGGAGTGGTGGTCCCTGTGCCCACGGAAGAGAGGTTCAGGGGTTTTTACTCCAACCTCTTTATTGTCCCAAAGAAGGACGGCTCTTTCGCCCGGTTTTGGACCTCAAGTTGTTCAACCGTCACGTGTTGGTTCGGAAGTTCCGCATGGAATCCCTGCGCTCAGTGATCGTGGCTGTGTCACAGGGAGACTTCCTAGCGTCCATCGATATCAGGGACGCTTACCTTCACGTCCCCATTGCACCAGCTCATCAGCGCTGGTTGAGATTCGCAGTGGGGGAAGAGCACTTCCAATTTGTGGCACTGCCATTCGGGCTAGCCTCGCACCACGGGTGTTCACAAAGGTGATGGCCTCCATGATGGCTCTCCTGCATGCGCAGGGACACGCCGTCATACCCTATTTGGACGACCTGTTGGTCAGGGCGCCTTCGGAAGACCTTTGTCGGGTGAGCCTGGAGGTGACCATGAAGTCCTGGAACGGTTCGGGTGGCTTATCAACATTCAAAAGTCGACCCTGGTTCCGACCCAGTCATTGACATATCTGGGCATGGACTTCCACACGGACTCGGCCCTGGTGTCCCTACCTCAAGCCAAGCAGCTTGCGATCCAATCAGGAGTGCAGAATGTCCTCCTGTCTCCACAGTCATCCCTACGGGTATTGATGAGACTGGTGGGTCGCATGGTAGCGGCGATAGAGGCGGTGCCGTTCGCACAGTTTCGCCTCCGTCCTCTCCAGCTGGAGATTCTTCGCAGATGGGACAAGAGGACGATCTCTCTGAATCGGCTGGTGACACTGTCACAACCAACCAGGGACTCTCTACAGTGGTGGCTCCAGCCACATCACCTGTCACGGGGCCGGTCCTTCCTAAAACCGTCATGGTTAGTGGTGACCACCGACGCCAGTCTGAAGGGCTGGGGGGCGGTGTTCTTGCACCACAGGGCTCAAGGCCTCTGGACTCAGTCGGAGTCGGCGTTGCAGATCAACGTGCTGGAGATCAAGGCGGTCTTTCTGGCGCTACTGGCGTTTCAGAAATTTCTGTCAGGACAGCCCATTCGGGTACAGTCCGACAATGCGACGGCCGTCGCCTACATAAATCATCAGGGAGGGACCAGAAGTGCTCAGGCCCTCGCCGAAGTCCACCGCATTCTACTCTGGGTGGAGGAAAACGGCTGCCTGATCTCCGCAGTTCACATCCCAGGGGTCGAGAACTGGGAGGCCGACTATCTGAGCCGACAGGGGATGGACGCCGGAGAGTGGTCCATACATCCAGACGTCTTCCGGGACATCTGCGGCAGGTGGGGCACTCCGGACGTGGATCTGATGGCCTCACGGCTGAATCATCAGGTGCCCCAATACATGGCGAGATCTTGGGATCCCCAGTCTCTGGGGGCGGACGCCCTGATCCTGAGCTGGTCCAGCTTTCAGCTGCCATATGTGTTTCCGCCTCTGGCTCTGATTCCCAGGGTCCTGTGGAAGATCAGGACAGAATGCAGAGTGGCCATTCTAGTGGCTCCAGATTGGCCCAGGAGGTCTTGGTACCCGGACCTGTGGCAACTGTCAGGCGGACACAGGTGGGCTCTTCCAGAACGCGCAGATCTACTCGCGCAAGGCCCATTCTTCCACCTCAATTCCAGGGCCCTCAGATTGACTGCATGGCTCTTGAGGCCTGGCTGCTGACATCCAGAGGTTTCTCTCCTACAGTGGTTGCCACTATGAATCGGGCAAGGAAACCTGTTTCCAGGAAGATATACCACAGAACGTGGAAAATCTTTTTTACCTGGTGTGCCTCTGGTGGCCGCTCACCGTGGCCATTGTCCATCCCGACATTGTTGGCTTTCCTACAGTCGGGGTTGGAGTTGGGATTATCCCTTGGCTCTCTGAAAGGTCAAGTATCAGCACTTTCAGTGTTGTTTGACAGGCGCTTGGCGCTCCTCCCGAAGGTACGTCAATTTCTGCAGGGGGTGTCTCGGGTGGTCCCGCCCTATAGACGACCTCTGGACCCTTGGGACCTAAACATGGTCCTGGCGACACTGCAGAAACCGCCGTTTGAGCCACTGAGAGACGTCTCTCTCTCTCGTCTGTCCCAGAAGGTGGTCTTTCTGGTGGCGATTACGTCTCTGAGACGGGTCTCAGAATTGGCTGCACTTTCGTGCAAGTCTCCCTTTCTGGTGGTTCACCAAGACAAGGTGGTGTTGCGCCCACGGCCTGAATTTCTGCCGAAGGTGGTTTCAACGTTTCACCTAAACCAGGAGATTGTTCTCCCATCATTTTGCCCCGCTCCCGTTCATCAGGTTGAGCGCGACCTCCATACTCTGGATCTCGTGAGAGCTGTACGCATTTATGTGTCCAGGACCGCCTCCTTTAGGAGTTCGGATTCCTTATTTGTCCTCACGATGGGTCGCTGTAAGGGGGCCGCGGCTTCGAAGTCGACCTTGGCCAGATGGATCAAGGCTCCCATTCAGGAGGCGTACCGGTCTTCTGGTTTGCCTCTCCCGGTGGGTTTGAAGGCACACTCTACGAGAGCTGTAGGTGCCTCCTGGGCCTTGCGACATCGAGCTTCTGCTCTACAGGTGTGTCAGGCGGCCACTTGGTCCAGCCTGCACATTTTCTCTAAGCACTATATGGTGCATGCCCATGCCTCTGCGGATGCGAGTTTGGGCAGGCGGGTTCTCCAGGCGGCGGTTGCCCACCTTTAGAGGGAACCATGTGTTATCCGTCTTGTTGAGGAACTCTTCCCGCCCTGGGGTATTGCTTTAGGACATCCCCATTGTCTGGGTCTCCCATTATGACGACCAGAAAAAAGAGAATTTTGTTTACGTACCGTAAATTCTTTTTTCTTTAGTCATCAATGGGAGACCCAGCACCCACCCAGTTGTTCCGTTGCATATTTTGCACTTGTTCTGTTCTCTGTTGAGACAGTGTTTACCGGGTTGTTGAACCGTCTGTGCACGGCATTCTTCCCGATGTTTCGGGTGTGGTTTAATTTCTCCTCGCAGCTTATGGACTAAACTGAGGATGTCTCCTACGGTGGGGGTTTATAAGCGGAGGAGGCGGTGTCTACAAACTTGTAGTACCTAGTGTGACCTCCGGAGGGCAGAGCCCTAAACCCCATTGTCTGGGTCTCCCATTGATGACTAAAGAAAAAAGAATTTACGGTACGTAAACAAAATTCTCTTTTTCTGAGGCTGATGACTCGCATGAACTTATCCTCCGCAGCAGAAGTGACTCTTGGTCTTCCTTTCCTGGGACGGTCCTCATGTGAGCCAGTTTCTTTGTAGCACTTGATGGTTTTTGCAGCTGTACTTGGGGACACTTTCAAAGTTTTCCCAATTTTTCAGACTGACTGAACTTCATTTCTTAAAGTAATGATGGCCACTCGTTTTTCTTTACTTAGCTGCTTTTTTTCTTGCCATAATACAAATTCTAACAGTATATTCAGTAGGACGATCAGCTGTGTATCCACCAGACTTCTGCACAACAGAACTGATGGTCCCAACCCCATTTATAAGGCTAGAAATCTCACTTATTAAACCAGACAGGGCACACCTGTGAAGTGAAAACCATTTCCGGTGACTACCTCTTGAAGCTCATCACGAGAATGCCAAGAGTGTGCAAAGCAGTAATCAAAGCAAAAGGTGGCTACTTTGAAGAACCTAGAATATAAGACATATTTTCAGTTGTCTCACACTTTTTTGTTAAGTATATAACTCCACGTGTTAATTCATAGTTTTGATGCCTTCAGTGTGAATCTACAATTTTCATAGTCATGAAAATAAAGAAAAATCTTTGAATGAGAAGGTGTGTCCAAACTTTTGGTCTGTACTGTATATTGTTAGCAGCATTAAAGAAAACGTGATCAGGGTATATAGGTAAGTGCAACAGAAAATCGTACCATTTTTAAATTATTTGAATTTGAAAAGTTTGTTTTCAAAAATGTTTTATAATGAATGGATAATTTATTCTGGTACAACCCCTTTACACAGCTTTCATTAGTTACATAAACTATTTTTGATAAAACTAGTAAGCAAGGTGCAGACATATAGGCAGTATAGAAGTCTCCACCTTGCTTTCTAGTTTTATGTATAAATTTTATATATATATATATATATATATATATAATATCTACCAGAGGAAGGCTGTGCTTGGTCAAAACGTGTTGTACTGGTTTGCTTTCAACCACCACTATTTCATATATCATTTTCATGTCTGATATAAAGTTGAATGTATGTATGTTGTATCATAGCTCCGCCCCCTCCAGGTAGCTCCACTCCCCAACATAGCTCCGCCTCCTCCTCAGTCAGGCCTCCACAGCCCCTCCCCATCATATTCCACATAGTCCTGGGGGCATGACTATAAAGGGCATGGCTACAGGGAGGGGCGAAGCTATGATACATACACATACATTACCATATATGGGCATTACGGCCATTTATGTGCATTAAGACTATATATTAGCAATACCATATATGGGCATGACACCAGGGCAACTCCAGGCTCTACAGCTAGTACAATATATATTTCTATTTTGAAATATCCTCTACGAAATATTCTTTTATTTTTTTGTATTATTTCCCTGTCCTGTCACCCAAGTATCCTGGGTGGGTGTCAGACCAGAAAAAAATGCTACAAAGAATGAACGTAATGCATAGCAATGTCATAATGACTTATTGTGCAATTGCTCTCTTTTTAATTTTTTTTTTTTTTTAACAAAAGCTGTGAAGCAGCTAAAAATAGGTGAATGACATCAAGTACAGTGGTGTGAAAGTGTTTTCCCCCTTCCTGATTTTTTATTCTTTTACATGTTTATCACACTTAAATGTTTCAGATCACCAAACAAATTTAAATATTATACAAAGACAACACAAGTAAACACAAAATGAAGTTTTTAAATGACGGTCTTTATTTTCTCTAGTCACCTTCCAGGACAGCAGCATCGGAGCGCATCTCCCGACCAGTGTTTTTCCTGTCCCCTATGGGGCATGAAAAGGTCCCAAGTTTTCCTGATGGTGTTGCCATAGCCGGTGATCTGGAGCACCTTTAGGTTTTTACTTACATTGCTGGGCAGCTGAGGTCAGGAGCTTCGCTCTTCTCCTGTGTGTGCTGCACCCGTCTCCATGGTCCACATGTGACCCGGGACCTTTTCCTGCCCCTTCTGCGCCTCCTTGTGGGGGGGAGGGTAAAGCGGGGTGGTGATGTGCAACCGTAGTCCTCCTGCAGCTCCACGGCGTCCTCCTCTCCACATGCCAGCTGATTCTGGATGCCCGCCCTGTACCTGAAGTGACTTCACCCGAACTTCTGGTTTACTTCCTGGTGCGTTCTATGTTGGAACACATGCACTCCCGGCGGGTTTTCTGCTGGGCGGATTGGGTCCGTTCCTGTGACATGATAGGGTGTTCCCTTCCGGGTTCCTCCCTGACGACCTTGGGGAGAAGGAGCATGAAATAATGCTGGGACCTCGATTATTTAATCCTGGTCGGGAGGATGCCTCCAGGTAGGGCCCATTGTCTGTGTCCCTGTGTTTTACCACTGACGGACTGAACATGGAATGCATTAGAGCCCAGTGTCCACGCTCCTATTGTAAGTAGTAGATGAAGGCCCCTTGCTATCTGGGTTATTTCCGAATGGGAGTCTGTTTCCCTTTCTTTCTCTTAGGGAGACAATGCCTCTGCCCTAAAAAGGACAAAATTCCCAGCCGCAAGTGTGGTGTATGTGCTACCAAACTTCCCTCAGCATATAGGAAGAAGCTTTGCCAGCATTGCACTGATGACGTATTGTGTGCTGAACAACCCTCCCTGTTGTACAGTATTAAATCCCTCATCAAGCAAGAGGTTTAGTCCTCTATGGCTGCCTTTTCCCAGGCTCCAGTGTCACAACCCCCTCCTTCTAAGAAAAGGAAGTTGGCACCTATAGTGTCTTGTGAAAGTATTCGGCCCCCTTGAACTTTTCAACCTTTTGCCACATTTCAGGCTTCAAACATAAAGATATAAATTCTAATTTTTTTGTGAAGAATCAACAAGTGGGACACAATCGTGAAGTGGAACGAAATTTATTGCTTATTTTAAACTTTTTTAACAAATGAAAAACTGAAAGGTGGGGTGTGCAATATTATTCGACCCCTTTATTTTCAGTGCAGCAAACTCACTCCAGAAGTTCAGTGAGGATCGCTGAATGATCCAATGTCCTAAATGATTGGCAATGATACATAGAATCCACTTGTGCGTGATCAAGTCTCCGTCACCTGCTCTGTGATAGTCTCAGGGTTCTGTTTCAAGGGCAGAGAGCATCATGAAGACCAAGGAACACACCAGACAGGTCCGAGATACTGTTGTGGCAAAGTTTAAAGCCGGATTTGGATACAAAAAGATTTCCCAAGTTTTAAACATCTCAAGGAGCACTGTGCAAGCGATCATATTGAAATGGAAGGAGTATCAGACCACTGCAAATCTGCCAAGACCCGATCGTCTCGCTAAAGTTTCATCTCGAACAAGGAGAAGACTGATCAGAGATGCAGCCAAAAGGACCATGATTACTCTGATTGAACTACAGAGATCTATCTACAGCTGAGGTGGGAGAGTCTGTCCATAGGACAACAATCAGTCATACATTGCACAATTCTGGCCTTTATGGAAGAGTGGCAAGAAGAAAGACATTTCTCAAAGATATCCATAAAAAGTCTTGTTTGAAATTTGCAACAAGCCACCTGGGAGACACATCAAACATGTGGAATAAGGTGCTCTGGTCACATGAAACCAAAATCAAACTTTTTGGGTACAATGCAAAATGATATGTTTGGAGTAAAGGCAACACACCGGGGCCTGAG
This sequence comes from Allobates femoralis, assembly GCA_033576535.1. NCBI lineage: Eukaryota > Metazoa > Chordata > Amphibia > Anura > Aromobatidae > Allobates > Allobates femoralis. The sequence continues at coordinate 457,325,320 of JARQOC010000002.1, read as the reverse complement.
GTCAGGGAAGGTAGATTCCTCACCCCGCCCCCAGAATTAATAATAATAATAATAATGCTTTATTTATATAGCGCCAACATATTCCGCAGCGCTTTACAATGTAGGGTTAGAGTACAGAAAATATAATACAGTAAGTAATTACAGTAGAGAACAAATATAGTACAATAATTGGATACAAAACAATAGGCATAGAATCAATGTAAAAAAGAAAATACAATAAATAAAGCAAGAAATGAAGGTGACCCTGCTCAAAAGAGCTTACAATCTAAAGCGGGATAGAGGTTGCACAAGGTACAGGGGCTTATTGCACTGATGGTCCAGGCATCTTGAGGAAGTGGGGCATAGGACTAATTATACAATCTGTGTAGACCTTTTTGGTTTGGTGGAGTTTGTAGAGGAGTAATGTCCAGAGGGATAGCCCATTCACTGTCTACAGTACAATGGACTTCTATTAGGGAGTATGATAGGCCGCCTTAAAAAGATGCGTTTTTAGGGATCGCCTGAAGCCATGCAAGTTGTGGATAGTCCTGATTTCTTGGGGTAAAGCATTCCAGAGTTTTGGTGCAGCTCTGGAGAAGCCTTGGAGCCGGGAGTGGGAGGATCGGATTAGTACAGATGTCAGTCGAAGGTCATTTGAGGAACGTAGAGAGCGGGTGGGGTGATAGACAGAGATGAGGGAGGAGAGGTAAGGGGGTGCTGCACTGTGAAGAGCTTTGTGGGTGAGAACAAGCAATTTGAATTTGATCCTGTAGTATACGGGCAGCCAGTGCAATGACTGGCAGAGAGCAGAGGCATCTGAGTAACGATTGGCCAGGTGGGTGATCCTGGCTGCTGCATTAAGGATGGACTGGAGAGGAGAAAGTCTGGTGAGGGGGAGGCCACTTAATAGAGAATTGCAATAGTCAAGGCGGGAATGGATTAGGGCCACAGTGAGGGTTTTTGTTGTTTCCATGGTGAGAAAGGGGCGGACTCTAGAGATATTCTTCAGGTGTAAGCGACAGGAGCGGACGAGACATTGTGTGTGGGAGGAGAAGGAGAGATCGGTGTCAAACATAACACCCAGACAACGAGCCTGCTGCCTAGGCGTTATCGTGGTGCCGCAAACTGAGAGAGAGATGTCCGATTTAGGGAGGTTAGTGGATGGGGGGAGCAGAAGAAGTTCAGTTTTGGAAAGGTTTAGTTTCAAATAGAGAGTGGACATGATATTGGAAACTGCAGCTAGACAGTCATTGGTGTTCTTTAATACCGCAGGGGTAAGGTCAGGGGCTGAAGTGTATAGTTGTGTGTCATCAGCATAAAGATGGTACTGAAAGCCAAATCTGCTGATGGTCTGTCCAATCGGGGCCGTGTAGAGAGAGAATAGGAGAGGGCCAAGGACTGAACCCTGAGGGACCCCAATAGTGAGGGGAAGAGGGGAAGAAGTGGAGCCAGCAAAAGATACACTGAAAGAGCGGTCAGAAAGATAGGAGGAGAGCCAGGAGAGAGCCGTGTCCTTTATGCCAATGGAATGCAGCATAGAGAGTAGGAGCTGATGGTCAACAGTGTCAAAAGCTGCAGAGAGATCAAGGAGAATAAGCAGAGAGTGGTTACCATTACGTTTTGCTGTCAGAAGGTCATTGGTCACTTTGATGAGGGCAGTTTCTGTAGAGTGAAGGGGGCGGAAACCAGACTGTAATGGATCTAGAAGAGAGTGAGCGGAGAGGTAACGGGTGCAGTGATTGGCTGTTTGAACAGTCAATCACTGTGATTCTGTGTCCAGCATTGGAAGGGGGCGGTCACAGCCCCTTCCTTTGGCTGGACCGCAGGAGGGGGCAGAGATCGCCCCCTCAAAGCTGATGGGGAGTGATCTAATGATCACTCCCTATCATCAGAAGCATAATGGCAGCAGTGCAGGGCATTGTGCCCACCCACCACCTGCTTCCTTTTACTGCTTCTCTTCAGCCCGATGTCCCTGCAAGGAGATCAGGCTGCAGAGAAGGATCTGACCGCAGGGACAGCGATCTGCTATGCCCCACTGTCAGATCCTTTGCAGCCTGATATCCATGCAGGGACATCGGGCTGCAGAGAAGCAGCAGGCAGCGGTGCACTGCACCGCCGTCCTGCTTCCGCCGCTGAGTCTCCCCCTAAGTGCTGTGATCTCACGATCACAGCATTTGGGTCCGGGAAGAGGGGGTGCATGGTCAATTACCTCTCCCCTGCGGTAATCGGCAATGAGCTAATGATCACCTGACCCAAGCTTCAGAGATCATGTGATCTCTGAGACTTGGATTTTTCAGTGATGGTGCACTGTATGGCAATGATTTGCCATACAGTGCACCATCACTATGACAACAGAGACTACAACAAGGGCTCAAGTATCCTCTTATTGTAGTCTCTGAGGTCATAGTGGCACGCAGCTCCTCCGGACCGTGTGCACGCACCCTTAAATTATACTTTTTCTCAGCAAGTTCCTGTCCTGATTTTGGCACACAAACTGTATGGAACCTGATCAGGGAAAAAACTGCAGTGTGAAACCAGCCTTAGGGTGCGTGCACATGATCGGTGTACGCAGCGTTTTGGACACAGCGTCTTGCCGTTGCGTCCAAAACGCTGCGTAATACAGTACTAGCATAGTGGATGGGATTTCAAGAAATCCCATTCTCACTATGAGTAACCCGTTCGCAGCGTCTTTGGAGCTGCGGTGCAGGTTGCCGTCAGTCCGCTCCTCTGCATGTTCATTTCATGCTGCGAAGTCAGAAGCGGCTCCCATCGGGTGACTGCAGGGAGAATCCGCCCTGCACCCGCTGCACATGGTGAGTACGGGGCGGCTGCGGTTTCCTTGCGACCACCCGCGGCTTCCCTCAGGTCCAGAGAAGCTGCGTCCAACACGCAGCTCTTCCGGATCGTGTGCACGCACCCTTAGTCAGATGTAATGGAACACACATTCCAAAAAGTTCAAGTTATGTCTTGTCAGTCCACAGAGTATTCTCCCAAAAGTCTTGAGGATCATCAAGATGTTTTCTGGCAAAAGTAAGACAAGCCTTTATGTTCTTTTTGCTCAGCAGTGGTTTTCGTCTTGGAACTCTGTGAGACGAGCAACTGACACAGAACAGGAGAACTGAAATTTTACTTCTTGCAAACATGTTTTTTTGGCAGCTCTGTTGTATTGCAACAAGATTGCAACCGTGTCTGTCTGTGAGATGGAACCTACAGATGTGTTGGTTATAATGACACAAGTCTATAGGGAGAGCAGAAAGCGGCCATCATATATCACACTAGTTACGCCTCCTGTTTAAAATAGGAGGCAGAGGGTATCTTCCAGGCAACATCTGCCCCAAAACCTGAAAAAACAAGTCATCTTATATAAGGCATGCAGGCAGGACTTTTTTCAGCTGTCTGTAACCTGTATACCCATATTAATCGTTTTAAGACACAGTTACACACACAGATAATTGTGCAGAGATTGTTCGCAGATCTCTGGTTGCAGTGAAATCATGGACACAATGTTCTATTTTGTGGCCATGTACAAATGTAACAATGTGTCCATGATTTCACTGCAACCAGATATCTGCGAACAATCTCTGCACAATTATCTGTGTGTGTAACTAGGCCGTAACCTCCCTGGCGTTATCAATAGGTCAGGATTTTTGTGCTAAAAGCGGGCTTACCCGCAGTTGCGGCAGATGCGGTGAAAAAAACGCATCTGCCGCACTTGCCGCATAGCCGCCGCACTTGCGGCGCGGTTGCGGTAATCGCCATAGTAAGTATAGGGGGACTTGCGGCAGATGCGGCAAGTGCGGTTTTATTCGCGGCCGCACCTGCCGCAAGTGCAAAACCGCACTTGCCGCATCTGCCGCAAGTCCCCCTATACTTACTATGGCGATTACCGCAACCGCGCCGCAACCGCGCCGCAAGTGCGGCGGCTATGCGGCAAGTGCGGCAGATGCGGTTTTTTCACCGCATCTGCCGCGACCGCGGGTAAGCCCGAGCTGGACTCGGGTTACCGCTTCTAGCAGTAACTTTTAACCCCGAGTCAGGCTCGGGAATACCGCTAGGCAGGTTAAGGGTTCAAATATGACAAATTCCCTTTAAAGGTTCTGATTTGCAATATGGCCAAACGTAGGCATCAGTAGGCTTGAAGCTAAGAAACTCCCGTGCACGGTAGTGATGAGCGATTACTGTATTATTCGCACTCGCTATACTCGTAACGAGTCGTTTTAATACTCGCATACTCGTCCGCATAGCGAGTAGAATGTTAGTCAATTAGTGATAGGCTCTGCCCACACACATCCAGCTATACAATGAGTCTTTCTAGGACAGGACAGTAGGGTGGGCTTTTTCACAGCATGCAGCAACTTGTTGTGCCCCCCAGAGAGAGCCTATTCAATCTGCTCTCCCTGAGGTGCCAGCTCCTATTGTTTACTGAAGGGAACTTTCAATTTATGTCAATTTGATAATGATCGACAAATCACTCACGAGCACCAGTGATACTCACCAAGTAACAAGTATTGCGAAAATCATACTATTTGTGCGAGTAGCGAATGGTAACTAATACCCTCACTCATCACTAGCGCACGGCATTCTTTGTCTCATGTTTCTGGCCTGTTACCTTTATGAGTTACAAACTTAGGACCTGCTAGTTGTCACGTCCTAGGGCCCATCTCCAGCCATTCACTCTGTATCTTAGTCATCTCTATCTAGCAGGACACTCTGTATCTTGGTTAACTTTCTCTTGCTCTCTCCTCAAGATCTCACTACCTTCTGTCTTAGGCTGGCTTCACACTGCAGTTTTTCACTGATCAGTGTCCATCAGTGTTTGGGTGTCAAAACCAGGAGTGTCTCCAACACTCAGAACAGGTGTAAATCTTTCAATTATAGTTTTTCTCTGCAAGTTCCTCTCCTGGTTTTGGCACCCAAACACTGATGGACACTTATCAGTGAAAAAACTGCAGTGTGAAGGCAGCCTAAAGGCCAATTTACACACACCAACTTATCTGTCCAACTTCTGAACAACTTGCTGGTTGCAGTGAAATCATGGACACATTGCTCCATTTTGTGACTGTGTACAATTAAACAATGTGTCCATGATTTCACTGCAACCAGTAAGTTGGTCAGAAGTTGGACAGATAAGTTGGTGTGTGTAAACTGGCCTTTAGTCTTTTGGTGCCGTCACACAGCACGATCTGGCCAGCGATGTCGGAAGCGATGCGCGGGTGACCGCTCGGTTCCGACATCGCTAGCCAGCTGTCACACAGAATCGCTGCGGCCGGCGACACCGCAGCGATGCGGGCGGTGACATCGCTCGCTGGGCTGGGCTCAGCCCAGCGAGCGATCCGCAGCGACGCTGCGGTATAGGCTGGATCGCCGCCGACATCGCTCTGGCGATGTCACACAGCGCGATCCAGCCTTATCGCAGGTCGCCGGTTGACAGGTTTACGGTTCTTCCCGTAAACCTGTCTACCTGCGACCAGCGATAAAACGCGGTCGCGCCGCTCGTTTACACAGCGCGACGTCGCTAGCGACATCGCTGATACGTCACTTTTTCGGCGATGTCGCTAGCCAGGTGTGACGGCACCATTTGCTCAATCTATGGACAGCTATAGGTGCATCTCATTGATTTAGAATATCCTCAAAAAGTAAATTTTTTTCAGTAATTAAATACAAGTAGTGAAATTCATATATTATGTAGTCGTTACAAAATGATCTATTTCAAGTGTTTATTTCTATAAATGATGATGATTATGGCTTACAGCCAATGAAAACCCAAAGGTCATTATCTCAGAAAATTAAAAGTAGGCAAAATTAAGAGTTAAAAACAGCACTGCCATATTCCGCGAGACATCAAAGGGTGAATATAATATTGTTTTTTCAGTCAATGTGTTTCAGGCTTCCCAGAAACATGACAATATGATATTGATTTGACCTGAGGAAGGGGCCAGAGAGCCTTGAAACGCATTGTCTAATCAATATTATATTCATCCTTTGATGTCTCGTGGAATAAGGCAGCACGGTTTTTAACCCTTCATTCTCCATATCTATATGCACCACGCTGAGGACTGCAGCAGCCGTGATATGCTTTTATAGTGGTTGTGACTCTCACAACCACTCAAGGTGAGCCTTTGATTCCTATTTAGGTAATATTTTATCTCTCAGACCCTTCATCCTCCCTACTTTAATTTTCTGAGATAATGACCTTCGGGTTTTCATTGGCTGTAAGGCTGGTTTCACATAGCATTTTTTTTCCTGTCCGTGGGATCCTACTTTTTGTAGGATCCCACGGACAGGAACGGACACAACAGGGAGTGACCTATTTCTGCGTCCGGGTACGTGATTATCACGGATCCGGACACAGAATGAGCTGTGTGGGGTAATTTCACTTCCGCAATGTATATATACTTTAATCACGTAATTAATGCTTACTGGGATAGAAGCAAGCGTTCTCCAGGGATTATGAATAGCTCTGTTACTCCGTTTGGCAACCTGGTCCGGGAAATGGGAATGGTAGATACTTGGAGAGTGAGGAATGTTGGAATTAGTAGATTTTCGTGGTATTCTGCATTTCATAATAGTTTATCCCGAATTGATTTGGCTTTAGCTAATGGTTTGATGGATACCGGGACTGGGGATGTGCCGTATTTGACTAGGTCATATCTGACCATTGTCCCATACTTGTGTCCATAAGGAGGAAAGATCAAATGGGGAGGATGAGGGGCGGATGGAAGTTACACCCTAATTGGCTGCGCCATATCAATTTGGAAGGCATAGCTCTGGATTTAGAAGAATTCTTCGTCACCAATGAGGGCAGCGCTGACCGACTGGTTGTGTGGGATGCGATGAAAGCGTACCTTAGGGTTGTTATTCCGTGATATTAGTAGACGCAAGAACCAGACAAAACAAGATGAGAAAGACAAAATGGTAGCCTTGGATAGAGCTGAGATGGAGGCGGCTCAGAGTAACACAATGGCAGCTAACAGGCTCTTAAAGAGGCTCATGATGAGATAAACAAGGTATTGATAGATAAAGCTGCAAAGATATGGGAGTTTCAAAAACTCAATTTCTATGAAGAGGGGGAGAAAGTAGGCCACTTACTATCAGTCATAGCGGCTGCTCAGAGAGAGAATTCCTCTGTACATAGTATGGTTAATGCGGAGGGGGCGGTGGTTACGGGAATGGCAGATATACTTGGGGTCTTTGCTGACTTCTATGAGACTCTATACAAGTCGGGGGGGAGACAGATTTGCAGGCAGTGGGTACGTTTCTCGCAAGGGGAGAGATGCAGGCATTGTCAGATAGAGATAGAGAGAAATTAGAAAACCCGATCCCTGCTGAAGAGCTAGAAGAAGCACTACATGGCATGGCTAGTGACAAGGCTCCAGGGTCGGATGGATTGCCAGTTGAAATTCATAAAAATTTGCAGGAGACATTGTTGCCCTGCCTACTGACGGTATTGGAGAAGGCAAGGGATGTAGGGATTTTACCTATCTCTATGAGGGAAGCCGTCATAGTCGTGCTCCCTAAGGAAGGTAAGGATCCACATATTGCAGACTCATATCAACCAATTTCTCTGCTGACAGCGGACGTGAAGCTTCTGGCCAAGGTGTTGTCAAATAGGCTGACTAGAGTCATACATGACTTGATCCACCCGGGTCAGTCTGGGTTTATGCCCAACAAATCAACAGCCACTAATATACGGAGACTGTATTTGAATCTTCAGCTACCACCTGACAACCCTGGCCGGAGGGTGATAGTCTCGCTTGACGCCCATAAGGCGTTTGATAGCGTCGAGTGGGGATACCTATGGCATGTTCTGAAAAGGATGGGTTTTGGGCCTCAATTTATTGGATGGGTGCAGTTATTGTACTCACAACCTTCAGCTAGACTCAGAATAAATGGGGGATAGCCCAACAGGTTAAATTACAGAGAGGAACGAGACAAGGCTGTCCTTTGTCGCCGCTGCTTTTTGCGGTGGCGATAGAACCATTGGCCGCAGTACTTAGGAAAGCACTGGGAGTTAAGGGATTCCGCTACGGGAACATAGAGAAGATGGCTCTGTATGCTGATGATTTATTGTTGTTCCTGGAAGACCCTGGCGCCTCACTGGACCATGCCATGCGGATACCTGAGGAGTTTAGGAAAATATCAGGGCTGAGAATTAATTGGACCAAATGTATTCTTTTTAAAGTTGATAGTGGGGTTACTTTGACACAAGAGAACGAAGGGGCTAGTAGACTGCAGTGTGTTGCGGAGTTTAAATACCTTGGTATACAGGTGGCATGGCCGGTGACAACATATGTGGGCCTAAACTTAGCGCCTTTGTTGAAGACACTAAGGGCAAAGACAACAGCATGGAACAAATTGCATTTGTCAGTAGTTGGAGGGTCCAATCTGCTAAAGATGGTGTTGATGCATAGGCTACTATATCTGCTCCACAATGCGCCTGTTTGGATACCGAGGAAACTCTTTAAGGTGATTAACTCCATATTTAGGGATTTGATATGGGGGAAAAAAATGGCTAGAATCAAGCTAGAAACTCTACAAAGGCCAAAGGATGCTGGGGGCTGGCAGTACCTAACTCGGAGCTATATTTCATAGCGGCACAAAGTCAGCATCTGAGGGGCTGGTCTAGTGAGGAGAGGGATGGAGCCAACAAGAGGATATTGGAGAGAATAGAAGGTGGCATTATGGGGTCGATGGGGGGGGAGTATTTCCTACACTAGGATTGATAAGCAAGGTTTGGGAAAAAATTAATAAACTAAGAGGGGTGACTAGTCTAAATAGATTTACACCTATTTGGGATAATATTAATCTTCCGGAATTCCAGAAATTGGGTAGTTTTAAGACATGGAGGGACCTAGGACTGGTATATATGTATCATATTGTAGAGGGAGAACAATTAAAGTCTCTTAGGCTACTACAGGAGGAGTATCAGTTACTGGAATCTGAGTGGTACCATTATATTCAACTAAAACACGCTCTGAAGGTCCAAAAGACTACAAAGAGTATGGTGGTGCAGCCTGATTTGGTGCTGGAGTACATTTGTAGTGGAGGAGGGGTGACTAGAGGGGTAATTTCCTATTTGTATAAGGATATTTTGCATACTTACCTATTGGACTATCCATCTAAAAGTAAAATAAAGTGGGAGAAGGAAATTGGGAATATCTCGTAGGAGGAGTGGCATACTGTATTGAATTATATACCCAAGCTTTCTCTGAGTGAGCCATATAGGTTGTCCCAAGTGTATGTGATCCATCGGGTGTACAGATCTCCTTTACTGTTGTTTAAGATGGGACTGAGGTCCACATCGGGTTGCCCAAGATGTGGGGATAACAAGGCTGGAATATACCACATGATGTGGACATGTACAGTTTTGTGCCATTATTGGAATACTATAATTCTTAAAATAGAGAGGGCATATGGTTGTATTAATCCCAAGACCCCAATGGTGTGCCTTCTGGGGTATGTGGACGAGGTTGGAGTGGAAAATGCTGCTAAAGTAGAAATTGCCAGATTATTATATACTGCAAGAAAGTTTATTGCCAGGAACTGGATCCCTTAGAAACCTCCCACAAGGAGGGAATTCACTCGACAGGTGGATTCTGTCATTAAGTTGGAGAAAGGTATACATGAGAGAAGAGGTACTCTTGGAGTGTTTGAAAGGCTCTGGAATCCCTGGATGCAAAGAATATAAAATCTCTTTGGGTTTATTGGCTGTGCATATGAGATATTTATAAGTCTTTTTGTTTTTTTACTTTTTTTATTTTTGTTATCTTAATCGAGGCCTAGATGTGGGTCGGAATGCTGAGGATCATATTTGACATTCACATTACAGCTCATTGGGAGTTTGTTTTTATGAATATTGTTATGTTTTAACTATATAATATATGACATTTCTTGTACCTGGGGTGGGGTATGCTGTCCGGGAGGGGAAAAAGGGAAGAGATAAGTTGACCTACGGGAGTGGGAGGAAAACTGTATAATGTGTTATATTACTGTTTTATGGCTTTATTCTCAATAAAAATGTATCTGCGTTAAAAAAAAAAAAGAAGCTCAACAGGGCAGTAACAGAGATTTTCTATGGGTACATGAGCTTTTTCTCCTGCTAGATTTTGACCAATCATAAGCAGGAGGCATCATGCAGGGGTAAAAGAAAACAACATGCCTCCAGAAGTTCAGAAGAATTCACCTTCAGTGAATGTGTTCAGCTCTGATCTTGGCACCTACAATACAGTATACATCAAAGTTAAAGTGTAAATGTCATTTCATTGAAAAAAAACAATACTGCACTGGTTATTAATGATGGGTCACAAAGCAGCTTAGATAATGCTTTTTTGCACTATGACTCATTTAATCACATTTTTCTGTGCTCTTTTAAAAGCTGCATTTTATGTCTGCATGGGACCTGGCCAGCGTATGCCAGCAGCTGATAGGATGCAATGTGATAAGATGGTAGATAAAGGCCAAATTAAAGATTGTGAGCATTATTGGGAGCCAGCAGGCAAGGGGTTAACAGAGATTGTGACTGAGGTGTGTGGAGCCAGATGACAGAACAGAGAAGCTTGTAAAGAGGAGTTTACATGTTGACATTTCTCATCTCTGTGCTGTAATCTGATACATTGTTTCCTCCTGAGCTGCAGTCAGGAGGGTGGGCCACACCCCCGTTATCCTGATGGATACATTCCCCGTATTCACTGAAGACAAATCTGAGTGATAATAAACATGTGTCTGTTTCATACACAGTGCAATGGGGACACCTTGTGGAAGGTTTATAAATGGTAACCAACCATAATTTTCTAATGAAGTATATTACAAATTTTATTAAAATCACTTGCTTTACGTTATTAGTAAATAAAAATTTAAATGGCAGTTACGCTTTAAGTATCAGTACAATCTCTTCCAGGTTCTATCTCATGTTGGTCATTGTGGAAGAAGATTGATACAACAGAGCTGACTGTGATTTTCCCTTTGGCTTTTATTCTAATACTGTCTGCGTGGAAGGAGTGGGACACAGCTGAGTTAACAGCAGGAGAAAAGAGCTGCAGCTTCTCAGCTCTACTCTGTCCCGATAATGACTGTCTTGAGATGAAAACTGAAAATGTAATTACACCTAGTAGTTGAAGAGATCATGGCTATCTATCATTACATGTCTCACAGGTGAAACATGTACTTCTGATCTTCTGGGCGTTTCATTTTCCCACCAGTATGACCCATCCTTCTTATGATTGGTCAATATCATACAGGGGAAAACGTTCACACCCTTAGAGTAGAATATGGTTATGTCCCCTGGGAGTTCATTATAGCCTAAAGTTGACAAGTTACCGTAATATCTGCAGGAGAAAGTTAAAAATAAAGGTTATGTTTTTTTTCAGGTTACAGTCACACTATTCCCTGATTTGCCAGTTTAACATATGCAGTCTGGAAAAAATCTTCATTAAAGGATTTAATAAACTACAGTTTATGGAATCTGCTCTTGTTGCTCTTCTGTGCATGTTAAAGTGATCCTTTTTGTGAAATATCTGTTGACTAGCAGATACTACAACTAAAATGATGTCCAAGCTTTGATCTGGGAGCGGACTTCATATCTTCATATACTAAAACGCTTTGTAAATGTATCCTCCAACTCACACATAAAAAATATAAATCACAATTGCTTCTTTTACACCATAATATTCCTGGTGGAATTAGTAGATACCCCTTAAAATTAGGGATGGGCGAATCTACTCGCTAGGACTCGTTACTCGGCGAGTAGTAAGGGACTCGCAGGACTCGGTACTCTGCGAGTTTCCCAGTGATTACTCACACGAGTCCAATGCAAATCAATATCAATCCTAGTTTTGTCAGAAACGCTGACAAAACTAGGATTGCCATTGTTTGCATTAGACTCGGCTACTGTGCCAGTGATAGCAGGGAAACTCAAGTAACTGCTGTTTCTTTGCGAGCCGAGTCCAGCTGTCTTCTCTGTGCAGCTCCAGGGTCCTAGAGCCCGCCTGCTGCCTGATGTAGCAGTGCTGAGATTGTTCTCAGTCTGCTCATTCCCTGTGCATAGACATCTATATTTATGCACAGGGATGTAGCAGAGAGGACATCGCGTTTTGGACTACGTCGGACGGAAGAGGATTTTTTTAATTAAAGATTGAGTCCCTAATGGCTTTTTTTTTTATTTCAAATAAAAAAATTTCTCTGTGTTGTGTTTTTTTAACCCTTTATTGGAGATTCTTAGTGGCTGGGTCAAACGTGGCCTGACATTAAGAATCTCGGGCTTAATACCAGCTTGTATAACAAAGCTGGTATTAACCCCTTTATTACCCAGCGTGCCACCGCCACCAGGGCCGCTGGAAGAGCAGGGTTCAGCGCCAGAGGATGGCGCTTCAATGAACGCGCCATCTTCTGGGGCGGCTGCGGGCTGCAATTTGCAGCGGGGGGGTGCCCAGAAAGCTTGGGCATCCCTGCGCTGCGGATTCCAGCCCCCAGCTGCTTAGCTGTACCTGGCTAGACATAGAAATTGCGTGGAGCCCCACGCATTTTTTTTTTTTTTTATTTAATGAATTTCAGAGTCAGAGTCTCGGAGTCGGAGTCTCCTCAGAGTCGGAGTTCGGTCGGAGTCTCAGAGTCGAGTCGCCTCAGAGTCGGAGTCGCCTCAGAGTCGGAGTCACTCGGAGTCGCCTCGAGTCGGAGTCGCTCGAGTCGGAGTCTCTCGGAGTCGAGTCGTCTCGGAGTCGGAGTCGATCGTCTCGGAGTCGGAGTCGTCTCGGAGTCGGAGTCGTCTCGGAGTCGGAGTCGGAGTCGTCTCGGAGTCGGAGTCGTCTCGGAGTCGTCTCGGAGTCGGAGTCGTCTCGGAGTCGGAGTCGTCTCGGAGTCGGAGTCGTCTCGGAGTCGGAGTCGTCTCGGAGTCGGAGTCGTCTCGGAGTCGAGTCGGAGTCGTCTCGGAGTCGGAGTCGTCTCGGAGTTGGAGTCGTCTCGGAGTCGGAGTCGTCTCGGAGTCGGAGTCGTCTCGGAGTCGGAGTCGGAGTCGCCTCGGAGTCGAAGTCGTCTCGGAGTCGGAGTCGTCTCGGAGTCGGAGTCGTCTCGGAGTCGTCTCGGAGTCGTCTCGGAGTCGTCTCGGAGTCGAGTCGGAGTCGTCTCGGAGTCGGAGTCGTCTCGGAGTCGGAGTCAAAAAAATGCGTGGGGCTCCGCGCAATTTCTATGTCTAGCCAGGTACAGCTAAGCAGCTGGGGGCTGGATTCCGCAGCGCAGGGATGCCCAAGCTTTCTGGGCACCCCCCGCTGCAAACTGCAGCCCGCAGCCGCCCCAGAAGATGGCGCGTTCATTGAAGCGCCATCCTCTGGCGCTGAACCCCGCTCTTCCAGCGGCCCTGGTGGCGGTGGCACGCTGGGTAATAGAGGTTAGGGCCAGCTTTGTATTATCAGCTGGCCCTAAGCCCGAAATTTATGGCGGTCACGCCAATATTAGACATGACCGCCATGAATTTCTATTAAATTGTTTTAAAAAAACACAACACAGAGAATTTTTTTTATTAGAAATAAAAAAAAAAGCCATTAGGGACTCCATCTTTAATTAAAAAAATCCTCTTCCGTCCGACGCAGTCCAAAACGCGATGTCCTCTTTGCTACATCCCCTGTGTATAGATATAGATGTGTATGCACAGGGAATGAGCAGACTGAGAACAATCTCAGCACTGCTACATCAGGCAGCAGGCGGGCTCTAGGACCCTGGAGCTGCACAGAGCAGACAGGACTCTTATCTGTGCGAGTTTCCCAGCCAGCGATTACTTACAAAGTAAACGAGTCCAATGCAAATAAATGACAAAACTAGGATTGCTTCAGGCTGAAGCTTCCGAGACACATCTGCGATTTGTAAATCTCACACTACTCGCTATTACTCGCTTCCCCATTCATTAACATTGGACTCGCTAGACTCGCAACGAGTAGCGAGTCCTGGGCTCGGACTCGCTAGAGTCAAGCGATTCCGAGTAATTTAGGATTAGCCCATCACTACTTAATATACAACTTGCTTGATCTGACCCTCATCCTGTTGCCTGTGTTTGTCCTCACTGTGCCTGTATCATGCAATGAGTTGATTGAACATAAAGATGAAAGCAAACCACAGCTAAACATCACAAAGAAAGAAAGGACTTAATATGTTACCTTAAATGTAGCAGATGCATGCATAATATTCTTCTTTTATTATCTACAGTACTTAAAGACCGCTTATATTAAAAATAGGAAAGTTCCTAGCTTTTTTGATAATGCAAAGACACATCTGGCCCAATTTTAAAATATTATTTTATATCACAAAGATTCACCATTGATTCTGAATAGGGGAATATTAACTCCAATCCGTGTTTAGTTCCTTGCCAAATAAATAAATTATAGTTCAACAAAATTCAATTTGCAAAACATTACTGTATGTGATGCACCCTCAGGAATATGGGATACTTGGAACCAGGCTTTGGGTACTTCTGGGGCATCACATGGGTCGAAACCTGGCTCCGTGGCCATGGGTCTCAACTTTTAAGTTCCGGAATAGTGGTCGTGAGGCCACCTGTGGTGTTCGGCTATTTGGGGCCGACACTGCGGTGTGGGACCTCCGGGGATGATGGGATTGCAGCTATGGTGATATCGCTCCCCACGGGTGGAGTGATTCCCCAGGGCAACCGGTACAGTCTATAGCGATGATAGGGCATTGGGGTGCAGGACTGACGGCACAGAATAACGGACAGTCACACAGTTTTAGTCTCTTTTACCTTTAGTGATGTTAGCAGGTCCAGACCAAGGTACTATCCACAGGAGATGTTAAGGGTCTGGGTGCCTGAAAGCAAGTTGGAGATCTCCACACCTGGTGAGTCCTGAGGCCTCCCTTCTGTGCATCTCGGAGCTGGTCAGAGCTGCCTGTAGCTAAGCTGTGACCCTCTCTCTGCTGTTAAGTCTTTGACCTGTATGACAGGCAGCTTGAGCTCTTCCTGGGCTTCACTCCACTGGCACAAGCCCTGAACTCTCTGGTGCTGCTGTGTCTCCAGATCCTGCGGTCAGGAGACTTGGAATCTCCCGTCCTCCAAATTTGGCTGCTGGGCTTGGAATCACTCACAACCTTGGACTCCGGTGTCCGCTGCAGACGCTCTGCACTGGGGTGAGCCGGATCTCTAGCTCCATTCCCAGGCCTTCTTCTCTTCCTCTTCAGACCCTCTCCTATGGGTCCCTCACACTGCTAGTCTCTGTCCTGGGATGAGCCTTACACTGCTCCAGTCCACCGGACGTCTTCACAGCCCTCCTAGGATCTGAACTCACTAAACCCACCTCTGGGTCGGAATTTATAGGGAAGCTCCCCTGAACCCGGGTTAGAGCTCCCCCTTCTGGTGTGGAGCCAGGAAAGGTGTTGTATGCTGTGGGATTAGCTCGTGTGGATACCCCTTCTGCTTCCAGGCATGACATCATTCCCCCGAGGGAGGCAATGACATTGTGGCTACCGGACTCTAGGGTGCCACATATGATTTCTATTCCTGATTTGTGTTTGGTGTGCAGAATTAAAGGACTTAAGTTAGTCTTGCTACAATTTGATTTGCCCTATTTTTCCATGATTGTGATATAGAAATCTATAAAAATCTTATTTACATAGTATAGTTTAAAAAAAGGACAGAACATTTTTAAACATACCACAAGTCCAATGTGCAAAAACGTGTCCACACCTAAAGACATTTTAGAAAGCTGCTCTGTTTATGGCATTTTTACTGCATTTAATTCTGTGTCTGTTCTGCCTGTTAGGGTTAGAAGATGATGGTAAATACTGTTATCACATTTAATAAGTTTGTATTATGCTGGTAGACTCAGGGGCGGGCTGGCCCGGGGGGCAGGGAGGCACTTGCCCCCGGGCCGGGGTCACTTAGCAACAGTTCAGGGCCGCCGACCGCTGGGTGCATTACTAACATCACTGCAAAAGTAAATTACCGGCGGCCGCAGGCCCGCAGCTATTGTTAATGCGGGATGCGGCCGCCGATGATTTAACTGTACAGACAGGCTTATTGCACCCAGCGGCCTGTACAGGGAGGCAGCAGGCATTGCGTGGGCCAGCCTCTGCCTGTTGCAGCTCCCCAACAACTCTTACCGTGGCTGCCCGCAGAACCCCTCACTTGTTGTTTGGCCGGCTGTCACCTTATCCTGTTTGTGAACAGTACCGGCCGGCGGCGGCCGCGTCACTGCTAACAGAAGGGGTCTGAGTGTGGCCATATCTGCAAGCTGTGATGCAGCGCGCCTGGCTACATTACATTCCTGCCGCGGAGAAGAGTTAAATGGGACACCAGCCATGAGGTGAGCAATGTGTGCTGCTCCTCCATATAAAACTTGCCCATGTTCATGCATGGCTGGCTGTGCATGTGTGTCTTGCTGCATGTGTGTGTGTAAGTCTCTGGATGCATGTGTGTGTTTGTGTGTGTCTCCAGCTGCATGTGTGTGTCTCCAGCTGCATGTGTGTGTCTCCAGCTGCATGTGTGTGTCTCTGTCTGCATGTGTGTCTGGCTGCATGTTAGTGTGTGCCTCTGGCTGCATGTGTGTGTGTAGTCTCTGCCTCCATGTGTGTGTCTCTGGACACGTGTGTGTGTGTCTCTGGATGCATGTGTGTGTGTGTGTGTGTGTGGGTCTCTACATGCATGTGTGTGTGTCTCTAGCTGCATGCATGTGTGTGTCTGTTTCTGGGTGCGTGTGTGTCTGGCTGCATATGTGTGTACAAGCCTCTGCATGCATGTGTATGTTTGTGTGTGTCTCCAGCTGCATGTGTGTGTCCCTGGCTGCATGTGTGTCTGCATGTTAGTGTGTACCTCTGGCTGTATGTGTGTCTCTGGCTCCATGTCTGTGTTTTCTGCATGTGTGTGTGTCTCTCTCTAGCTCCATGTCTGTGTCTGTCTGCATGTATATGTGTCTCTGGCTGCATGTGTGTGTTTGTCTTGGCTGCATGTATGTGGCTCTGGATGCATGTATGTGTCTCCAGCTGCATGTGTGTGTCTCTGGCTGCTGTGGTCTGCTGTGTTGGTGTCTGGCTGCATGTTAGTGTTGGCCTCTGGCTGCATGTGTGTGTCTCTGGCTCCATGTCTGTGTCTGTCTACATGTATATGTGTCTCTGGCTGCATGTGTGTGTCTCTGGCTACATGTGTGTGTGTGCCTGTCTCTGGCTGCATGTGTGTGTGTGTCTCTGGCTACATGTGTGTGTGTCTTGACTGCATGTGTGTGTGTCTCTGGCTGTGTGTGTGTGTCTCCGGCTGCATGTGTGTGTGTCGCTGGCTGCATGTGTGTGTGTCGTTGACTGCAAGTGTGTGTCTCTGGCAGTGTATGTGTCTCTGGCTGCATGTGTGTGTCTCTGACTGCATGTGTGTGTCTCTGACTGCATGTGTGTGTGTGTCTCTGGCTGCATGTGTGTGTCCTGGCTGCATGTGTGTGTGTGTGTGTGGCTTCATGTGTGTGTGTGTGTCTCTGGATGCATGTGTGTGTGTGTGTGTCTCCAGCTGTGTGAGTGTGTCTCTGGCTGCGTGTGTGTCTGGCTGCATGTTAATGTGTGCCTCTGGCTGCATGTGTGTGTCTGCCTCCATGTCTGTGTGTCTGGCTGCATGTGTGTGTGTCTGCATGTGTGTTTGCCTGGCTGGCTGCATGTGTATTCAATCTGGCTGTGTGTGTATGCGTGGCTGGCTGTATGTGTGTGGCTGTATGTGTGGCTGGCTGGCTAGCTTTGGCTGTGTGTGGCTGTGTTTGTGTGGCTAGCTATGTGTGTGGCTAGCTATGTGTGTGGCTAGCTATGTGTGTAGCTAGCTATGTGTGTGGCTGTATGTGTGTGGCTGTATGTATGTGGCTGATATTGTGTGTGTAGCTGGCTGTGTCTGTGTTTGGCTGGCTGTGTCTGTGTGTGCCTGTGTGTGGCTGGCTATGGCTGTCTATGTTGCTGGCTGTGGCTCTGTGTGTGGCTGGCTGTGGCTATGTGTGTGGCTGTGGCTCTGTGTGTGGCTGTGGCGGGCTGTCTGTGTGGCTGGCCACTGTGACATCCAAATGCTGTGTGAGTGTCCGACAGTTTTCTTAGATCACATCCATGTGCAATCTGTTTTGTTTCTCAGCAGCTATTACTGCTATTTACAGGAGCATTTTACAGTTGTCTCAGCTGAAGAATGAGAATGTATCAGTGAAAAAAACTGATGCCTCTCGGATGGTCCGTGTGCTGTCAGTGTGCGGTCCATGATTTTGTCGGACTCATAGACTTGCATTGGTGAGTCTCGCACATGAATCGCAGACTGTCGCAGCATGTTGTGACTTTTTTCCCATCCAGAATCTGGATGAGAAAAAAGCGTCCGACACTCGCCAATGTGTTTCAGACGTTGATTAACTGACTGCACTGCGATAAAATCACACATTGCACTTATCCGAGATTCACGCCAGTGTGTCCTGCCCTAACAATAAAATCCATATAGTAATCCTACAATGTCTGCGGGACATGGTATGGGGGGGTTTATGGCTCAGTTAGTACACTCCATACTTCTTGTTATTAACCAGTTAATGCTCTCTTGTCCACCGCACTTCAGTGTCAAAAGAGGAAGACAGCGAGACAGGCAGCAACATGGCATCAGAGAGCCCCTGACCTCCAAATA
Organism: Allobates femoralis; assembly: GCA_033576535.1. Classification (NCBI taxonomy): domain Eukaryota; kingdom Metazoa; phylum Chordata; class Amphibia; order Anura; family Aromobatidae; genus Allobates; species Allobates femoralis. The sequence continues at coordinate 457,306,728 of JARQOC010000002.1, read as the reverse complement.
GAAGATCCACAGATCCCGGTATTGTGACGACATATGAAGAAATATTTTTTTACATTTATATTAAACTATGAACTCCACAGCACTTTACATACATCATCAACACTGTCCCCATTGGGGCTCACAATGTAAGCATCCTACCAGTATGTCTCATATTGTATATCACCTTTCTTTGATATCACCTTCACAAATATTGCATTTATTGAACTTGTCAGGTTTTGGATGTTTTAAGATTGCATTTGTTTGCAGGATGTCAGAATTGACTCCCAGAGCTGCTGGTTTGATGGTTAAGGTCTTACAGCATCTTAGATTTTTTTTGCTTAATGGTACTTCTAAGTTTCTCAATAGGGTTGAGATCAGGGGAGACTGGTAGCCACACCATGGTTTTCTCTACTTTTATGTCCATAGCAGCCAATTACTCAGGGCTATGCTCTGTACGAAGAGATGGTGCATTGTCATGCATGGGGATGATTTTGTACAAAGAAAAAAAGTGGTCAGTCTAAAAGTATATATACTTTGCCGTGGTCCTTTTCACGCCTTCATGGACCCTATAGGGGCAAACTAGCTCTCTCCACATGATTACGACCCAAAACATGACTGCCACCTCCTTGCTGATGTGACATGGTGGCGGTCAACTAGCAACCATCTACTCCAACCATAATGGGAACCTCTAGGCTCCCTTTAGCCTGTAGCTACCCCTCCGTCTGCAGGGGGGCGTTGCACGATGGGGGGCACCGCTGACAGTGCCTAGGGCGCAGGAACTCCAAATAAGGGCCCGGCTGGAGAGGGACCGAGAAGGGCCGCCGAAAATTTCCGACAGCACCTCCCCCCCCCCGGTCCCCACCCAAGGGCTGCCGGAAAAACTTTGCCACCCAGGATTTGCGTCACCAGTCAGCCCCTGCTGGTAGTGATGTCCAATGTGACTATAGCATTATCTGGTGGCGTTTAGCTGCATTAGCTATTATTTTTCTGTAAAATAAGAGGATTACATTGTGGGAGAGACCGAGACACTCTGGGTAATGGCTACCATCTTGAGAGAGTAGTCTTCCAGAGCACATGTGTATGACCTATCCTCCTGCATTTCTCTAAGGCCCCTTTCACATCAGCGTTTTTTTTAAATCGCGGCAGGTGCGGTGAAAAAAGCGCATCTGCCGCGATTACCGCATAATGGGTGCTCTTGCGGCACAGTCGCGGCAAGCCCCATACAAAGTTGCACCTGCTGCAAGTGCCAAAACCGCACTTGCCGCACTTGCCGCACCTGCCACAAGCCCGCATATACTTTGTATGGGGCTTGCCGCAACTGTGCTGCAACTGTGCCGCAAGTGCACCCATTATGGTTTTTTTCACCGCATCTGCCGCGATTTAAAAAAAACGCTGATGTGAAGGGGGCCTAACTTAAACTTCATTATCCCTATAAAGTATAACTGTTTTATCAAATTATAACCTGTTGACCAGTAAACAAGTTGTTAGACTATAGAGAACAATTACTTATCTGGCAAGACAGAAGAATTAGGTTGTATGTCAGAATACACACCATACGAATGTGTGAGAAGACGCACAGTAGATTTGGTGCACATTTAAAGCAGCGTTCTCATCTTCGTCCTCTTCTTGTAGTAATGTCCCTATCCTTCTCCCCTTCTTATAATAATGTCCCCATCCTTCTCCCTTTTTTGCAGTAATGCCCTCATCCTGTTCCCCTACTTGTAGTAATGTCCATATCTTACAACCATTCTTATAGTAATGTCTCATTTTGCTTCCCTTCTTGTAGTAATGCCACACCTTGTCCCCCTTGTAGTAATGCCCCATCTTGCTCCTCTTCTTGTAGTAATGTCCACATCTTGCACTTCTGCTTGTATTAATGTCCCATCTTGATCCCCTTATTGTAGTAATGCCACATCCTGGTCTCCTTCTTGCAGTAATACGCTCTCATGCAGAGGTGAACCTAGCCTCTCTACTGCCTGACGAACTTTAAAATGGCGCCCCTCCCAAACACAAGGACATCAGCACCATCACATGCACATGCAAGAATGACATAGAAAAATCCAGAATGAGGATCATTAATGGCAATGGCAGCTTGGCACAAACTACAGTCACACAATGGTGGCTGCAGCCTTATAGCACAGGAGGCAGCACTGATTGCCACCTATTATCTATGGCACACACCTACAAAACACTGGGCAGCTCAAATGTGATCACTGCCTTCCACTGACTAGTCAGACATGTCACCATGTGGCACTGTCCACACATACAACGACCTGCAGTCTGAGCATCAACAAGCCGCCAGTGCACTAAGCCGGTAAAATGGCGCGTCTTCCCCAACAGACCACGCCTCCTCCCGAAATGCTTAGCCAATCACAAGTCCTCCACATGGGGCTGTCCGGAGCTAATATCCTGTTTCCCTGAAAATAAGACACCATCTTGTATTAATTTTTGCCCCCAAAGAAGCGCAATGTCTTATTTTCAGGGGCCATCTTATCTCCATGAAGAATTCACATTTATTGATGAACAAAAAAAATGAACATTTATTACATACTGTACAGTAATTATCATCACAAACCAGCATAACCAAACTGTGTCATCCATCATCCATCTGCAGCCCACATCATCCCCCAATATTCCCCTGCAGCCTCCATCATCCATCTGCAGCCCCCATCATCCCCCAATATTCCCCTGCAGCCTCCATCATCCATCTGCAGCCCCCAACATCTCCCAATGTGGGAGCAGGAAGGAGGACAAGTGCCGACCAACCGGCGGGAGAATTGAGCTTTCATTGCCCCATAAAGTATGATGCCACCAAAAGTGTCCCCCAAACACTATGATCCCCCCACAGTGAATTCCTTCATAGGACCCTCGACACGTACCATACGGTACCCCCCAACTACTCTGGCACTGTATGATCCCCAATTGTGACCCCCTCACAGCCCTCCATATAGTATAATGGTCCCTAAACCTCTTCACACTGTATAATAGACCCCAACACAGCCCTCAAATAGCCCCCCATAAAGTATAAAGGCTCCATCATAGCCCTGCAAGTATTATTCTGCCCCCACAGAGCCCTCCAAATATTGTAATGACTAATGGCTCTATATATTATAATACACCCCATAGCCCTCCATATAATATAATGCACCTCCATAGACAATGCACCCCATAATTTTCCATATATTATAATGCACCCCCATAATCCTCCGTATATTTCAATGCACCCCATAAACCTACAAATATTATAAAGCACCGCCACAGCCCTCCATATAGTATAATGCACCATGCATAGTCCTCCAAATACTATAATGCATCCCCCATAGTCCTCCATATGGTATAATGCACCCCATAGCCCTCCATATACCATACAGCACCCACATGTACAATATAGCACCCCATATATAGCACCGCCCATAAACAGCACAGTACCCCCATATACAGCACAGTACCCCCATATACAGCATCCCAATCAGGGCCGGCTCCAGGTTTTTGTGGGCCCCGGGCGAAACAGTCTCAGTGGGCCCCTTTAACACATACTATGATTCATGAATATAATATAGAGGCTGCAGGTTGTGTATATGTAATATAGAGGTGCCTGAGTGGGCTGTATATATAATATAGAGGCTGTTCAGGGTTGTATATATAATATGGAGACTGCCGGGCTGTATATATAACATAGAGGCTGCGGGCTGTATATATTATTTGGAGGCTGTGCTAGGCTGTATATATAATATGGAAGCCGTAATGAACTATATATATTATTTGGAGGCTGTGCTGGGCTGTATATATTATTTGGAAGCTGTGGCAGCCCAGCAGCAGCCTCCAAATATATATCCAGCCCAGCACAACCTCCAAATAATATATATAGTCCAGCACAGCTTACATATTATATATACAGCCCAGCACAGCCTCCAAATAGTATATATAGCCCAGCACAGCTTCCATATTAATATATATATACAGCACAACAGCAGTCTCTATATACCTCAGCAGCCTCCATATACAGCCATCACAGCCTCCATATACCGCCGGCCAAGCCTCTGTATACCCCATCACAACCTCTGTATACCCCAGCACAGCTTTTGTATACCCAAGCACAGCCTCTATATACCCCAGCACAGCCTCTATATTCCCCAGCAGAGCCTCTATATACAGTCAGCACAGCCTCTATATACAGTCAGCACAGCTTCTATATGCAATAAGCACAGCCTCTATATTCCCCAGTACAGCCTCTATATACAGTCAGCAGTCTCTATATACCCTAGCACAGCCTCTATATACAGTCAACACAGCCTCTATATACAGTCAGCACAGCCTCCATATACAGTCAGCACAGCCTCTATATACCCCAGCACAGCCTCTATATAGTCAGCAAGACTCCGTATACAGTCAGCATAGCCACTATATACAGTCAGCACAGCCTCTATATACATTCAGCACAGTATCTATATACAGTCAGCACAGCCTCTATATACCCCAGCACAGCCTCTATATACCCCAGCACAGCCTCTATATACAGTCAGCAGAGTCTCTATATACACCAGCACAGCCTCTATATAGTCAGCACAGCCTGTGTATGCAGTCAGCACAGCCTCTATATACAGTCAGCACAGCCTCTATATACAGTCAGCACAGCCTCTATATACAGTCTGCATAGCCTCTATATACAGTCTGCATAGCCTCTATATACAGTCTGCATAGCCTCTATATACAGTCAGTATAGCCTCTATATACAGTCTGCACAGCCTATATATACAGTTAGCACATCCTCTATATACAATCAGCACAGCCGCCTGTACATACAGTCAGCACAGCCTCTATATACAGTCAACACAGCCTGTTTATACAGTCAGCAAAGTCTCTATATACAGTCAGCACAGCCTCTATATACAGTCAGCACAGCCTCTATATACAGTCAGCACAGCCTCCATGGTACATATAATCCCCCATCCTGCTGATCATACTCACCTTCCATCCGCTCCCCCGGGGCTGTGTCCTCCTCAGATTCTTCCCCACCACATCCTTATAGCAGCAGCTCCCGGGACTGTGGAGCTTCCTCCTTCCTGCAGCAGTGTGATGAGCTCCAGGGTGATGACTCATCACTCTGCTACAGTAGGAAAAGGAGGAAGCTCCATTGCTCCCCGGAGCCAGCACATGGCTAATCTGCATCGCATGCAAATTAGCCATGTGCACCGGGAGCGAGGCCAGTGGAGCACTCGGTGCCTTGCTGAATCTGCCTGATGTGCCCCTTGTTAGCAGGGCTGTCTGTCCCTAATGGGCCCCTGGCTGTCAGGGCTGCCTGTCCCTGATGGCCAGTGGGCCCCCCCAGCTGTTCAAGGCCCCGTCACTTGCCCGGGTATGCCGGGTGCTGGCGCCGGCCCTGATCCCAATATACAGCACAGCTGCCCCATAAACAGAACAGCATCCCCATAAACTGCACAGTACTCCCATATACAGCACAGAAGCCCAATATACAGTACAGCACCCCATAAACGGCATAGTACCCCTATATACAGCACCCCCATAAACAGCATAGTACCCCTATATACAGCACCACCATATACGACACAGCACCCCCATATACAGCTCAGTAAAAAATGGGAAAGGAAACGGTGTTCACCAGTCCGCGCTGCCAGGATCCACTTATTCCAGGGAAGAAACTCACGATCAGATGTGATATGATCAAATCCTTCATTGTATCCAACGCGTTTCAACGCCTTTCCTGGCGTCTTCCTCAGGGATCCCTGAGGAAGACGCCAGGAAAGGCGTTGAAACGCGTTGGATGCAATAAAGGATTTGATCATATCACATCTGATCGTGAGTTTCTTCCCTGGAATAAGTGGATCCTGGCAGCGCGGACTGGTGAACACCGTTTCCTTTCCCATTTTTTACTGTGTGATTCCACGTGCAAGTGGTCGGTGGGAGTCCAGCAGCAGCCATCCGGATAAAACACTATATGTCTGTATACCAGTTGTGGGTCGCACAACTGAAATAGGTGAGTGGTTCCTTTATACCACCGTACTATAAGTGTCTAAGTGATAAGGCACTATTGCGCCTCTTGTTCCCCTTCCCCCTTTTTTTTCCATATACAGCTCAGCACCCCCATATACAGCACAGCACCCCCATATACAGCACCCCAGCTCCATGTACAGCAGCCCCACATTCAGCAGAGCACCCCGATATACAGCACCCCAGCCCAATATTCAGCACCCCCACATACAGTAGAGCCCACCAGATACAGCAGAGCCCCATATACAGTACCCCGGCCCCATATACAGAACCCCCACATACAGCAGATCCCCCCCATATACAGCAGGGCCCCCCATATACAGCATAGCTCCCCCATGTACAGCAGAGCCCCCCCATATACAGTACCCCATCCCCATATACAGCACCCCCACCACTATCCTACCCCGCTTGCTCCATCCTGCCCCGCTCGCCACTATTCTGCCCCCCACCACATCCTGCCCCGCTTACTCCATCCTCCCCGCTCGCTCCATCCTGCCCCGCTCGCTCTATCCTGCCCCGTTCATCACCATCCTGCCCCCCCACCATCCTCCCTCCCCCGCCACCATCCTGCTCCTCTGGCTGCATCCAGCTCCTCCGGCTCCATCCTGCTCCTCCGGCTCCATCCTGCCCTGCTCCCTCCATCCTGCCCGGTTCGCTCCATCCTTCCCCTGCTGTTCTTGCTCCCCGCCTCCATCCTGCCCCCCCCACCTCCATCCTGCCCCGCCGGCTCCATCCTGCCCCCCCTCCGCCTCCATCCTGCCCTCCCTCCGCCTCCATTCTGCCCCCCCTCCACCTCCATCCTGCCGCCCACCGCCTCAATCCTGCCCCCCCACTGCCTCCATTCTGCCCCCCCCCGCCACCTCCATCCTGCCCCGCCTGCCGGCTCCATCCTGCTCCGCCGGCTCCATCCTGCCCCACCGGCTCCAACCTGCCCCGCTGACTCCAACCTACCCCGCCGACTCCAACCTGCCCCGCTGGCTCCATCCTGCCCCGCCATCTGCATCCTGCCCCGCCGGCTGCATCCTGCCCCGCCGGCTCCATCCTGCCCCGCTGGCTCCATCCTGCCCCGCCGCCACCATCTTGCCCCGCTCGCTCCATCCTGCCCCGCTCACCAATATCCTGTCCCCCCGCCACTATCCTGCTCCATCCTTCCCCGCTTGCTCCATCCTGCCCCGCTCGCTCCATACTGCCCCGCTCCCAGCATCCTGTCCCGCAGGCTCCATCGTGCCCCGGCGCCATCATCCTGCCCCGCTCGCTCCATTCTGCCCCGCTTGCTCCATCCTGCCCACCGCTTCCATCCTGCCCCCCTCCGCCTCCATCCTGCCCCCTCTCCGCCTCCATCCTGCCACCCCTCCGCCTCCATCCTGCCCCCCCTGCCGCCTCCATCCTGTCCCCCTGCTGGCTCCATCCTGCTCCGCCGGCTCCATCCTGCCCCGCCGGCTCCATCCTGCCCCCCGTCTCCATCCTGCCCCCTCCCCCCAGGCTCCATCCTGCCCCCCCTGGCTCCAATCTACCCCCCAGCTCCATCCTGCCCACCTGCCTCCATCCTGCCCCCTCTGGCTCCATCCTCCACCCTGCCCCCCCCGGCTCCATTCTGCCCCGCTCACTCCATCCTGCCCCCCGACACAATCCTGCCCCCCCCGTCACCATCCTGCACCCCCGGTAGTTAGCGGTCATGTGACCGATCAGCTGATCGGTTTCCCAGGCAACGCCAGGTCCTAAAGGCCTGTAGGACCTAGAAGACGGAGGTGGAGCAAGCCGGCGGACAGGTAAGAATCCTCACTGAGGATTTTTTTTTACTTTTACTGTGGAGGAGTGGGGGGCCGCAGGGAACGGAGTATCGCCATATACCATAGTGCTGCTATACATGTACTGTAATGTATCGCCATATACTATAGTGCTGCTATACATGTGCTGTAATGTACCGCCATTTACTATTATGCTGCTATACATGTACTGTAATGTACCGTCATATTCTATAGTGCTGCTATACATGTACTATATGTACCGCCATATATATAGCGTTGCTATACATGCACTGTAATGTACCGCCATATACTATAGTGCTGCTATACATGTGCTGTAATGTACCACCATATACCATAGTGCTGCTATACATGTACTGTAATGTACTGCAATATACTATAATGCTGATATACATGTACTATAATGTACCGCCATATACTATAGTGCTGCTATAAATGTACTGTAATGTACCGCCATATACCATAGCGCTGCTATACATGTACTGTAATGTACCGCCATATACTATAGTGCTGCTATACATGTGCTGTAATGTACCGCCATTTACTATAGTGCTGCTATACATGTACTATAATGTACCGCCATATACTATAGCGTTGCTATACATGTACTGTAATGTACCGCCATATACTATAGTGCTGCTATACATGTGCTGTAATGTACCACCATATACCATAGCACTGCTATATATATATATGTGTAGTTCACTCACGTTGACTGAACAAGTTTTGTCAGTCAGAGTATGTCAACTACATGCATATTCTAGAATACCCGATATGTTAGAATCGGGCCACCATCTAGTAAAGTATAAGCTCTTATGGTGAGTAGGGTTTTCAATCTCTGCTGTACGGTGTAAGCTCTTATGTTAGTGGGGGTCTCTCACTCTCTCCTTTAGAGTGTAAGTTGTCATGGTCAGTAGAGTTTTCTCTCTCTTCTGTAGAGAAATAGCTCTTATGGTCAGTGGAGTCCTCTTCCTGTAGAGTGTAAGATTTTGTGGTCAGTGGTGTTTCTCTCTGTTCTATAGAGTGTAAGTTCATATGGTCAGTAGGGCTTTCTCTCTCTTCTCTTTAGAGTGTAATTTCCAATGATCTGTGGTGTCCTCTGTCTCTCTCCTGTACAGTTGGGGTTCCACTTGACAGATACATGTGAGAGACTCACGCGAAACTCGCATCGCATCACCCAGCATGGTCGCCCGCTCTCTATTTCTGTCTGGGGAGTGGGTGGCCATGCCGGGCAATGCAAGACTTGTGTGAGTTTCTCGCATGTCTTTTGTAAATGGGACCCTGGCTTTAGAGTGTAAGTTTTATGGTCATAAGGTTTCTCTCTCTCTTCTGCAGAGTGTAACCTCTTATGGTCAGCAGGATGCTTTTTCTCTCTAACCTGTAGATTGTAATTATGCTTATATGGTCAAAGGGATTTTATTTCTCTCTTCTGTAATGTGTAAGCTGTTATGATCAGCAGGGTTCTCTCACTTGTAGAGTTTAAGGAAAAGGGGTTGTCTCTCTCTCTCTCTCTGTCTTCTGTAATGTATAAGCTTTTATGGTCAGCAGGATTTCATCTTTCATTCCTCTCCCTTATGAGTATTTTCCGAGTAAGTATAAACTTTCCAGTATTCAAATTTGCACGAATTTATTTTCAACAAATTTTGGGGGAATTCTGCAAATTTTAATTTCAAAAGATCCACATTCCCATGTGTGTAAAACTTGTTCATTGTCCTTAACATAGTGCATGCTGACTATGATAAGCTGTCCAGAAGAAGAAAAAAAATCAAATTGGTAACTCTGGTAACACCTGTATACACAGCAGTAATAACCCATACACAGGATACCCCATCACAATAGTTAATTTCACTTCTGACCCTACTCACCCCCCATTCACAATGAATTTTAAATAGACTCATTAGATACTTCAATACAAAAGAAACAGTTGAAGTTTGTACTTTGTGGCTATGCACATGTATTGTTTCCAGTAACAACTAGAAGATAAAGGGGAAAAAAGTTCCAGTAGCCTGTGTGAAAATTGCAACATTTCTGTTTTTTATTTTTTAATACAGATTGTGATGCAGATAAAGCATTGACAAAATTAAAAGAAAATACATATATCACAAAATTCTCATTTATCAATAAGTCATTTACTGATGATAGCTTCCCTTTAAACTCTTACGGGAAGAAATAACAAAATAATAGTGATCTTGTGCCATACACCTCAGCATCACCTCTTAGGTCAGTGATTGGCTGCATTAGACAGATAGTAGATTGCATGAGATCTTTGCAAGGAAGTAAACAGAGGCAAGCAAAGAGCACCAAACTAGTGGGGTAATTAGTCAATCAATGGTTCATTTTTTTATGAAAAATATTTTATACCATTTCCTTCATTTGACTCATATTGGACATAGAGTAAAAAATTCTCAAATCTCATGGAAAAAGAACCAGCATTACCAACACCAAATAAGAATACCAGTGCACTAACATAATGCAGATGCCCTCCATGATAAAGGTGGGGCAGAATAGGTGTAAAATACTTATGAATCAACCACTCACAAATCTACCATTCATAGAGGAGGTGGTTGCATAATATTAAACATGCACATAGATGAGGTTTCTATATGGTATCAGTCACACAGGTACCTGTGATGCACAGTGTTTGGCTTTCAGCCTATTGATAATGCCAATACTATTTTGAGATGCAGTTATATAATGCTGTGCATCCCCCATGATCAAAGTCAGACACCCAATTCACTCAACCAACACTAAAGGGCCCGGCTGCATCCTGCATAAAAATGGATACCGTGCATCACACATACGTGTGTGAATGGCCCTATACGAGCCTCATCTTGGTGCATTTTAAATACTAGGCAGCCACCCCCTCTATGAATGGTAGGTTGTAAGGCTAGGTTCACATTGCGTATTTTTTCCTGTCCGTGGGATCCTACTTTTTGTAGGACCCCACGGACAGGAAAGGACACCACAGGGGGTGACCTATTCTGTGTCCGGGTCCGTGATTATCACGGATCCAGACACAGCTGGGCACTTTCACTTCTGCAATGTATAATATATATTGCAGAAGTGAAGTATAGTAAAAGAAAGAGTTAAAAATAAAAAATCACTATGCTCACCTATCCTCGATCCACCGCTGCCTCCCAGCAAGGTCCGGGTGCTTAGAGGACCTGTAGTGATGTCACAAGCCGATCAGCTGATTGGGTCACATGACCGCAGTTACCGCGATAACTGCAGTCATGTGACCCGATGATGCTCCGGGTTGTGACATCATTACAGGTCCTGTAAGCACCCGGACCTTGCTGGGAGGCAGCGGTGGATCGAGGATAGGTGAGCATAGTAGATTTTTTATTTTAACTCTTTCTTTTACTTAATTACACGTCTGCAATGTATAATATACATTGCAGATGTGTAATTAGAAGGGTTGGAGCAATTTTAGTGTACTGAGCATGCTCAGTACACTAACATCGGGTCCGAGGAATGATCAGCTGTTTCCTCAGACCCGCGCTCATAGGCCCCCATGTTAAAGGACACGGATCGGATCGGATTTGGCCTAATTGCCATCCGATTTTGTGGGATCGATTTTTTTTTCTGTACTCAAAATTGGAGAAGTCTCCGATTTTGGGTCCAGCAAAAAATCGGACACAAATCGGATCCCACAAAATCGGATGTCAATTAGGCCAAATCCGATCTGACCCTCATAGGATAACATGGGGGTCAAATCGGATCTTTTCCTGTCCATGGAGTCCTAAAAAATGTAGGATCCTACGGACAGGAAAAAATATGCAGTGTGAAACCAGCCTAAGTGGATGCTTCATCAGTTTTTGCACCTATGCTGCCCACCTTTATCATGGGGTCTGTTGCATCCTGTTAGTGCATTCATATTCTGACCTGTTGATTTGGTAAGGCTGTTTCTTTTTCTATGATATTTCCTTCATTTGGGCAATTTTTATATAATTTTGGAAATCCCCTTTAAAAAAAAAGAGCTACATTCACACCATATCAGTTCTACTGTTTATTACAACTGGAAAGAAACCATTGTTAAATTTATATAAAAAATACTCATTTCATATGAAATCTGGTTATTAAAACTGTAAATGTAACCATCATTTGCTCAAACCAAAAAGACCATTAGATGCACATGGTAAACTGTGACAAGAGAGGAAGTTCACTTAATCAATAAATTCATCCTTACAAATATATTATGCAATCTACTAATATTATAGTAAAAATGTATGTAAATTTTTAAATGTGAATGAACACAAAGACATTTTCATTTAATGGATGAATTTGTATTTGTTACAGTTGACTTGTCATTCCTGACATATTTTTGGAATCAATAATTGCAATCAGTTCTTCCTCCATACTTATGATTAAAATGCAATGCACTGTAGAAGGGTTGTATAGATTAAAGGCAGCAAGGGATTCAAATAACATTCCAAAGCTCCACTCCAGCGTTTTTGTATTTTGTGCAGTGCTAGTGTAGCACTTTAAATGTAAATCCCCTGCTTCAGTATTATACTCACCTACTGATGTCAACTTCCTTCTTTGGTGCTGCTTTGCTTGCCATCTCTTGCCCAGATGGCTTGTCAGAAGTATACATCAAAAGTACTTAATGTAATTCTATGAGAGCCAGAACAAGGTGCTAATAGAGTTAATGAATTTGTGACCTTCAGCATGCTTCATGAATTACTGACATGGAAAGATGAAAACGGATGGGTATAATACAGAGGCAGTTGCTTACAATTAAAGCACCACTCCAGTGCTTATTTAAGTCAAGGTTGATCAAAAAAGTTGATGTGTGACACTTTCCACCCTTCTATCTACAAAGCAATTTGTCATACATTTCTTTCACTGTTCAAAGTTATTCCTCAAATAATGAATAGGAAAATATATGTTAGTAGTCTACTGGGGGCAGTGTAAAAAAACAAAACAAAAAAAAAGGTAGTTATAGAAATAGCAGGGTTGTATTAGGATTAGTGAAGACTCCCCATACCAACTCTATGACCTTTGAACCACAGATTTGAAGTTAAGCAACCCCAGATTTGGGAGCATGGACTCTCTTCACTAGTTTCTATGGAATACAGTAACTTCTTTAGACTTTAAAATATGAGCTTCAACATCATGCCTGGATCACTGTCCCACCTTCAAGGAGGGTGGGTGGTGGAATCTGTAGGTCCCTAATGTGATGAAGGATCCAGAGTATGTTCCTCCATGAGCACCTCCTATAATTTGGATCTGATGGTGGCTGGTACTGTTATGGAGGCACTGCGCTATCTGAAAAGCTGTGTGTGAGAGATTCAGTCTGTGTGGATTCACAGTTTTGCTGAATCTAGAGCTAGTTTTACTAATGACCTCATGTAAGAGTGACATAAGCATTAGGTGAGATTACTCAGTGTCACCCAAAATTATTTATTTTTATATAGGATAGAGTTAATCAATACCACTGTCAAGTAACATTCAGTGCTGGATGTAGGTTATATAGACAAGATGGAAAGAATTGCTCCTCTCGAGTCCTTTCTTCCTATCTGCCAGAAGGAGACACTATCATTCCGATACACTCGTCAACACTAGTTAACTGACCAGCATGTAATCCTAAAAAGGGCTCTGGATAGAAAATGTATGATTGGTCATTAATTCATTCATGGCATAAGCTTCATGAGACAGCCCCATTGAGTCGTATGCCTTTATATCAACAGCTTTCATAGACTTGATTAAGCTTAGGGCTAACCTTTGTTAAAATGCTTATAAAATGGAAATGAACTATTCAACAGTAGGCATAATGACGGAAACCTGTGCCATATCTAACAGTGTAGCAGTACATACAAGGATGTACTGGATAAATAGTAGGATGAGAAGCATCACGCAGTAAAACAATTTACGGTAAATGGTTGACAAATAGTCGTAGATACAATTGTAGTAGAATAACACTTCATAACAATATAAACAATGTTTTAATTCATCAAATTATTTTCTTTGCTGTTATTGCTTGTAAAAAAATGTTATTTAAGTTTTAGGTTCTGTTCTAAACTTTTGAATGATTCTTAATTTTTGGGTTCAGGCATTTTTGTTGCAAAAGATTTGCACTCAGCTGTCCTATTCATGTTGTCAAAAGCATCACAATCTAGACAGAAAGCCTATGGACCGTAATAAATACAGTGGTCCATTGGGATTCTGTCATTAAAAGAAGTCACTACTGTGCTTAAAGAAGTCTTCTAAGAACCGAATGTAATCATATTCTATTTCAATTAGCTGCTACAGGCAACATCCCAATTAATGGCATCATTTGAAGCTTGTGGGCCCCAATGAAAAAATTCAAAAGGGCCCATAACAATCTCAAATTTTATAGGGTATTATCATATATCCAAAGATAACTTTGGGACCTCTTTATATTTCAGACTCTGGGTGCAATGTCACTTATTAAAGTTACACCTTAGATTCCGATAGAAAACTGCTAGCTAGACTACCTGAAGTCATGCGGATGAACTATCTAACTTGCAGCCTGAGGTGTCTTTTTACTATTTGATTATGAAATAGAGGCCCAATCACATAACCAGAAGAAAATTACCTAGTTATAAATAACTAAAAAAAAAAATCTGAAATATGTAATTATGACTAGGTGAAGTAATAGTCATCATACTTGAAAATTCACAACATTTAGCTTGAGTTCCAACTGAAATAACCTATATAAATGTAGGTGGATTCTTTTAAAAGTGTAAGTTCTTGGTTCATCAGAAACTAGAAAAATTGTCCTTCTGAGTTTAGTTTTAAGTTAAAGTATTAAATAATGTTACTCAGTGGTCACTGTTCCCACTCTCCAAATTCCATTATGTTATTCAGTGGTCCCTGTCCTCACATGTTCCCATTCTCCAATTCCATATTGTTATTCAGTGGTCACTGTCCTCACATGTTCACATTCTCCAATTCCATATTGTTATTCAGTGGTCACTGTCCTCACATGTTCACATTCTCCAATTCCATATTGTTATTCAGTGGTCAGTTTCCTCAAATGTTTCTATTCTCCACTTTCACAAAGTTCTTCAGTCGTCACTGTCCTCACATTTTCTCACTCCCAAATACAGAAATTATTATATTTTTGTCTCCTACAGAGTGAGAGATGCTTTCTGATGCTACATATCATGGTATAAGTGTTCTTTCTTGACCTCCTGTAATGCCTATCTATTCATGGTGGCTCATTATCCCCATCAGATGGAAGATCCTTTCTCCTACATTGTCATAATGGTCCATCATAAATCCAATGTATCTTCATAAGCTTTCATTACTAGGCACTGTAGGTGGTGTGATAGTTGGAGTAGATTGTGTCCACTCCACAATATCTGTGCAAAGAGATTCCACTGCGTCCAGTCTCTCAATCTGCACCAATTTAGTGAGCAGGTCTGGGATGCTGTATCCAGCTGTACTGATCCGGTCAAAAAGCTGAAGTCCGTCTGTCATTCCTCCAATTTCATCTCTCTTCAAACCAAAACTCTCAGCTAGGTGGCGCCATGTTTTTACTATTGCCTTTTCTGTATTATATGTAGAACTAAGCATCCTGCTAGTCTTCTCCAGACAGTCAAAGGGCAGTTCTGTAGGGCTCAGTCCTGAAATATGCAATTTATATAATTAGTAGCATTCTAAATACTGTCATATAATTTAACAATATAAACCAAATCCTATGGCAATATTTTAGGTCATTCCGACTTCATTTATGGGAGGCGACCTGCCATGCATACATTAGGCCTGCATATCAGCTTAAATGTCTTGGGCCAACACATGAACCAAAATCCCATCTATAAAGGTTTTTTATTTATCATATAAAAAACTTTTGCACTTTTTTATCCATCCAGGGTGCAGTTGGGCCCATAGGGGCGCCGTTCATCCAGTGGTGCAGAAGCATCGTACTGTGCGGCCCAATGCTCAGGCAGCAGAGCGGTTGGGTAGCTTTCAGACACTCTGCATCATATGTATCAGTGTGAACGGTGCTCTATACAGGCCTAGTGTATGCATGGCAGGTCGCCTCCCACATTTTGCTGGTAGAGGCGACTCATCAGCCTGCAGCTGGGCTTGCTCCATAATTGGGCTCTGACTGCGTCCTGTAAGTGCATTTGGTTTTTGTCTTTGGCATGGATGGTAAATTTTTCTGATGCTGCTTTTTTTCTAGTAGTTTTTGTCATTCCGACTTCCCCAACAACTCTTATTTCCGGTAAACCATGCCACGGTTTAACAAAAAGTGTCTAAAACGCTTAATAAATGTGATGCAAGACATAGAAGATAGTTTGTTTCTGCAATTTAAGCCTGAATTTTGGCACATGGATTTACAAATCTGCCCCTTTTCTCCAAAAGACAGCTGACTAAAGCGTAGAAAATCAAAGCAGATCTTCCTGCTGAGTCTGGATTCATCTTGATAAATGCTAAAGCTTTCACTCTCGAAGGCGGTCCAACACAAATCAATAAACATTAAAGTGTAACTCAGCAAGGGGTCTCCATATCTTAATGGGTTCCCTCAATTGATCCTGTATATATCATGAGTCATTGCAATTCAAATGATTGGATGTAATGTACAAGATCATGAGATCCGTATTACTTCTTCAAAAATGTCACTTGCCCTAATAAGGTAGGGAAGAATTGCTGGGTTTCTCTTCGCTGTGTTCCCCATAAAAACATCTGCATAACTTTATAATATTTTGTGATACTATCTACTTACCCTCTGCAACATTGCACACGGTTGCATAAAGGTCTAGAATCTTTTTCCTACGACTTTGAATCTGTAGGGACAAAAAACCTTGTCGTCAATATTAATGAATCTTGAAAGAACTTATCTTAATACTGGCCTAAGTTATACTGTTACTTTGCTTTGAATGTTATGTTATGACCTTAGAGGAGCTTGTATACACCTATGTGTGCATCAGTATATTTTAACACATGTAAGACGTAACATAATTTCTTGATGGGTCATATATGTACTAGTTCAAGGTATGTTTTGCTGCACTAAACCATTACTATCCAAATTAAACTATTGGGGTAAATTCAGCTATAATTAACATATGTTTAGCAAAAGTATGGTTATAATTTAATACCATGATATGCAACTTAACTGTGCCTATACATGAACGGGGGTCCGGAACAACTTATATTCTTTTCTACACAAGGATTGTCAGTCTGTAGCTAATAAAAGGACATATGTTGAGGATAAAACCAAGACAAGCCCTAGGATTGCTCCTGTGGATTTGCAATTTGACACACAGTGGATCTGCACAAAGATTTAACCTTATTCCATAATTTGAATGCATGTGTGACTAACTAATGTAGTATACACACAAAATTCACATCAGACTTTTTATTCGTAATTTTGATTTTCACAATTGCCCCCCCCACCTGACCCCTACCTGAGGAAGATGGCAATCTGCCGTCGAAACACGTTGTGGTCTACTCTAAAAAATGTTAAGTATATACAGTACTCCATCACATGTTCTATATGTACTAGTGCTCTCCAGCCACGTGTACTCATATATTACAATTGTTTCCTCCCCTCCTGGGAGTCCGTGGTAGAGCTACCAGTGCATAGAGGAACTGTAGTTGAGCACCAGGACCTAGCGTGACGTAGGTGCTGACGCGGTGTCAGCTGACCGACTCCCTTGCACCACATGACCGGAACACGGAACTGGATGTCGGAGGCTCCAAGCTAACGCCGCGGCCGGCGGAAGTTGCAGTGTTATACACCAGGGTTGTACTGGGCGAGCCCAACCCTGAAAGGTGAGAGGCTTATCCCCTGCACCCCACAACCACCGCTCTCCACAGGTCCCTCTCATGATACGCATTGTCTTCTCTCTTTTTGTTCCATATTGAATGTAGCCATAGCAGGAACACCAATGTCAGCTGTAGGCCATTGTGCTGTCTACAGAGGAGGAGACTGTGCGATATGGGAAGGTGTGAAGTTTTTTTATGCATTAGAGGCAGAACAAGGAACATATATAACAGGAAGGGGCTTAGGATGAGGACATATATATCAGGATGGGATACATATACAGTGCCTACAAGTAGTCTTCAACCCCCTGCAGATTTAGCTGGTTGACACATGCGGAATTAACTTGGCATTGTGACATTTGGACTGTAGATCAGCCTGGAAGTGGGAAATGCACTGCAGCCAAAAAGATTTTTTAAATTTTTTTTTTTTTTAAAGCGTTAAAAGTTAATTCAGAGGGTCATTTATTATTCAACCCCTCAAACCACCAGCATTCTGTTTGGTCCCCCTAAAGTATTAAGAAGTAGTTCAGGCACAAAGAACAATGAGCTTCACATGTGTGGATTAATTATCGCTTTTGCCAGCCTTTTCTGACTATTTAAGACCCTCCCAAACTTGTGAACAGCACTCATACATGGTCAACATGGGAAAGACAAAGGAGCATTCCAAGGCCATCAAAGACAAGATCGTGGAGGGTCACAAGGCTGGCAAGGGGTACAAAACCCTTTCCAAGGAGTTGGGCCTACCTGTCTCCATTGTTGGGAGCATCATCTGGAAGTGGAAGGCTTATGGAACTACTGTTAGCCTTCCACGGCCTGGACAGCCTTTGAAAGTTTCCTCCCGTGCCGAGGCCAGGCTTGTCCGAAGAGTCAAGGCTAACCCAAGGACAACAAGGAAGGAGCTCCGGGAAGATCTCATGGCAGTGGGGACATTGGTTTCAGTCAATACCATAAGTACGTACTCCACCGCAATGGTCTCCGTTCCAGACGAGCCCGTAAGGTACCTTTACTTTCAAAGCGTCATGTCAAGGTTCGTCTACAGTTTGCTCATGATCACTTGGAGGACTCTGAGACAGACTGGTTCAAGGTTCTATGGTCTGATGAGACCAAATCGAGATCTTTGGTGCCAACCACACACGTGACGTTTGGAGACTGGATGGCACTGCATACGACCCCAAGAATACCATCCCTACAGTCAAGCATGGTGGTGGCAGCATCATGCTGTGGGGCTGTTTCTCAGCCAAGGGGCCTGGCCATCTGGTCCGCATCCATGGGAAGATGGATAGCACGGCCTACCTGGAGATTTTGGCCAAGAACCTCCGCTCTTCCATCAAGGATCTTAAGATGGGTCGTAATTTCATCTTCCAACAAGACAACGACCCAAAGCACACAGCCAAGAAAACCAAGGCCTGGTTCAAGAGGGAAAAATCAAGGTGATGGAGTGGCCTAGTCAGTCTCCTGACCTTAACCCAATTGAAAACTTGTGGAAGGAGCTCAAGATTAAAGTCCACATGAGACACCCAAAGAACCTAGATAACTTGGAGAAGATCTGCATGAAGAGTGGGCCAAGATATCTCCAGAGACCTGTGCCGGCCTGATCAGGTCTTATAAAAGCCGATTATTAGCTGTAATTGCAAACAAGGGTTATTCCACAAAATATTAAACCTAGGGGTTGAATAAAATTTGACCCCACTTTTATGTTTAAAATTTATTAAAATCAACTGAGCAACATAACTTTGTTGTAAGATTTATGCTTGTTAAAAACACTCTCGTTTGCAGTTTGAAGGCTCTAACTTATTTGCATCTCATCAAACCACCTAAATCTGCAGGGGGTTGAAGACTACTTGTAGGCACTGTATACTAGGAATGGGCCCAGGATTGGGACATATATTCTCGATGGGGGACATATTTACCAGGAACTGGTCTAGGAATGGGACATATATACAAGGATGGGGGCATATTTACAAGGAAGGGGCCCAGGATGGAGGACATATATACCAGGATGGAGGATCAGGATGGAGGACATATATACCAGGATGTAGAACATAAATAAGACGAAGGGGCTCAGGATAGCAAAATATTTACCAGGATGGGGGACATATTTATCAGGGAGGTGCTCAGTATGGTAGACATATTCAAGAATGGGGAACTTATTTAGCAGGATAGGGCTCAAGATGGGAGACACATAAATTAAGATGGAGGACATATATGCCAGAAAGGGGCCCAGGATGGGCCCCTTTCAAGTCCTGTACTCCAGTCATAGACTGAAGTATATTTCTGCAACTTTTCAGAAAGTAGAAAAAGTTGCAGGAGCTGTTTGGCAATGCAGTAAAGCATGAAAAGTTAAAAGATTTTTCAACAACAAAGAGTTACACAATTTTTTTTACATTTTTCCTCCTAGAATTCTATGTACTTCTTAATATGAAATTAGCTAGCAAAATAAATTAGATAAACTAAATTCATCAGCACCACAACAATTATTTTAACCATCTGGATGCATTTTTTCACTCAGTTAATATATAATTAATATAGTTAAAAAATAAGAAATTAGTTTTGCAGTTGTTCATTCCTTACTATAATTGAAATGCTGCAGCAGAGTGGTTCATGCAAGATAGCAAAGTAGTGTAAAAGATATCTGACCAAAGCATTTCCAGCCTTGGTGAGGGAAAGCTGATTTTATTCTGGAGTTGTATACCATTGTACAGGGTGGGCCATTTATATGGATGCACCTAAATAAAATGGGAATGGTTGGTGATATCAACTTCCTGTTTGTGGCACATTTTTTTTTTAATTTTTCCCATTGAAAAAAATAAAGTTGACTCCAAAATGGCCGACTTCAAAATGGCCACCATGGTCACCACCCATCTGGAAAATATTTCCCCTCCCGTATACTAATGTGCCACAAACAGGAAGTTGATATCACCAACCATTCCCATTTTATATAGGTGCATCCATATAAATGGCCCACTTTGTATATTATTGTGCAATGAGAAATCCTATGAGAATTTATGAACAGTGCCTTGAAAAAATATTTTCCCACATTTTTTCATATTACACACAAAGGTAAATTCATTTTATTGGGATTTTGTGTTTTGCCAGCATCAAGTAGCCAGTAATTGGGTAGAGGTATGCAAATGATACATAGTTTTTAAATATTTTGAAAATATAAAATCTGAAAACTATTTGCATTCAGCCCTCCTGAATCAATACTTTGTAGGACCACCTTTCGCTGTTATCACTGCTGCAAGTCTTTAAGTGTATGTCTCTACCATCTTTGCAGAACTAGAGGCTAATATTTGCTCCCATTCTTCTTTGCAAAATAGCTTAAGAGCAATAAAATTTCATGGAGAACATCTGTAAACCGCAATTATCAAGTTTTGCCACAGATTAATAATGGGATTTAGATCTGGAGTGTGTCTGAGCCATTCAAACACATCCATGCTTCCCTGTACCTGCTGAAGCACCACAATCACAGCACCATGACATAATGCTGCCCCCACCATGTTTGTCTGTTGGGATGGTGTTTTCAGGAATAGTGTGTAGTGTTAGTTTTCCACCACACATAACATTTTGAATTCTACTTTGGTCTCATCTGACCATAGCACTTTCTATGTAGGGGATACAGCTAACATGTGCAAGAAGGTGCTCTGGTTACTATTGAAAAGGTCAGTGGTATGGAAGTTTTGCGTAGAAGAAAGGGAGGTGTTAGTAAAGAGCTAAAGTCATCATGGCAGTCTGGGTACGATTGAGAAATAAAAAAAAATTTAATAAAATCTATGTTTGTTATGTCATTTCTTAATCTGTTAAAAAGGACTCAATTTGTTAAGCTTTTTTTTAAAAACAGGATTTGTCATAAAACTGTATTCATGCCCAAGTTTCATATGGGACTGTTAAAAATTCATACTTGGTTGGGAGCATTCAAAAGTTTGCTATGGGGTTTATTTTATATAGTTTCATGCCTGTCTTTGATGTTTATCTTGAAAAACATTCTGATGTTCATTATACCACCTACACTAAAGCCCCCGTCACACCTAGCAAGATCGCTGTTTTGTCACAGGTTTTGTGACGCAACTGCGACCTTGCCAGCGATGTCGCTATGTTTGACTATGTTTGACACATAGCAGTGACCAGGCACCCGCTGTGAGATCGCCGATCTGTCAAAATGGCCTGGACCATTTTTTGATTGTCAGGCTACCACTGGCCAGCATGCATCAGTGTGATTTGACGCCTTAACAATGACGTCATTGGTGACTCAGAACTCAGCCACGTAGGTCTGAGTCATCAGACTAGCTGCTGTGTGACAGGAGTCCTAACGACTGCCGAGGTCGTTATACGGGTCGCCGCATCGTTCAGTAGATCTGACTGTTTGACATCTCAGCAGCGACCACGTAGCGACATTCCAGTGATCCTTACCAGTTTGTATCATTGTCGGGATCGCTGGCACGTCACCAAGTGTGATGGGACTTAACAAGATTTGCAGACATGGTCACCATCCACAACATAATGATTGTTCCCTGAGCTTACAAAATATACAGTGGCATGCAAACCGTTTGGCACCCCCCGGTCAAAATGATTGTTATTGTAAATGGTTAAACAAGTTGAGGACTGAATGATCGCTAAAAGGCATATAGTTAAAGATGACACATTTCCTTTGTATTTTATTAAAAAAAAAAAATATAATAAAAAATATATATATATATATATATATATATATATATTTACAAATATATGTATATTTTAAAAATTACAAAAAGGAAAATGGTCCAATGAAAGATTGGGCACCCTTAGGATTTGACATTTATCAAGGTTTCGGACCTTAATTGGCCTGATAGTGTTATGGCTTGTTACTATCATTGTTAGGAAAAGGCAAGTGAGGCAAATTTCACAGCTTTTTATAAAAAAAAACAGCAGCAATGGGTTTTTCTAAGCAGCTGCCCAGCACCCTGAAAATGGCAGAGGCCCACAAAGCAGGAGAAGGCTATGAGAAGATATCAAAGTGTTTTCAAGTTGCCCTTTCCTCAAAATTTAAGAGAAATGTCAGTTAACAGGAACAGTGGAGGATGTTTACTTTGAAAACTAAGATTCCTATTGATCTTATATTGATTTTAATAAAAGCAATATATGTTAAAGGACAAATTCTGAGAGATTATCTTGGTTACTTGGTTGACTAATTAAAGAAGTAAGCAATAAGCAGATTAGACTCTCCGTGCTAATATATTATTATATCTCCTAAGCACATTACAGTGTATTTATTGGGTATCTAAAATATTAAATTGCTGATATAATGGGTCTAAGGGCTGGGTCCCACTTGTGAGAGAGATGTGATAGACTCACGCGAGTCTCATTTCGCATCTTCGAACAGGAGGGTGCAGCTGCATTAATCACTATGCAGCTGCAGCGTCCTGTCTGGAGAGCGGGCGGCTGTGCCGGGTGATGTGATGCGAGACTTGATTGAGTCTATCGAAAGTGTGACTCTGGCCTAAGGCTACATTCAATCATCCACTGTACAGTTTGTTAGTTTTTTAAACAGAACCCACAAAGACCCATAGAGTTTCATGGATCCATACACACATTATTTTTGAACATAAATCTGAGCTGTCTGATCAGTCAGGCTCAGTGCATATTATTATATCTCATCCCTATAGTGGATCAGACTTGGCCATTGACCCCTTCTCAATATTGGTTGATGTATTGGTACTTCCAATGACTGGGTTAGCATGTATGATTCAGGCTCAGGAGCTGATCCTGTACCATATCAGGCAGATGCTGACTGTTTGCATAAGTAGCTTCTGCATCTTAAAGGCATCCTGTGCTCAATTCGCTTTTAACCCTTTAAATGCCCCAGTCAATCTCTGACTAAGGGATTTAAAGCACATGGCACACGTTTCACATGCTTATTGGCCCCACTACAATGCAATTTCGGGGTGGCCTTGGATTGTTTGTTAAGGCAGGCAGGAGCCTGAAGAAAGTCCTGTGCCTGATGAAGATGCTCCTGTGAATATTAGCCTAACATGTACAGTAATATCCATAAAGAGAAAAAAATCAAAATGCCAGAATTGTGTTTTTTTCGGGTGCCACAACTGCACGAAAAAATTCAACTTCTACACAAACCTACCATTATCCTGCTCTCTTAACAATGTCCTACTGCTGAGTCATCGAATATATAATTCCCAGACAATACTCTAAGGCCGCTTCAGACCACGGCAGCGTCTGATTGGGGGCTGTCAGGGATGAACCTGACAGCCCCGGACTGGATCAGCACACAGAACCGGAGGGCTAATATGCCCTCCGGTCCGGAGTGCAGCCGGACGCAGCTGCCATGCTGATGATTCAGTACCGCGGCTCGCAAAGTCGTCCTGAAATAACAGCGGCGTGCAGTCGCCGGTATCCGGTTCCCGGATCCTCCCGGATCGGGACAATCCAGCCCCCTAGGCTCCCATATTAGGAGCACCGGATTGCCTCGGATCCGGGGGAATCCAGGAGAGCCAATTTGGGGGATTTTTCTCCCCGTACACAAAAAGTTGCAAGCAACGTTTTTGTGTCCGGGAGAAAAATCTGAATTTCTCCAGGATTCTTCTGGAGAGATGGAAACCGGATGGCAGATAGCTGCCATCTGGCCCAATAGGATACTATGGGGCCAAAATCCGGTCTGGGGCTGTCTGGTTTACACTGGACAGCCCCGGATGGATCTTGCCACGGTGTGAAGCCAGCCTAAGTTGACCTCTTATTTATTCCTGGCTCCTCAGAAAAAATCTACATATTGAATATTGATCATATTGCATAGGCCGATATAACTTCTGAACTTAGTGAACAATAATAGAGGCTCTGTGAGGCTGTTTAAAGAAAAATGTGTCATCAGAAACTGACCGAGAATTTAAATCAGAATTTGGTTTTAAGAGTGATTTTTAAAATTTTGGGCAATTTCTTTTTTTTTTTCATATCACAGTGCATATCACATATCACATATTTTAATCCAGGTTTTATTTTAAACTCTATTTTCTGTGGTTTTAGAAACAACACATGTACATTAGCTGCAATAAAGGGACTTCTATAGAATATTTCTATAGAAGCGCTTAATAAGCATGTGTATGGTCATTGTGAAGGAAGAGAGAGAGGGGTCTGTTGTGGCATTACCATTGGCAGGGCCGGCATCAGCACCGGGCAGGTGCTGGGGCCTTGAAGAAGTGAGAGGGCCCACTCGCTATCTGTGAGCGGAATCAGTGAGAAGACCCGCATACAGACAGCTGCCTCCCTCTCTCTCTCCTGCTCTGCACTGATCTATGTGATCGATACACAGCAGGAGATAAAGCATCGGGAGCTACATGGAGGATGCAGGAGCCGAGCAGCTGAAGGACCTTCCTGACTGTCATGTGACCTACATTCAAAGGTTCTGCAGCTGCTCAACTGTTACAGCTTCTGTGCTTCATTGAGCTCCCAGTGGCTCCTCTCCTGCTGGATATCAATCAGGAACTGCAAGATATGGTAATGTATAGTGCAGTGGTAGGTGTGTGTTTGTGTAATGTGTGCCTGCTGCAGTGGTGCGTGTATTAGTTAATTAGTGTGCCTGCTGCAGGTGTGTGTGTGTTAGTGTAATGTGTGCCTGCTGCAGGTGTGTGTGTTGTATATGTGGGTAATGTATGTGTGCCTGTTGCAGGGTGTGTGTGTTAGTGGTAATGTGTGCATGTTGCAGGGGTGTGTGTTAGTGTGATAGGTGTGCCTGGGTACAGGGGTGTGTGTATTAGTGTAATTAGTGTGCCTGCTACACGGGTGTGTGTTAGTGTAATTAGTGTGTCTGCTGCAGGTGTGTGTGTATGTAAGTGTAATTATTGTGCCTTCTACAGGGGTGTGTGTGTAAGTGTAATACGTGTGTCTGTTGCAGGGTGTTCTGATAATGTCTTTATGTGAATTTTAGATGATGATGTGATTAGCTGGGCCCGGGTGAGTGATATATTCAATTGATAGGGATTTGTGGGCCCGGGGTGGGAGTAATACATATGAAAGTGTTGGAGGGCATGATTACTTATTATACCTATATTTCTATGCTATATCAGTGCATCAGGAATTGTGGTATGTGTTAAAGGGGCCCACAAAAACCTGGAGCCAGCCCTGCCTATTGGTATTGGTGGATGCTGTGTTATCAGCTGTACACAGAGGTGTCACTTGCCTCAGATAATATGAAACCTTCTGTCAACTCTTCCCAGAATGACAAGATGTCTAATAAATCAGTGTAAAAATTGCAAGATAACATTTTTTTTTAATTAAATTGTGATTTGAAAGAAAAAAAATGCCTATTTTTTTTAAAGACCTGTAACTCAAAAACCTGACTTAAACAATAGGTCTCTTAATTGTTTTGAATTGTTAAACAGTTAGTTATGCAATATATATGGGTCTTCAGCAGGATCTATAGTGAATAGTCAGATTGTTAGTTAGGGTGATAAAAGCTACATTTTCTATTTTGGTTCAATGTCAGCACAGATAATTGATGGCAAAGTGTAGCTATGGTTTACAAAGTGCCCAGAAGCAAGCGACATCAGTCAGTGGCAGCCAAAGTCAACAAACTAAACAGAGGGTAAGACTCACGTGAGTAAAGTACAGTCTTGCCTCTATATAAGTCCATGGTAAGTCATCCTCAGGAATACATGGTGCAATTCTGGTCACCGACTTATAGAAAGGACATATAAAAGCATTCAGGTTTAGGCATTCAATTGTTTCTAATGTATTCAGTTGATTTTTAAGTTATGTATAAATTTTAATATCAGTATATTGAAATAGTCACACAATTGCAGAATTACATGATCTTTTTTTGTTTTAAAAAATAATGTTCTCCATGTGCTTTTTCTAATTGTCTATAGTACTGTAAATTATTTTGTTTCCAGAGTCTGAATTACCAGGCAGGCTATGACATAACCAATTGCCAGGCAATGAGGTTAATTACATGATACCTAATTTAAAATCTTGGTTTCACTCTGTTGGTGTACACACTCCATGTTTCTTCTGGTGCAGATTGACATATTTTTCTTTCAACTACCATCAGGATTGCGGGAACATGATATTCCTCTAAACCAATCATGAACACCACTGACACTGTCTAAAACGGACATGCCCCTAACTAAAAAAAAAAATAGTTAAATACCTTAAATACTCAAGGTCCCCATATTCTTCTGCATTTTTCTGTTTTGCGCTGCATCACTTTATTGCAGAGAAATGTGATTATTTTGCAGCGCACTATTAGAAATCTCAGCTTTGCAGATCAACTATACGTTTCTTCACCGTCTTCTCGGAGAGCGTGGGTTGCACCCCTTCCTACCAACGCTGCCAAGCATAGCTCAGGAGTGTGTGAGACTGCTAGATCTGCTTCCGAGCTGAGATTGGCAGTATCAGGGAGAGAGCTGTGTAAGCACATGCCCCAGAGAAGACTCTGAAGGAACGCCAGTTGGATTGCAAGCAGAGATTTCACATAGCATGATCCAGAACAAATAGATGTGAATATCTCTGCGATTGACATGGCGCATGACAGGTCCTCTATGTTTGTAGAGAGAATGTTTGGAGAACCGCGCATGTGCAACCACATATTCTGGGCACACTATAGGGCCTGTTCACCAGATATGGTAGATGCGGGTCATAGTAGTGGTACCTATAGCTATCATACATTTATAATATATACTGTGGACATGACTAAAATCTATGAGATGAGATGATTCCTTTGTGTATATGTGTCATACTAGGTATTTGAATATTAACAAAAAAGCACAAAACTAGATGATGTATTAAACTAATTTCCATTTACCAATATAAAAAATGTTTGTTTTTCTAATTTTCATCTTTATCCAATCCCTTTCAAGCTCTTTAGCACAAATGCATCCTTAGTAATGTCAAAGTCACATCACTTCAATGGATGGTAACCAGTCCCATTAATAGCACAGCCTACTGACAAACATTTCAGCCTTCTTAGCCATATGTGATCAAACAGATCGTTATTTGCGATCAGTGGCGCACCCAGAAATTTCCCAAGGTAGGGGTCCAAGAAACACAGACCGGCCCTGAAAGGGGGGTGTCACCCCCCAGCGGGGTTCCGAGGGGCAAAGCCCCCGGTGGGGGGTTTGGGGGAGCGAAGCCCCCCTAAAAGCAGCCTCTTTTGTGGGCCCTTGGGTGCTGTGTAATTGTTCCTGTCTCCTGACATAGGGGCCCAGCTCCTTGTGTACTGCACCACTTCTCAGGGCCGTCCAAAGGGGGGGGGGGGTCCAGACACGTAGGTCCCCCCCCTTGGGTGCGCCTATGTTTGCGATACAGTAGAAAGCAAAACACTTGTCATTAGTACGCCTAAAGCAAGCAGAAAAATTGATAAGATATGGGAACCTTGGATGTTTAACCCAATGTCAATAATTGTGGAGAGTTAGGGTAATATTGTCTTGCTTCACCAGATGGCGGAGCGGTGGGGTTTGCTCTTGGGGGGTGCTGATTGCCGGGGAGGGGGGGTGGATATCTCTCCAACCCTCATATCCTTCCCTGGTGCTTCCCTCAGGTTGCTTTCTTCCCCCCTGGGGTTCTCCCATCTTCACCCACTGTTTACCTTCCCTTAAGCCTTTCAGCCTCTAGGGGCTGTTTGGTGTTTTGGTCAGAGGGCTAATTGCTTTAATTAGTACAAACAATGGGCTGCTCATTGTAATTGTTCTATGGGGATGGTATTCAGACATTTATTATAATATCAAAGTTTCTTATTTTCTTTATTCTTTTTGTGAACCTTGTTCAATTTAAGAATGTTTTACGCCTTTTGGTTATAAGGCGAATGTTACACGCTGTATTATTTATGACAATCTCAATAAATATATTGTTTAAAAAAAAAAAGACTTGTCATTGGTTTAGCAGAAATAGAATGTGATTGATTGATTTTTATGCTAATCAAATAAAGGAAGAGGTGCCTCCTCCTACGGCTATTCACAACACTACTTTCATCTTTATGTTAGACACCAGTGCAATCTATGTATCGGAGGAAGGTCAGAACTTCTGATAAACATCATTCATAAATTTGGATTTCATAAAAATAAATCTCATTCTACTTCTGCTAAACAAGTGCAAAGTTCTTTGCATTATACTGTAAGAGGCAATACCTTAATTGTGCACCATCTAATAAGAAGTGTCATGTTCTCTTTACAGAACACTGACTCAAGCTGACCATATGACTGACACAAGTGATGTACCATTTATTCCATAATGCCATAAAGCTTTCTCCTCACTAATATGCCTGCAAAGGATACAATTTTGGCCTGTGTTTGGTAGTATTATTGCCTGGACAGCTGATGCCAGAGTTGGAGTTGGTGCTTCTGCTTCTGTTAGCAACTTCCACATATGTATGTTTTTTTTCACACCACCCCATCCAATGCCATTGCCACTTTAAATTTCCATTAATTTTTTGGGAAACTGTACTTTTGACAATCTTTTCAAAGCTAATAAAATAATTTTAAGATGGCTGCTGCATTCCTTACTTAGGCTTTTATGCAGGCTATGATTGTGCCTCTCCATCTTGACTGGCTATCCTACACCATGTAACGTAATAAATCGAAGGTCGTGCCTAAGGTCGTGTGAGCTTTTTGTGGCTGATGCAATCTTCTGTAATGTGTAAAAAAATCGATGGCCTTTTTTTGGGCAATTTGTATGAATCAAATAAAAAATTGTTCAAATGTAATGAAGAAAAGCGGCACTCACCGGCAATTATCTTGCAAAATGGGACTTTATTCCAGTAGATAAAAGGTTACATTGTGCAAAGAGGCTTCAGCAGGGTGGGGCGATGGTCACCGTTTTGCGCAGTTGCGCTTCGACAGGTCCTATACATAGATATCTAGTATAGGTATACTGCGCAACTGCACGAAATGGTGACTGTCGTCCCGCCCTGGTGAACCCTCCCTGCACAATGTAACCTTTTTTCTACTGGAATAGATTCCCATTTTGCAAGATAATTGCCAGTGAGTACCGCTTTTCTTCATTACATTTATGAAAGTCTTATTACTTGAGCTGAGCAACGCTGGCTGTTGTCCATGTGAAGCTGTTGTAAACTGGTGTCAGCCGCTTATATTAGCCAGTGCCCAGATTTCCTACTATCCCCCACAAAAATTGTTCAAATTCACTGGGATTTTTGAATTGGTTAAAATTTGACTCAAATTTGATTCGGATTGAATCAAGTCAAACATATCTTCATGGCAGCTATCATCACTGGTGAGAGAGGGCAGGAGAACATGAGGACGTTTTTTTCTGTCACCTGGTGTATAAGTACGAGGTCTCATATACAGGACTTGTGCCTATAAAATGCTAAACTGAAACAGCATAGCATAACAAAAGATCTACGTACTTGCAGAATATTTCTATGTAAATGAATGTTTCTTTCCATTTGTCCCATTATAGCATATGTCATCATAAAGGGGATCCTTTTCACAGCCACTCATCTAATAGCTATAAGGACCATCTAATAAAGAGGTCTCCAACTCCAGGCCTCAAGGCCCCAACAGTGCAGGTTTTCAGGATTTCCTTAGTATTGCACAGGTGCTAATGTGATCATCTGCACAGGTAATGATTCCAACCCCTGTGCAATACCAAGGAAATCCTGAAAACATGCACTGTTGTTGGCCCTTGAGGCCTGGATTTCGAGACCCCTAATCTAATACTATAGTTCCCCTGCAGAGGACGCAACAGTGAAATATGTATCTGATTATATGTTTCTGAGAAGCCAGACATGGTGGCACACCCCTCATAACTCAGGTTTTATATGGATTGAAGGTATACCATCACTACAACAATATATTATTTTCTCTATCAGCTATGTTAATCTTTCAGGTGTAGGTTATGCAATAAAGAGCAATTGAAAAAATAAAATATTTGAGGGCCAGCGTCTAACCCTGAAACACTGGCTTCTTTTTCTTGTAGCTAGCTCATTTCAAAAGTGCAGTACAAATAACTAATTGTTATAATAAGAATTTACTTTGCTTAGGAAAACATGGCAGGCATGTATGCTGGGTTTTATGCGTGTTTTGGGTTTGGGTACCATCCAATTGCAATGCACTAACAAAGGGTAATTTGTTCTGAGTAGTCTTGGTAAAAACTGTCAGACTCAAAATATGATAAATGATATAGTCTATTATACTGTGGCTGAGATACGTTCTATCCAAAATATGAGCCAACAATACCATTGCTCACAGCATGTATAAAGAAGACAGTAGGTTCAAACTATTTACAAAGTTGAAACGTGCAAAAACACGGAATGTAAGCAAGAAATTTCTTGCAATGCCCATCATCAGGGCTGTATTTACAGATTTTTTTGCCTTAAGCAGTAAACACTGAATAGGCCCCAAGAAGGCTATCCTGCTTCGGTCTTTTCACTGCTCCCATGTGCAATTACTCAATTTTGCAGAGAAACGGCGCAGCTATTAACAGTACATAATCAATTTACACACTTTTTTTTTTAACTGAGAGCTACTGAGATTTTAGGGCATTGTAGATTGACTAATCCATCTTTCCTTACCATTAAAGGCCCCGTCATACACGTCCCCCTGTCACTAGGGTCCCTAGTTACCCACTGTGTACCTTAGATACCAGCGGTGAGCGGAGAAGGCTGGTAACTAAGGTATATATCGGGTATCTAGGCAGCACGCGCTGCCTAGTTACCCGCAGTTTACCCTGGATACCAGCTCCCAGTGCTTCCTGAGAGGCGCTGGGAGCTGGCTGATCGCGCCTCCCGGTGTCACACGCAGCGATGCTGCGTGTACACAGGGTGACCATCGCCAGGTTTTTGGTCCAGTCCGAAAACCTGGCAGATCATCAACCAGCGATTTTCGCTGGTTGATTCAGCATGTCACACGCGTCATTATCGCTGCAACTCACGCGCAGCAGCGATATTGACAGTGATATTGACGCGTGTGACATCCCCTTTAGGGCTTACTCACATGTCAGTATTTAGCATCAGTGTTTGTATGTCAAAACCGGGAGTGGAATTTACAAAGTAAAACCATAATTGAAACATTGACACCTGTTCTGTATTTTGGAGGCACTCCTGGTTTTGACTTACAAATACTGATGTAAAATACTGACCAAATACTAACCATGTGAACATTGTTAAGAGAGGAGAAGACCATCACTATTAGTTGAGACACACATCACTTACAAATTGAGATATGTCATTCATCTAAATTTCACATTTGACATAGTTCACATACATTGCTCACATTTGGATATCTGTGCAGACACATATTAGCAATATGCCACACAAATGTGAGGAAATGGACATATTGCCCACTTTTCTCCCTTGAACACACCAATGTTATTGTTATGATATGTTATTATGTTAATGTGTCATGTGAAATGTGTCATGCGGTAGTGTAGCTACAGTATGTGTATTGTTTGACCAAAGGGTAAGATAAAGTTAACGTGTGCACTAGCCCAGAGTTGGAGAGGCTTCAGTACAGTGTAAACAGATGGGCCTAGAATGTCAGGAGAGACAGACCTTGGGATAGGTTAGTAGATGAGTGGACGACGTGGGGTCCTAGGGATGGAAATCCAAGGCAAGGACAGCAAGATCTGGAAAGTCAACCAAGAGACAGAGTGATCTAGTGGAGACGGGTCATATGATCGACCAAATACATACCCTGTTTTCCCTAAAATAAGACACTCTCTTATCTAACTTTTTGCACCAATAAATGCACTGTGTCTTATTTTCAGGGGATGTCTTATTTTTTGAATTATTATTGTATTACATACACCGGAGCTAGCATATAGTTCTTGTATTTGGGTTGCTGCTACCTGTCCACAGGAGGTACTTTGCTACCTACTAATGGTACACTTTAAATTAGTTGAGATATTTGAGATTGTGCGCTAACCCCTAATATGGCTTGGTGTAGAAATTTCCCTTGTTTATAGAAATCAGGCTCTTCTACGTTCTCTTTACCCTTATGGGATATTTATTTATAAAAATAATTATATTCACATATCAACCCTGATTATACATGCTTCGCCTACATGCTATTCACTTAAGTAAAACAATTTTATTATAGTAAAACCTTGAATTTAAAATATTAACTAATGTATGTGTTAAAATTGCTAATTAAAATAAATATAATAAAATGAATATGTTAAACTATTTCAACATTCTTCACTTTTGTGATTTTTTCATCTGGATTTCTTCTCTTCACGTTTTTTCTAATACCAAATACCCCTCTTTCGGTATTAGAAACATGTAACAATCCATAACTTGTAAGATTACATGATACATGGCTATGTCAATAAAGTATTGTGCCATCTGACAAAGGAAAGGGACTCTATCAGGTTATTTTTCAGTATGATACTAATACTACCTTTGAATACTGCGTGAGCAGACCTTTTAAAACAAGCAGAAATCATTACTGTAACCTCTGTAGTTTTCTTGCTATGAGCATCTTCACACCCTTCAGGCAGCTTTCACTGACGAATAGTCTAGCGTGTGTAAATGTTATTTAAATAACCATGCCTATTGAAACTGTTATTCTGTCCCTCCCTCTGTGCTGTAGTCAGTCACTGAAAACCTTGTGCAAGCTGCTGGGTGGAGGGAGGTGTTTGTGCTACAGTGTGTACTGACTGTGAGAGATTTCTATGTGTATATGAATCATTTGTTTTCCTGCATACATGTAATGTGTACATCTGCTGAGCAAATAAACAAATGTTTTTCTAAACACATATATATAAGATGGCACACACACTACACGTATACCTCATATACACACAAGTCACTCCTTAATGCTGGAGGGAAATATGAAGATGTCCAAGCTGCAGAGCTGCTGCTACCATACTACACAACTCGTGTATTCTGCTCTACTTGCTGCAGTTGTGGTGCCCCTGTGGTCTGGTCGGTCACAAAGGGGTACTGCACCCAGTCCACGGGTGTGGTATTCCTATTCTGAGGAATGGGATGGTAAGTCCAGACACCCACAAAAGCACCCAACACACCTGGTCTCAGGGATGGTGGGTGGACCCGTTAGAGGGATGGCTCAGTTAGTCAGTGGGATGGAGGGAATAAAGGTGGAGGGTGGGAAGTTAGAACAGAACAGTCGAGAGGAAGCAGTGAGAGGAGAAGGACCTGAAGGACTTGAGCCGTGATGAGGCTTGTCCAGGGTCCCAGGACAGCCGACTGCAGGAGGGACAGAGAGAGCCCCAGGGGCACAGGTAGAGAGCCATCCACCCATGCACCTGAATCTGAGTGAAGTGGAGGGGCAGGTTGAGAACCAGGGAACCGGCCCTGAAGGTGGCAAGGAGACTCTACGCTCCAACCACGGAACCGCATGCCAAGAGGTTAGAGGAGCTGTGGCCCACTCTCGACAAATCCTCCCAGAAGGCAGCCTAATAGGGTCAGGGGATTTGTACTGGTCACCTGACAGGACCCGTGGCTGCTGGATTGGGGCACTGTGTGTTGAAGCGCGAGCAAGGAAGAGGCGGACAGGCAGAGCTGAAAGAGAAAGTAACCCGTGAGGGAAGGAACACAAAAGGGGGTGTCTTGGACAAGCTATCACGGCCCACTGAGAACTATCTGGACTGTGATTGTGCAAGGACTGTACCCTGTGGTGCCACTGAAGTAACAGCTAAGTAAATGGGTTTAGAATTCAGAACTGTGTGTGAGACTTTTCATTTCTGCCTGCGGAGCGGTAGAGTGATAAGTCACGCAGGCCACTGAAACCGCCTGTGAGACACTCTGATCCTTCTCTTCTACTGTGTTAACCCCGCTGGCCTACCACCGCCAGTTACCACTCCGGTTGCTCTGGGGAACCACTCCACCCATGGGGAGCGAAACCACCAAAGCTGCAAATCCATTGTCCCCAGAGGGCCCGAACCGCAGTGTTGGCCATCATTAGCCGAACACCATGAGTGGTGTCATGGGCAACCAATCCCTAAACCCAATTTCCCTTCAAACATTTATTGCCACCACCAGGGCCACAGTGCTGGGTCTCGACCCCTGTGACTCCCCAAGGTACCAAAGCCCGGTTCCGAATATCCCGCGGTCCTGGTAGCAAGGGCGTGCCACAGTTATCACATGGCCACTCCAATCATATGATTTTCATAGTTACGGTCATGTGACAGCTTTTCTTCCTGTTTCTCTCAGTTTTTCACTGATCATTGAGAGAATTAGGAAGAGCAACTTGTCGACACGTAACTGTAAGTGTGAGGATCACATATGAATGAGCGGTCACATGATTAGTACTCACACCACCCAGGTGGGGCGCCAAACTGAATTCTTTGCCCAGGGAGCCATACAACCTACACACATCACAGTTTAGAGCTAAACTAAATCATCACCACTCAAGTAAATATAATGCAACATACCCTTTTCTCTGTGTGAAAGAAAATGTAATGAATTTGGCTATTGATGAAGAGTGTAGATGTAGATGAATACTTTGATAGCATAGTTTTTTTTTATTGTTAATAGGTATCAGGATCCCTTTTTACCATAAGGCCTCATGCATATTTTGGCACACTTATTTTATACAAACTGAATAAAAACTTCATGTCTTTGTGTATAGCGTACTTATGGATTTAAAAGGACCCTATGTATTTATGGGTACTGTATTATTGATCTGAACATAAATATAATTTCAATCAAAAAGTCATGTATCTCAAAATGATACCATAAAAAAAAAATACATTAGAAAACTCTAGCACTAAGAATGACCAATTATACTGTAAATATAAATTGGGTGGAGGATATAGAAACTGCACTTGTAAAGTATATCTAAGCAACAAGATTTGGCTTTGATCACTTTAATTGATATGATCATAGACAAATAAATAAGCCTGTCTAGTTTTGATTCTATGATTTGGGAAATAGGTTCTAGGGTAGGGTTTCCCGACTCCAGTCCTCAAGACCCACCACCAGCGCAGGTTTTCAGGATTTCCTCAGTATTGCATAGGTGATAATTTCATAACCTGCACAAGGGATGATTCCAATACAGTACAATGGTAAGGAAATCCTGAAAACAGGACCTGTTGGTAGCTCCTGAGGACTGGAGTTGAGTGAAACTGTTCTAGGTTGATAAAACTAGGAGTATCGTTTGTATAGAAGTATTGGGGTGTATTTGTAGAACACAGACTATATAACAACATGCCAGCAGGATATTGTCATATATTATAAGAGAGATGACTTCACAGGACCCGGAGGAATTCATGTTATAAAGCACTAGAGCTACCCCATCTGGATTATGCTGAGATTTCTGGGTAACAGTTATTGCAAAAGATAACCTGGGGTTAGATAAGGTTAATAGAAGAGCCACAAAGATGATAAGTGGCATGGAGGATCCTGGTAATAAAGCAAAATGAAAATAATTATTAAACTTTTTTAGCTTTGATAAAAGACATCCAATGTGGGACAGGAGTAACTTGTACAAACACATAAAAGTATGGTCAAAAGCGGTTTCATGTAAAATCCACTCATAAGACAAGGGGTCACTTCCTTCACTTGAAGAGTGAGATATAATCTCCAGAGGAAACATACCTTATTTACTATAAGAACTAATCATCTATGGAATATCTTACCTATCTTTTTTTCGGAAGAATATAAACACATAATGATGTAAATGTGCAAAATTGTTTCTGAATGTTTGATCACGTGGATCGACAATTTGGATTAGGATTGAAAGACTAGCTCTTTTGGGGCAGATTGAATTATGATTTGTGGTTGGGTACATGATTTGTGGTTGTGTTCCCTGTATCCTTTCCCACTGCTTGGTTGAATTTCATGAAAATGTCCTTTTTCAACAGTAAGGCTGGCTTCAGACTTGCAGACCCTCCGCAGCGTCCTGCGAAGGAGATCCGCAAGCTGACCGCAGCCCCTATGTTTATAATGAGAAAGCACGGTCATGCGCAGGTCTGCGCATGACGTGCACTCCCATTCACTGCAATATGTGATTTGTACGCAGGCGGATGCCCGCGCACAAATCACACACAATCACACACTCTCGTCCGCACCAGGAGCGCGACATGGTTGCGTTCCTGATGCAGACGAGTGTGTGATTTGTGTGCGGGCATCCGCCTGCGTACAAATCACATATTGCAATGAATGGGAGTGCACGGTCATGCGCAGACCTGCGCATGACCGTGCATTCTCATTATAAACATAGGGGCTGCGGTCAGCTTGCGGATCTCCTCCGCAGGACGCTGCGGAGGGTCTGCAAGTCTGAAGCCAGCCTGATAACTATGTCTCTATGTAACATAAGCCAGTGGGGTCAGTAATGTTGGTTAGTAATTGATGGGGAAAAACTGTGCAGTGCAGTATAGTAAAGGCTGTTTCTGGAAATATATACTTGTGGAAAAACATAGTAGGTTCCTTCCTGTAGGATAAGAACTAACAGTCACACCTGAGCTAACAATAAAGACACTGCTGGTATACATTTTCTATTATGACCCATAAGATTTCAGGTATCTCTTTCAGTACAATACTTTGAAAATGACACTAGATGTGGTTCGGTCTAAACATAATTTATATGTTTAATTTTGCATGATATTCTGGTGTGTGATAATTTTCCCATCAAACACCATGGTACACAGTTGGTGCTTCCAGAAATGTATCTCCTTAAGTCCATATCTTTAAAGTGATTCTCTAGCAGACTGCCCGCCTGCCCATCTTACAGGGCCTTCGGCCTATATATCATGGTTCTTGGCAGTGTGAGTTTGGAACAATGACTAAATAAACTCCAGATAATAACATATGCTGATCTTTTTCATATGTGAAAGATTCTTACCCAGTCAGTTTATTATTTGCAGTTGATTTATCCTTGCCAAGTGAACTAAGGATAGGAGACAGAGTTCGGGTGTCCTTGTTTGTCCAATGCTGCTTCCTCATCACTATCCATGCTGCGGCTCAGAAGATGTTCATTCTCAGAGGAGGCATCATTTTCACTGGAAAAGATGATAACATGATTATATTTACATTCTACATACAAATATCATACCCAAAATAACCATTACTTATTAGTATTTTATTTACTTATATAGTGCTATTAATTCACAGTGCTTTCAATTGATACTACTGCCACATTGGGCTCATACTACTGTGTGTGTCTTTGGAGACAGAAGCTACAAATTTGCTGATTTCTGATTTGAAGGACAGTGCTGCAAGACGCAGTGTAACAACTAACCTATGATGTTAACTTGAAATGAAAATTAGACAGAGGCAACAGGTATCTTCTAGAAATGAAGCATGGTCTAATGCTTCCATTGGCAGAAACATTGAGAAATTCCTCTAAACCTTTCATGAAATCTATGATAGATAGATAGATAGATAGATAGATAGATAGATAGTATAGATAGATAGATAGATAGATAGATAGATAGATAAGGACATGATCCACTTCTCACCTTTTTTCAGTTTTGGTCTGTGTTTCTGAGAGTTTTTCAAATTCATCTTTTTCGGCATAAATTACGACATTTTCTGCTGTAAAACATGATTCAAAGTTAGGTTTTATTACAAATGTACTTATTATCTGAGTATATCACTTAATAACTCATGAACCATTTTAGACATTTGGCTAGAAGTACTGGCAGGATTTAGGTGATCATTCATGTGCTTGCTATGCAGTTTCCAATGTGGCAAGTACTGAGGTAAAACAATTATTATGATTTCCCAGAATAGATGGGCAACGTAGCCAAATGTAATGGACAAAATCATTATACACATGAACTGGAAATTCAAAAGAAATCATAGAGATTGAACATATCAGCAGATTTTACAAAAATTATATTTACAGCCACAATCTACTATATAAAAGCCATATCCAGAGTACTGTATCTGTAAGTTTGTCCCCAAAACAATGCCATCTATAGGACATTGTGTAAATTACAGTTAAACTGGAAAATTAGGCTGCATGCACCGTATTTGCAGCATTATGGATGCAGCGTGTTTGTGCTGCGTGCATAATGCTGCGTTGTACAGTACAAGCACAGTGGATGAAATTTCCAGAAAACCCATGCCCACTGTGATTCTTTTCCCCACAGCGTTAACTAACATGCCGAGTAGCTTTCCTCGCCGCCGCTTGTCCGTTGTAGGTCAGTTTAGTGCTGCAGAGTTGGAGGCAATCAGGTGAATGCAGGGAATAGCCACCTGCCACAAATGCAGATCATAGTCACAGCACATCTTCATTCACCGCAGAGATCGCTGGCTTCCCACAGGTCTGGAGATACTGCGTCCAGGATGCAGTATCTACAGATCTTCTACATGAACCCTAAATACCGTTAAAATGGAATGTGAATAAGCCCATAAGTTTGGTTGATCAGTCAAGTTTGGTCGATCATTCAAAGAAAACAGCACCACGTATAGGACATCTGTGATAGGGAGCCCACGCGCCATCCTGGACATTGGCCACAATGCAGGCATTCATTATTGCCTGTGCCTGGGTCCACTCCATCATACACTTGAGGCAGACCCATCCTGCTGCTGCAGGCTGGCTCTGCAGCTCCTCAGTGTACAGGGGGAAAGAGACGTTGCACAGGGGTGAGTGAGACAGCGCACAACGTGGAGCCACAGAGCGCACAGGGGGAAAGAAAGTGAACAGAGGGAAGAGAGAGCGCACAAGGGGAAAAAGAGAGTGCTTAGGGGAGGGAGAGCCAAGAGGAAATAGAGAGTGCAAGGGTGAGGGACAGCACAAGGGGAGTAGTTGGACTAATTTATTAACCGCACACGTTCTAGAATTACCCGATGTGATGTAATCGGGTCCCTGTCTACTACTTCCTTACACTAAATTTATCCATGTCAAAAGACAATTTATGTTAAGAATATGTAAAAGTTACAGATGCAATGTTTGTTAAAGTTTGTATGCAAACTAACCTGGCACTTCCTTTTTTTCTTCTTGAGGAATGTCTTGAGCTTCTACATTCTTTGAATGTATTGTACAGCATGCTGATGAGCAGGAGGAGATTTGAAGAAATCGAAGTATTGGTATTAGTATATCTAAATTTTTTTTGCTTTACTTATATGTTCAGAATATTAAATAATATGGTAACATATAGTATGGTAA
The DNA here is from genome assembly GCA_033576535.1 of Allobates femoralis. Taxonomy (NCBI): domain Eukaryota; kingdom Metazoa; phylum Chordata; class Amphibia; order Anura; family Aromobatidae; genus Allobates; species Allobates femoralis. The sequence goes on along the minus strand of JARQOC010000002.1, from coordinate 457,267,226 downwards.
AATGCAAACAAAATGGTATGCTGCCTCAGATAGAAAAGTATCACAAAAATAGGACTGCATGCAGCGTTATTTTTCCCAACAAATTGCTGGATATGTCTGAGGAACTTAAAGATACACTGTCAGATCATTTTTCAGTATGATACTAATATTACCTTTGAATAGTGCTTGGGCAGAACTTTTAAAAACATGTCAAATCATTACTGTACCTTTGGGAGTTCTCTAGTTATAAGCATTTTCAGACACTGCAGGGAGCTGCTGCATTAGTGCTGTCCATTATATTCATAGGAGAATTGTCCAGCTGTGTTAAACTGTTAATTTAATTATGCACTCCTTCTCAGCAGCTCTCTCCTCCCTCCTCCCTTTGCTCTCTTTGCTAGTCAGGTTTCAGTTTCAATAAGGAGTTTCGGAGGGAGAGATTGCAGACACACATTTGCCTTACTGCCTTACCTGATCTTGATAAGGTATCTACTCCATTTGTTTCTCTAAGGCTGCTTTAACATCAGCTTTATTTTAATTTTGCTGCAGATCCGGCAGTTTTGCTGCATCTGCCACACCTGCAGCGTTACCTGGATACTTGAGGCAAGTCCCATTCATTCCCTATGGGACTTGTGGTCATGTGTGGCAAGTGTGGTTTTGTACTTGTGGCGAGTCAAAAAACGCTGCTAGCAGTGTTTGTTTTTTTTCGTGCTGCCGCACCTGCCAGATTTGCCCATCCAGCAAAACCGCTCTTGCTGCACATGACCACAAGTCCCATAGTGAATGAATGGGGCTTGCCTTAGGTGAGCCGTTATGCAGCAGATGCGGCAAAGCTGCCAGATCTGTAGTGAATAGCAGAAAACGCCGATGTGAAAATAGCCTTGGCAAGTATACCTGCTGTGCTCTGATAGATACTGTGTTGTATTTAACCTCTGGCTTGGCTGCAGACACAGAGCTGAGAGGAGGATGAAGCTCCCCATACTGATCTCCTGTGCAGTAATGTGAATATGTGACATGGATATTCATCCTATGGGGAGTGGACAGCAGAGAACTAAGTGGATCATTCACTGTGAGTGACAGATGGAATTAATTTCTTTATTTAAAGTTTATAGAGGATATGAGGAAAATATAAATAAAATAATTACATCAATAGAGAAAGAATTAGAAAATTATATCAGTTACGTATGGATTTTTGACCTTACAGATTCCCTTTAATGGATTCAATTATAAGACCATGAGGTATTTTAAAGGAAATCTATCACCAGGTTTTTGCCACCTCATCTGAGAGCACCATAATGTAGGAAAACAGACCCTGATTCCAACGAGTCATCACTTAGTTACAACTTCTGCACCCAGTAAACTATCAGAGTTTTCAGATATAGCATGTAGCAGAGCTCAGAAAGCTAATCGCGCTTACACCACAAATTTTATAGCAAAAACCTGCTAACATATTTCGTTTAAGTACAGAAATCGGCATCCAGCTGATTGTTGGGGTTTCATGCAGATGTGAATAAGACTAAAACATACCGGGTGACACATCAATTTTTGGGTTTCTATATACCTCTACAGTAAATTCAGCTATGCACAGATGTGTATTGTATTGTAATCAGAAATTATAATATACCAGTGACACTACTACAGTACTTCTACAACAATGCATTTTCTTCTAAATGTTATTAATCACTTATTGCTCTTACCTCGAGCCGAAGGCTTGGTCTTTACAATGTAGAACATAATGATGAGGACAATCGCAATGGCCATGATGAATATTGTGGACATTGCAATAATAAGAGCCGTTGCCAAATGTCCCTGCCCTTGGATGTCAACTAAAAGATTAGAAATATTATTTTTATCACACATGGTAGAGTGAATGGATTAGTGAGATGCTGAACTAAGATGATCAGGGATGGGTGAACCCGAAATGTAAAGTTCAAGGTCCATACTGAACACCTAATATCTGTGCATAAAACCCAAACTGGGTTAAGCTAGGGGGACGGTAAAAGGTAGCAAAATGGTGATTTAAATCAGTTAAATTATAGTTACAGGCTCCTGCACTGCTCTCAAGGTTTGCTCATTAAACTTAATGAAAAATTCCTCTGCTTTCCTGCCCACCTCTGTGACAGAGTCTGTGATTGCCTTCAATCAGATGCCCTCTGTGCCAGCATCTGTTATTGGTTGCCGTACATATTAGTGTAAAAATAAATAAATAATTAAAACAAAATGTTGCACAGTCCCCCGTATTTGTGATTTCCAGTGCAGCCCCCAACGGAACACTTTAAGTTGGTTGGGCATTTAAATACAGGGAACCCAAGGTGTTTTTTTTTTTTAATTATTTAATAAATAATTCAAAAAAACTGCATGGGGTTTCCCAATTTTGATACTCAGCCAAAATAAAGCGCACTGCTGGTGGCTGGTATTCTCAGCCTGGGGTGGCCCACAGTTATTGATACCCCTAGACTAAAAATAGCAGCCTTCAGACTCCTGGAATTTGGCGTATTCATTAGATGCGCCAAATCCTGTTGCTTTACTCAGCTATTCCTGATTGCCCGGGTGTGGTAGCAATTGGGGTAATATAAGGGGTTAATGATAGCTGTGATTTGTCAAAAATCACAGCTACCATCAAGCCCTAGGTTAGTGATAGGTAAGAGTCTATGAGACCCCCCACTAACGTGTAAGTCAGATGTAACAGCCACAAACATAATTGCATTAAAAAACACACAAAGCCTCTTTCACCTCTTTATTGAACCCAGAAAAAAAAACCAGGTCCAAAACAGTCTAACATACGATATCCCTCGATGATCCAGACTCTGCTACTGTGCAAAAACTGCAGCGATGGAAAAAACATCCTCTCATTGCAGCTTCTGGGATCCCACTGACTGCCGTGGGGGAGCCTCCGCTGTATGAATCGGAGACATCACCAGAGGCCCTCTCCGCTGCTGTCAGTAATCTCCATTCAACCCGCTGCTGGATTGCGGGACATGTCAGCACAGCTGCCCTGCAGTCCAGCAGCAGGTTCAATGAGTGCACAGTAGTAGTTTACCATGCCATAAAATCTGTTTAACCTGCTGACAGATTGCCGGACAGCCATGCCGCTTTGGTCTGCAATCCATATATCCAGCACTGGGGTCAATCTAGTTCTCTGATGGCAGTGGGGAAGCCCTCCGGTGACATCACCGCTTCTCAGCCGAGGGCAGTCAGTGTGATCCCAGAAATTGCAGTAAGAGGACGCTTTTTCTATCACTGCAGCCTCTGCAATGTAGTAGAGCCAGGATTGATGAGGCACTCATTGAACCGGCTGCCAGATTGCTGGACAGCTGTGCCACCATGTCATGCAGTCCTGCAGAAGGTTGAACGGAGATCACTGACAGCAACGGAGAAGTCCTCCAGTGATTTCCTTGATTCTCACAGCGAAAGCTTCCCCATGGCAGTCAATGGGATCCTAGAACGCTGCAGTTTCAGTGCTTTAGCAAAGTCAGGATCGTTGAGGGACATCATATGTTTGACTGCTTCGGACCTGGGGTGTTATTTGGGTTCAATAAAGTTAACAAACAAAGTTCCATAGTAAGAAGTAAACCAAACTATTTTTAGAGGGCATACTTCAAAAGCTACTCCAGAGAATTTGCATATCATAGAGAAGGAGTAAAGACTTGAATATAATGCAAAATATCAAATTTTATTGGAATTGACAAAAACCGGATAGGGCAGGGGACGATCATAAAGTGCTCAGTGCAAATAGCAAGGGACTGTCTGCGTAGGTTACAAGTAGTCAGACCCTTAAAGAACTGTCCCGTCATTTACATATATAAAATGGTGTCTGCGCAGAGACTCACATTCACACCATAGGTTTACATATAATGGTGCCATACATATCAGTATCCTGCATAATGCTGGGTAGAAAATATACATAAACAGTGGATAAACATGTTCATTGTCATCCTAGCAACTAGTTGCATACCAGATTAGAAGGCACATCTAAGAAAAAACCATTGTGTGGGTACAGGGCACAGCACCTAGATTGCACTGCAAGTGGACAGTTACCAAAATATGGTCAGGTTCGCATATTTACCAGAACCGTCACCGGCCATCGGCACTGAGCAGCAGGGGTGAGCAGGGGGTGGTCCGGAGCCCGACTCCCACAAGGCGTTAGCTCATCTAGCCGGGCATTACAGGTAATTAACCTTTCTAACCACCCGCTTTCAAAAACCCAGGTTGAGGTCCTCTCTCTGGGGCTCTCTTTCTCACCCACTGGCCATTTCCATTTCTTTACAGCTATGAAGGATATACAGTTATTCTCACGGAAGATCATATTGAGAAAACTTCATAACAAAAATCAAAGGCAACCTGAAGAAATGGACCGGGGTGAGAGAGAGGCTCTGGAAAATTTGGAGGACTTGGCCAACGAGATTGAGCCTACGAATGAAGGTAGGTTTCCCTCATCTATATTACCCAGATCTACGAGGTTCCCACCCTTGTCCGTATGTCCAGCTGTAGAAATTTTTAATAAGTTGGTAATCAATGATTTGAAGAGATTGCCAACGGGATTGAGAACAGACAACTTGACATATAAACAACGCTGTGCATTGTCTGACTTAGAGAAAATGTCTGATGTAGTTATAAAACCAGCGGACAAGGGTGGGAACATCGTGATCTGGCCAGTAGAACTATATGAACGGGAAGTATATCGACAATTACGTGACAAAGAGACATATCGTAAACTGACCTTTAACCCTATGACCACCTTTTCATGTATGCTCCAGACCATCCTCATGAAGGCCCTTGAGGCTGGATTGATCACAAAAAAGGTTATGGAGGGACTCACCGTTAAGTTTCCAAGGATTTCCACACTGTACTTGCTGCCAAAAATCCATAAGGATGCCGTCGCTCCTCCGGGTCGTCCGATCGTTTCCGGCATAGGGGGGCTTTGCAATCCAATATGTAAATTTATAGATTATTATTTAAAACCATTAGTGGAATTGCTGCACTCCTATGTCCGGGATACGACGGACGTCCTGATGAGGATCGACGGCATCACTGTGGAGACTGATACTCTATTGGTAACAGCTGACGTGGAGTCCCTGTATACCAGCATACACCATGAGGATGGTCTGAGAGCAGTAAAGTTTTTCCTTCAATCTAGTGGAAGGGATGCAGGACTGTGCGAACTAATCCTCGAGCTGCTCCGGTTCGCCCTAACGCATAATTTCTTTGTCTTTAAGGACAATTATTACCTTCAGACACGCGGCACTGCCATGGGCGCGGCCTGCGCGCCCTCGTACGCAAACCTTTTCCTGGGTTACTGGGAGAGGGACTTGCTCTGCGGCGGGGGTGGGGCCGGCCGACGCCCATGTGCAGTGCTGGCTTCGTTACATCGACGATCTGTTTATTTTGTGGCGGGGTGGACTGGAGCAGCTTGATGGATTCATGCGGGGATTGGCATCTAATAATATGAACATCAGATTGACCCATAAATCTGATGTTTCAAGGATTGACTTTCTGGACATCTGCATGGAAGTCGGTTCTGATGGCACCATGCAGACTGATGTCTATAGAAAGTCAACCGCTGTGAACTCTCTACTGTATGCATCATCCTCATATGACCAGTCCACTATACGTGCTGTCCCTATCGGACAGTTCTTGCGGATGAAACGTATATGCTCGTCCGCAGAACTGTTCGAAAAACAGGCCCAGGATTTGAAGGAACGCTTTCGTGAAAGGGGTTATAGCAATAGGTCGATTAAACGGGCGTACCTACGGGCAAAAAATACCCCTCGGGACTCCCTTCTCTATGGTCCGAAAAAGTCTGAAACTCCCAAGAGTCAACCAATCAGATTTATATCCACCTTTAACCAGGGTTGGGATAAGATGAGGGAAATACTAGACAGACACTGGCCCATACTCCTCTCAGATCCTTATTTGAAAGGTTCTCTGTCTGACCGCCCACTTATGACGGCCAGACGCGCAAGAAATTTAAGGGATACCCTAGTCCATAGCCACCATTTAACAACTCCGCTAGCGTTGTTTGGAGCTAGGAGACCCCTAAAGGGATGCTTTCCCTGTGGCCACTGTGTGGCCTGCGAGAATGTCCAGCGCATTGCTTCCTTCTCCTCCTCTGATGACTCCCGGAGCTATAATATCCGTGAATATGTGTCGTGTGGCACGAGTTGCGTGGTATATTATGCCACGTGCCCCTGCCATAAGATATACGTGGGGAGGACATGCAGGGAGCTTCGGAGGAGGGTGAGGGAGCATGTGAGGGGCATTGTCGCGGCCCCCACAGTGGTGGACCAAACCACTTTGAAAACACTACCACGCCATTTTTTGAAATACCACAACAGTGACCCGTCAACCCTGATGTTTAGGGGTATTGACGTGGTGCACGGTGGTATTAGGGGTGGTGATGTTCGAAAAGTACTGTCACAGCGGGAAACAAAGTGGATAGTGACATTGGACACAATGTCGCCAATTGGTCTAAACGAGGATTTGAGCTTTGCGCCCTTCCTGTAGTCGCTGCTGCCGGGTGTGTCCTGGTCTTTCTGTACCTCTTTTACTTCCAGAGTCAGAATTTTTCTGACATTTTATGTCTTTTATTTTTCTTTTTATGGATTTCTTAGGTTCCTCCTATGGCTTTGTTGGGACAATTTTGGCTCACATAATAATGACAAGCAAGGTCTCTTAGGAAGATTCTGAGGACTGCATACTGAATTCTGCATAATATATTGAAGAACCAGCAAAAGACTCCACCAATATGTCATACTGGTTACCATGAATTGTTATGGAATATTGTCAGAATATGATAAGGGAGTATATGTGTATACTGGAGTAATTGATAACACAATATTTGCAGAGTTCTTTTTTGGTCCTTGTACACTGTGCGCACTGCGCTGCAGGATCTCCTGCCTGCCAGCGCTGATGTCTGTGCCCTATGCACGCACGGTCGCCATGGTGACGCGTCCCTGCGACCGTGCGTGCGAGTGCGGCCCGACGTCGGCGCGGTGGGCAGTGTAGCGTCCTGTGACGCGAGCGCGCACAGCTCCGGTCAGGTGACCGGCTTGCGTAACGTCACTTCCGGTGACGGAGCCGACATAAAAATGTCCAACAGAGGAGCCCAGAGCATCCCCTGATGAAGTGACCGGCACTCTAAGGTCACGAAACGCGTGGGGTCCCCCAGTGGTCCGGACCACCCCCTGCTCACCCCTGCTGCTCAGTGCCGATGGCCGGTGACGGTTCTGGTAAATATGCGAACCTGACCATATTTTGGTAACTGTCCACTTGCAGTGCAATCTAGGTGCTGTGCCCTGTACCCACACAATGGTTTTTTCTTAGATGTGCCTTCTAATCTGGTATGCAACTAGTTGCTAGGATGACAATGAACATGTTTATCCACTGTTTATGTATATTTTCTACCCAGCATTATGCAGGATACTGATATGTATGGCACCATTATATGTAAACCTATGGTGTGAATGTGAGTCTCTGCGCAGACACCATTTTATATATGTAAATGACGGGACAGTTCTTTAAGGGTCTGACTACTTGTAACCTACGCAGACAGTCCCTTGCTATTTGCACTGAGCACTTTATGATCGTCCCCTGCCCTATCCGGTTTTTGTCAATTTCAATAAAGTGGTGAAAGAGTGTGTTTTTTAATTTAAATAAATGATTTTTTTTCTATGTTTGTGGTTATTTCTTCTAACTTACAGGTTAGTGATGGGGGGTCTCTTAGACCCCTACAGATCAGCTACCTAGGGCTTGATGGCAGCTGTGATTTTTGACAAATCACAGCAGCCATTAACCCCTTATATTACAGCAGCAGGTAAATCGTCAGTGATATTACCTCTCCCTGCATCTGTTAGTGAACTCAGGTGACCTCGTTAACGTATTGCAGAACATGGCAGCACAGCTGTCCGATGATCTGTAAGTGGGGTCACCTGATTTCAATGACAGCAGCAGGGAAATCCTCAATCCAATCACAATCTCAGGCGCTGGCACAATGGGTGGGGGTGCAATAGCCAATCACATACGCTGTCACAGAGAGTGGGCATCTGTGATTGGCTATTGGAGGCAGAGTCCAGTGCATACAGATGACATTAATGAGCAGGACCCGGAGGCAGTGTGCCTGCAGCAATGGTAAGTATAAAGCTGCTAATTTAATCACTTTTTTTCTTTCTTTTACAGCACTCCCTAGCCACCATTTTATAACATTAAAGTCCGGGTTCGGGTTTTGAGCTCAAATTCGGGACAGGTCTGTCCCTAACATGGACTTTAAAAAAAAGTCTGGCCAGATCCGCCAAACCCGTACGTCTTCAGGTTCGCCCATCTCTAGCTCTAAGTTAATAAAGCCGTATTGGCACAACTGGCTAACATATTAATTTATTACACTAAGAAAATTTGATCAATTTCTATTCCTCTTATCTTACCTTTATGGGCATGTTGGAAGGGAGACGAAGTGCTGGAGTCCATAACTCTTGTGGAACTCCCAGGTTCATCATGTTGAGTACCTGAAAAAAAATCAAATTTTAACTGCCAAGAGTAGGATTCACATTGATGTGTATTATTTATAAATTTGTAGTTGTAGAAGAGTAAAATATTGCATAAATTCACTTTTAAAATCAACATCAACTAGAATAAGTCCATATATAATCTGACTCTGTCTTTTCTTTCCAAAACAGTGATGAATGTTTTCCATGTATAAAGGTGTAAAAGGTAGATTTTGGAGAACACCCAAAATAAGCACAATACGTATTATCGAGTTTCTCCACAAACATGTCATTAGGGATTGCCATCCACATAAAGGGTATCTATAAAACAATGAAATGCCGACACAGCATTCAACATACCTATAAAATCACATGAAAGGCCATAACTTGCCAAAACAAAATGTATAACGGCAATTAGCCCTCTCCATTCAGAAAGTAACAATAGTAGGCTAGCGTACAATAAATTCACAAAATAGGATAATGCAAACAAGTGTCAACTAAAGATGAGGAAATGTCTGGGTGTTCAGGTTTGAGTGCTGCCAGTTTGGGACTCGAAGACCATATGTTCTCAGAAGTCACTGATTGGCTCTCCGCCTGCATACAGCCAGCCATTAGCAAAAGACTTCGGGGGCATGAAGGCGGGGTTTTTAACTTTTTTTTCCAAGCACCCTATGGACGATAACGCAGGATTTAACCCCAGTGTAAGCCAATCACACATTGTCAGTGGCTCGCACTGGCCCAACCACGCAATGTATCAGAGCACAGTGATTCCGGCTCCTGCACTTTGAAGACAGTATTCCCTCAAGCTCCAGCCCCAAACAGGACCTGAACAGGTCCACTCATCTCTAGTGACAACTAGTGATGAGCAAGTGTAGTCATTACTATTCGCACAGATAGTATGGTATTCGCAATACTCGTTACTCAGCGAGTATCACTGGTCCTCGTGAATGATGTGTCGATCATTATCGATCTGACAGATAATGCTGCCTCCCTTCAGTACACAAAGTGAGCTGGCACCCCAGTGAGAGCAGATTGAATGTTAGGGTTTCTTTAGGGGCACAGCAAGGTGTTTTAGGCATTGAAATCGTAAAATTCCACACCCTCCCGCCCCGCCCCAGAAAGACTCCTTTTATAGTTGGATTTGTGTAGGTGAAGCCTATCACTAATTGACTTACATTAGCCTCGCTAATCGAGCGAATATGAGAGTATTAAAAAGTACTCGTTATGAGTATAGCAAGTGCAAATATTATGCCACTCGCTCATCACTAGTGATAACACATCATTTTAATATACAATTTATGTTTACAAAATCGTACATGGGAGCTGATGTCAATATTGTCTTAGGAGGATGTTGAATAGGCAGTTTGAAATGTTTGACATACTGTGCTTCGTGTATTAGGGTATGTGCGCACTGGTCGGGTTAGGGCCGGATTAGGTGTGTAAACCGCCGGTCGGTTTACACAAATTTCATGCAAATTTATGTTAATCCAAACCGGCATTTGGATTAACATAGAAACCTATGTAAACCGACACCCGCTGTGCACACAGCGGCGGTTTACACACGCTCATCCGTTGCTAACCCGCTGGGTTCCCAGCGGGTTAGCAAAGAATGAGCTTGCTCTATATTCCGGCCGGTTCTGCAGCGGCTGCAAGCAGAATCATGTGCTGCTTCCAGCCGCCGCAACACCGCCGCCGCTAACCCGCCCGTCACCCGCCCGTCTCCCGCCGCACATACCCGACAGGAAGCCGGTGGACGGCTCCGGAGCTTCCTGTCGGGTCCCGCCCAGCCGCCGTCGCCACTAACCCGCCCCCGTGTGCACATACCTTAAAGTACAATTTTGCATCACCAAACTGTATTATGGTCTTTGAAAATACAAAATATTAGATAAATGGATCCCCAGTAATAAAATAAGGCTGTGTTCACACTGCCATTTGAAACCCCTTAATGGCGGAAACTAAAATACAAATATCAGTGGAGCCAAATGCAATTTTACTTGTAATAGTAGACCACAGAGCTGCCTCATACAGTTTATGATGGCCTTATATAAAGTTTGACATTAAATAGAGAAATGCAGCAGGGGAACACCAGGATTATATAATAGCTCTTAGTCTCCAACTTGGCTTTCAGTTCTATATTTCAAGAACATTAGACTATTTCTTCTTAATATTTGGACTACAAGCACAGGTGACCTCTACCTATCTGATGTGACACTAAAGGAATTCCAGAAAAAAAGTCAAAACCATAGCAAGTAAAATAATAAAATAGACTACACTTATTCTTTCCCTGGAGATCCAGCGCAATTGTCACTTTACATATTACTGCCATTATGGCTTCTATCGCTGAGCTATTTCCACCAACATATCTACACATAGTGGTTTGTCAAAGCATGCATATTTGATGTAGAGAAAGGGGAATAACATCAAAAGAATTGAGAATTGAAATTCAGCCATCCAGATCCTTCATTCCTTCAAAAATCAAGCGCCCCCCCCCTACACATAGGGCAGGTAGCCTATGAAATTGCCATGTCCAACACAACCTGCTCTACTTTGTATGAGCACTTTAAGGAGTTTTCCACTACTAGGACAATCCTTTTAAATTTAACATGTCTCCATCAGGTAAAATAAAAACAAAACATATACTCACCTCCTGTGTTGGCACCATTTCAGCAGTGCCAGTAATTGCATTCACGGTGCTAACGTGACATAGTGACGTCACGTGTGCCCCAATATCAATCACTGCCAGATTCCTTCTCCCTGCCTTTGAACATAACAGCAATCAACAGGACGTCAGGGCAGCCAAAGTTCTTGCTTTCTGTTGATTAACTCATTTGTCCAAAAATGTGGAGAAAGAAGGTGATTTATCGCAGGGCTCACGTGACATCCTGTGAGCACTGTGAACACAATTACCGACACCACTGGAATGGCGCCAGCACTGGAGGAGAGTATAGGCTTTTTTATTTTACCTGGTGGAGACATGTGGAATCGGAAGGGGCTGTCCTACTAGCGGACAACTCCTTCAATGATGGCCATAGACACAATAATTGAGAGCAGTTCTGGATATTTAGATATGTTCTTTCTAATTATTTTTTTGGAATAAACACATAGATAAACAATGTATTGTGATTCTCAAACCCCCCCCCCCATTTTTAAATTGAAGATGGGGGAAGATAGCAATTACCTAAACAATTACAATATGCAAAATAGAAAAAAATTAGTACATTAGAAAGTAATAAGACCCTAATATAAGGATATGATCTATCTGTAGCAAAGATAGTGTGATGAAAAAGAGATTCACTGCACAAAGGAATAGAAAACATCAATTTTCTCTAGACCTGTGGGTTAACATTGCTCACAGGTTATATGAAAGCTGTATTGTGTTAAGCAGGTGCCATACAAAACGTGATCATGCTGTTGATGAGATCAGCAGGAAGACAGAGTCATCAGAAGTGGTCATGTAATGTAATGTATGTTTGATCTCAGCTGGAACGCCAGTGAACTGCCTGTTAATAGTGATAGCAAGTTAAAGCATGCTGGTAATATGAGAATCAAACAAAACATCAATTCATTTGAATCTGATAATTAAAGGAAATACGAGGAGATAGTGATGGCTTGCCGTGGCCTGAACGACTTGGTTGACAATTTTAGATTTCTGAGACTTGGCAATGGCATTGTTTAACCTAGTAACGTTTTTGTGGAGAGAGCAACGAAAGCTGAAGGCCAAAATTTCGTTTACCTGGCTGGTTTGTGAAATGTCAAAACAATGAGCTAATCAGTCAGATAGATGATACTCTGGTCATCTGAGGAAGGAATGACCACTGTTGACCCAGGTGCACCAACATAAATAATGAACATTACTACTAGAGAGTTAACAGTGTTAAGAGATAGTGAAATGATGAAAACTGTACACCTAGTTATACCAAAAATTGCCACAAAAGCACAAAATTATAACTCCATAAAGTGCTCAAAGAACAGTCCATTCCACAGCATTCAAATAACAGTTTTCTGAAATGCTAATAATTATCATAAACTTCTCAAACAATACTAAAATACACTGTCCAGACTTTCTCAATTTTATTTATTTATATTTGTATTGATCAAAGCAACACACGTCTAGTCCGTACATTACTGCAAGTATGCGATTTGCATACATGTGGTGATATGCGGACTAGACATACACTGCTTTGATCAATACAAGAGTATTGAGCAAGACTGGATACATCTAGTGAGAATGTGGATAGAAGTATGCAAAGGACAGCATGCCTTGTGTGTACTGTGAGCGTTCACAAACTGCAGTCACTTCGAGTGACTGCAGACTTGTACCCCAAGTCTGGACTACCCCATTAGGGGACAGTCCTCATGGCTTCATAAACATTAGTAGCCCACTTGTTGTTTCAGTAGTGAGTAAAATGCCAAATAGCTTTTCTTTTTTCATAGATGTAGTGCTCTATAGTGAAAGAGACAATGCCACCATCCCTCAGTGCTCTTGGTAACATAGTAACATAGTAACATAGTTTTTAAGGTTGAAGGAAGACTTTAAGTCCATCTAGTTCAACCCATAGCCTAACATGTTGATCCAGAGGAAGGCAAAAAAAAAAAATTAAAAACCCATGTGGCAACACTAAGCTCCACATTGGGGGAAAAAATTCCTTCCTGACTCCAGATATGGCAATCAGACTAATTCCCTGGATCAACGCCCTATCAAAGAATCTAGTATGTATAACTGATAATATTATAGTTTTCAAGAAAGGCATCCAGGCCCCTCTTAAATGTTAGTAGTGACTCACTCATTACAACAGCATGTGGTAGAGAGTTCCATAGTCTCACTGCTCTTACAGTAAAGAATCCGCGCCTGTGATTATGATTAAACCTTCTTTCCTCCAGACGTAGAGGATGCCCCCTTGTCCCCGTCTCAGGCCTAAGAGTAAAGAGATCATTAGAAAGGTCTCTGTACTGTCCCCTCATATATTTATACATTATTATAAGATCACCCCTAAGCCTTCGTTTTTCCAAGCTAAATAACCCCAAGTTTAATAATCTGTCTTGGTATTGCAGACCCCTTAGTCCTCTAATGACTTTTGTCGCTCTTCTCTGGACCCGCTCTAGTTCAGCTATGTCTTTCTTATACACCGGAGACCAGAATTGTACACAGTATGCTAAGTGTGGTCGCACTAGTGACTTGTATAGAGGTAAAATTATGTTCTCCTCATGAGCATCTATGCCTCTTTTAATACATCCCATTATTTTATTTGCCTTTGCAGCAGCTGCCTGACACTGGCCTAAATGTGAGTTTGTCATCTACCCATACACTCAGGTCTTTTCAGTGACAGTTTTGCCCAGTGTTTTACAATTAAGCACATAATTATACCTTTTGTTTCCTCTGCCCAAGTGCATGATGACCTTACATTTATCCCCATTAAAGCGCATTTGCCATTTAGCAGCCCAAGCTTCTAGTTTACATAAATCCTCCTGTAATATAAAATTGTCCTCCTCTGTATTGATTACCCTGCAGAGTTTAGTGTCATCTGCAAATATTGAGATTCTTCTCCGTATGCCCCCTACAAGATCATTAATAAATATATTATAGATGTTAACATTTCCAGCATGACAATGATCCAAAACAAACATCTCTTGCATTTGTGAAGTACACGTTGACAAGACAAGTTGAGCTTCACTCTCCATCCAGCTTCCAGGTTCTAAAATAGGTCATTGTTGAAAAATGGCAAAAGAATGTTGCAATATGTTGCCATACTGTTCACTCCATGCCTAGAAAACTTGTGGCTGACCAAGAAAATCATGAAGCTCATAAAAAATACAAATGTAGTTGTTTTTAATGTGGGGTGTATTGAGTTTGAATCAACTAATTTGAGTAAATCTGAAGATTTTGTAAGGAAAATTATTTCTACTAAGTTATGTTTATGTTATGGGTTAAAAAAATGTTCTATGAGATTCAGCCATGTCAAAATGTAAAAAATTGTTCTTGTGTTAACCGAGATAGTGATTCAAATTTTACTTTATAAAGGGGTGTACTCATTTATGTGGAGCACTGTATATATATGCCATGTTAACCATGAATATGTAATTCAGGTATTAGGGATTTTAATGTCAAATAAATACGAGGGTTGAATGAAAAGTAATGCTTTCACCTTCGTAACTTGATGGGAATATTTTCATAAATCAAACACACAAATAATCCTAAGAATGTGCTCTTTAATTACCGATATTCACTTTTCCAAATAATCACCGGACAATGGGATACACTTCTGCCAACGATGAACAAGTTTTCTGAAGGAGTCACTGAAGAAATTGTCTCCACAACCAGCCTCTCACAGTTCTCTCAACTTCTTCATGAGACACATAGTGATGTCCCTGCAGATCTTTTTTCATTATCGGGAACAGATGGAATGCAGATGGCACCAAAATCTGGACTGTATGGAGGCTGCCATATGGAGGTGAGCTTTAGTCTCTGAAGTTCTGCTGTGATGGCATATGAACTGTGTGGTCGGGCAGTGTCATGCTGCAGGAAAACATTTCCCTTTCCTTTTCAGACCCTTGTGGGTTGTCGTTTCAAAGTTTGCAGCATTTTGATGTAACTCTCTGGATTGTTGTTCCACGTGCATTACGGGTTACATTCTTTACTGTGTAACAACATAACTGTTCATTGCTAAGGCTTCCTGCCAAATGGAGCTGTAAAGGAGAGTCTACTGAACAGTCCAGTACTTGCCAAATTCCAGTGCTTCCATCTGCTGAGTAGCTAAGAAGGTGGAGGCATCACTTTTCATTCCACACTCGTATATAATAGAAGAGCTGATGTACTCTTAGGTATTAAAGTCTTTATGAGCTGAGTAAAACACTGAAGCTTAGTTCTTTAAGTCCAGCAGAACATCTTTGTTCATTTAATATACTGCAATGTTAGAGGCTCATTTTACAAGCATTATTATCACACTGAAGAAAGGAGCGTAGCTATAGAGAGTGCAGAGGTAGTAGGTGAATCGAGTTCCACAAGCCCCTGTGACATTTAGAACTGTTAATGGATAAGGGCCCAAGGTACTTTAAAAGATAACCTGTTAGCTAATTCACGGTCCAAAACCATGAGTGAAATGAATCAGAGACTAGTTCCTTTAATGTAGATGTATATTTTACTCTGAAATTCTGTGGTATTAAAAATATAATTTAAAATGGCAATACCGCTCGCTTCTTCAGACCCTAGTCATCTTGACTGACAGGTCTACAATACTATCCCTACATATATATGGAGAGACCTTTCAATCTAACCAAGATGGTTGCCACAAATCCTTGTCATCCTAGTCACCTAGACCCAGACTGTGAAGTAAAGTAAAGCTTTCTCTGAAATGTTGCAGTTTTAGAGTGAAACATGTATGGCTGGAATAAAGGACAAAGGAGTGTTCTCCTGGCCACCACCACGGTAGTACTATATGTGCCAGCATGCCTTTTTTAACTGTATGGGAAACTCCAGCAAATTTCTTGTCTATATAGTGAATAAGTAAACTCAACTTTTTATTTTTTCTGGACAGCTTAGCAAAAAATCACTAATAGATAACATTCTTTATGGACACAGTGGACAACCATAATAAAAAATTATAATTATAAGTGATCCATGTCTACAGCCCACAATACTTATCTCATTGTAAACTATAAAATAATAATAATTGCAGTCAAAATAATATGCATTTGTTCTTTCATCTTTTAAAAAATCAAGGACGCATTCAATTTTTTAGTGCCCTATTTGCATGGAGTATCTTGGAATTTCTGGATAGTTGGCAAACCAGTTAGTGGGTTATTGTAAAAATAGTATATTGTATTTCCATTGTGGACAAAAGCAATGTACAGTATGTTCCTATATGGCTATAAAGTGGTATTCTTTGCATGCATATATTTGTTGTATACATTAGAGAAAACTTGAATTTAAAGACCCAATTCCCAAAAAGTTAAGATGCTGTGCAAAATGTAAGGAAAAGAAGAATGCACTGATTTGGAAATCTCTAACAGACATATATTATTGACATGAGAACACAGACTATATCAGATGTTGAAAGTTATACATTTTTCCATTTAATTTAGAAAAATTAACTCACCTGGAAATTGATGGCAGTCACACATTTCAAATACGTTGGGGCAAGGCCATGTCTACTTTTGTGTAGCATTTTGTTTTCTGGAAAATTGTCCCATCCTTGTCTAATGTAAGATTCTAGCTCCTCAATGGTCGTGTGTCCCGTTGGTGCATTTTTCATTTAATAATGGGCCACATCTTTTATTTTGGTGTTGATAGAGCTTATCTTGTATTTGTGGATTCACAGACAATGATATTCTTTAAGTATTTCTGAGCCTATGCACTGATTTGCACTATTCAATAATGCCTGCTGTTAATGCAGTGCCAAATTGGGGCCATAGATCATAAGCATTTAATATTGACCATTGACTTTGTACCATGTTCACATGGATTTCTCCAGAATTTGTGAATCTTTTGATGATTTTATATTCTGTAGATGATGAAATATTCAAAGTCTTTGCAATTTTATGTTGAAGATCATTGTCTTTAAATTGTTCCACAATTTTCAGACATCTTGTTCCCAGATAAGTAAATCTCTGACCATCTTTGCTTCAGAGACTCTGCCTTTCTAACATACACTACTTATACACAGTCGTGACTTAGTTTTAATTTACTCTTCAGCTGATTTTTATTAGTGGCACTGTACTTTTCCAGCCTTTTGTTAGCCTTGTCCCAACATTTTTTGAGATATATTACTGCCATCGATTTTTTTCAAATAAAATCTAAAAATATCTAGCTTTCAATTTCAGATCTGTGTGCTATGTTCTGTAGTTAATAAAATATGGCTATAAGAGATTTCAAAATTATCACGTTCTTGTCTTCTTAACATTTTACAAAGCCCCCCAGCTTTTTTGAATTTGTATTTTTATATAGACCAATGTGAACAGATTCTATTTTTGCTATTATGCACAGAGTCTATATTGTAGCAAAAGTCCTTATAACTCCAATTAAAAAGCCACCTGCATATCATGTACCTTTGTATAGAATTTCCATAGCCCCTCTACAATATGATATGCATTGCAACTTGCTGAGATTTTGCTTTTCACAAACTTTATTCAGAAACCTTTGAATGTTTGTGTGTTAAATCAGAAATTTATGATGTATATGATATACAGTACAGTTATGGGTGGCGGCTCCATTGAAGTACAATGAACCCTGGTGCAAAATTGGAACCTGCCCCCCCAACATGTTGGTAAAATGTATGGGCTCTTGTAGCATTCTAAATAATTTAAAGACATACAAGTTTCCCTCCACTCCACCTCCATTATGTGGTACTGTCCCCATTCCTGTACCAATGTCCCCCATCCATGGCCCATTCCTGGTAAATATCTTCCCCATCCTGGTAAATATATCCTCCATCCTGGTATATATGCACCCATCCTAGACCCATCCTGCTGCAGTCGGCACAGTGGCGAGCGTGCCTGTTCTGGTAATGCTTAACATCACTGTTATACACCCCCAGTCTTGGGCATCCAATGTCAGCTGACGGTTACTGTTTGGCTGACAGCGTATATTACAGCACAGGGACCTGTTGAGTCCAAGTATCACAATGCATTTCAGTGGGTGCACATTCAGCTTAAGTAGGCATTGTGATTGGAGGACACCCTCCACCTCCATGCCCAGTCGATCGTTATGTCCAGGGCCGCCATCAGGGCATGATTGCTTTGACTCTTGTGATGGGCCTGCAAGAGATTGGGGCCCAGCTGTCCAGGCTCGGGATAATTACTTAGCGTTTAATTAACCCAGTGCCAGGGCCCCACTCCATCCACTTGGCCCCACTCTATCCCAAGGCCTCTCTCCATCCCCAGGCCCCACCCCCTCATCTCTTCAACAGGCCCCCTCTCCTGTCAATTACCCTCACAGCCTGTGGCTGCCAAAACAGAGAAGGCCTAGCTGGCCAAGACTGACATGTTCAGTGATCTCAGGCTTGGCCAGGTTTGTACATACAGGAAGTCACCACAGAGCATGCTATCGGAATTTGAATGTGGGAGCAGCTCCCCGTGTCTGGTGAATATGATGTATGTATGTATGTATGTCTGTACACAGCACCATAATATATATACAGTCTCCACTGTGTTTAAAGCCAGCAGCAGTATCTATTGTATACAGCCAGCAGCAGTCTCTATTATGTATACAGCATCTAACAGTCTCTATTGTGTATTCACTATTGTCTAAAGAGCCAAGAACAATCTCCATTGTGTGTTCTCTGTTATTTTACAGCTAGCAGCAGTCTCTAGTGTGTATTCTCTATTGTGTGTACAGCCAGCAGCAGTCTCTATTGTGCATTCTGAAATGTGTATACAGTCTGCAGAAGTATCTATTGTGCATTCAGCCCAAAGCAGTCTTTATTGTATATATATATACATATATATATATATATATTATATATACATGTATATGAAAAAAACGGAACAGCACCAGATATTACCAGACTTGTGCAGCGCTTTCTCAACACCGGTCAAGTGTCCATGTAAACAATCCAAAAAAGGAAAAACCAACACAAAATAGATATCAAGTGAACCTTTATTGCCAATGGCGTGGCGACGTTTCGGAACGTATGTATTTGGTGCTGCTTTTCCTTTTTTGGATTAAATACATATATATATATATATATATATATATATATATATATATATATATATATATATTGGGTAGAGACTCGGTAAAGTCTCCAGGTGCCCTAAAATTTTGTCAGTAAGAGGCCCTGAAATTCCTAGTGACAACCCTTGTTACGTCCCTGGGAGTCTCAATACGGATAAATTCTACAATATGACCATGCACACAGGTTCCTAAACTTATATAAATGGTACCAAACTTAAATTGACAGTTACCTAGTATGTGAGAGGTTATCAATTATGGCCCCTTTCACATCTCTGCGTTTGCTGCGTTTTGCTGCGTTTTGCTTCATTTGCGTTTTTTCCGCAAAAAATGCATGAAAACGCATGCGTTTTTGTCCCCATTGATTTTAATGGGAACGCATGAAAAACGCATGCAAAAACGCATGTCAAAACGCATGTGCGTTTGGTAAAACGCAAAACGCATGCGTTTTTGCAAACGCAGCTCAAAACGTGGCAAACAACGTTTTGGGCTGCGTTTGCAAAAACGCATGCGTTTTGCGTTTTTGCAAACGCACATGCGTTTTGACATGCGTTTTTGCATGCGTTTTTCATGCGTTCCCATTAAAATCAATGGGGACAAAAACGCATGCGTTTTCATGCGTTTTTTGCGGTAAAAACGCGGAAAAAACGCAAATGAAGCAAATTGCAGCAAACGCAGAGATGTGAAAGGGGCCTATCATATGAACAGCTCCAAAATTATATACATTTTTTTACTTTCTTCTCTAAATTATTTTTTTTTTATATTATTCTCTACATTGCTCCCTAAATTTCACTTATATTAGAGACCTGATTATCTTAACAAGAGGAGCACACTGTGGAGACAGATAAACAATTTAACAACAATTCCAACATTCGGACATAGTAATAAATTGGTGCCTTTATACCGGGCAATCAGCCACCTATATTCTGGAGCCAACAATATTGGCCCGTCTATTGATTTAGCTGAGTAGACTTGCTTATCATAGTTAGCTGTAACTATATTTTAATAGTCTTCTTATGTTCTTTTCTGTTCAGAATATTAAATTTTATATAATAATCAGAATGGAAAACAATCTGTTCAATGTGACTATAAAAGAAAACACATGTACTGGAAATCAGTACCTGCTATGTTACAAAAAAGTCAATATTTTACAAGTTATTCAGAAGTTTTGGGAATATGGTACAGAGAAGGGGAAGTATATTCTTTTTCTTGAGATACACTCAGCTTTGCTGAAAAGACCAGATGTTGGTTAGTGTCAATGATATTATTGTAAAAAATAGTGGAAGATTTAGCAATTATATTTTTTAGCTATTTTTCTGCGTTGGGTGCAGGGCGGCTTTTCCCTGCATTCACCTAATGGTGATCACTTCCGACTTTGCAGCATGTAATTAACATGCTGCGGAGATGCGGAAGCCCAACAACCTGCACCACAGCTGAAAACATGCTGAGGTTGGGAGAAGCATAGTGAGCATGGGATTTATTGAAATCCCATCCACTATGCTGGTGCTCTTCAACGCAGTATTTTGGATGCAGCGGCAATACACTGCATGCAAAGTGCTACTGTTCTGGATTGTGTTTATGCATCCTAAGTGTTGCTTTGGCCTTCACTCTTTACTGCCTGTACAGGATCTGGACTTACTTGAGGTGCCCCTGGGTTGGGTCTACAGGATAGTTCTGGCTTGTGGAGCGAACTGGTAGAAGACAGTCAGGAAGCTGAGTCAATACAAGGAGGTCCAGAAATAGAAGTGAAAATGTCAGGCAGAAGGTTGATCAAAATATGAACCAAGGTCAAACAATAGGAATCAACTACAGTACGGTAAGTAGAAAAGAGGCTGAAATTCCCATGTAAACCTAGTCAACCAAAGCTTATAACTTGCAAAGGACAAATGGGTTTAGGAACATAAATTGCAGCCCAGGCCAGATAGCAGGAAACTAAAACTAACCAGAGAAAGTAATCTCTCTAGCTACCTGCATTGCTAGTACTACAAGTCCAAGCAAAGACACAGGACAATCCAGCACCTCCAAAAAGAAAAGCGTGTAACTGTCCAGTGACAGCAATAGAAACATAGGGGGCAGACACTGATATAGATATCAGATAGACAGAGAGATAGAACAAAATTATAAATGTGGATATATAGATATTTGTAGGTAAATGAATGTCTTCTTAACACTAGAAGTCCCAGTAATTTCAAGATCCCCCTTGAAGTCCCGAAAGAGGGTCAATTGACCCTTAGTCCAAGCTGAATAGAACTAACTAGAAACTAAATGGCTAAACTTAACGGAAATCAACAATCTCTGTGGTGCGACAGTAATGGCCTTAATTACAGAACAAAAGACGGTGATTAGAGGATGTTAGCTAAAATCCTTCAGGTCATTCGACCCTTCTCTGGGTTCCAAAGGTAGAAATGTTAAATGACCCCTCTCTGGGACTTCTAGTGTTAAAAAGATAGCATTTTGTAAAATGTTCACAGCAGATATCTAAGTGCAGTGAATGCCTAATACTGAAAATCCTGTTATAAGACAAACCCAGAACTATTGAGATTGAAAAGGTGTGAACAAAAATAGACAAGAAGGGCCAAATACAAATACTTCTGTTAAAGAATTAGAGAGAACAGATTGCACTGAGTATTTGTGGAGGCATTTGGCCCATGAGCAGCATTTAAATACCACCACAATGTGCTCTGGCATCTATCCATGGCTTGGTCAATAACGTACACAAGGCTTCCAGTATTTATTGTTGGCACCCTCTGGTATTAGCAAGAATTTGCCCAAACCACAAAACTCATTCCTTAGGAAAACAGTAGTAAATTAATCAGATACAATTGTGTAATGATGCAAAGGAGCAGGAAAAAGCATCATCAGAAATGTAAAGAAGTGAGGTTCTGGTCATATATATTAGGGGTCAGACAGAGGTTTTGGATCTATAAATGTATATTCCATATAACAGTTTTTTTCCATTCAATGAAGACATTATACTTTTTATTGACAGGATATTAAAAGCCCAAGTCTTGTAGCAAAGTTGAACCAGCAGTGAATTGATGTGACAACATGCTGTTATATAGTTATCTTTGCCTCATCGAGTCAATGTAATCACGATACAGTATCAAATGAACAATGAATTTCAAAGCAAAGGCCTAATAAATTAGTAATCAAAGCAAGGGGCGAAAGATATTACAAAACCATAATAAGGTCCACATGAAACAAGTAAAAGACCAGCAAGAACAAGCAGAGGAAATATCATACTTGTGTATAACTGGTAATATCTACACATTCAGATTCTGCAGATCTGATAATCTTATCCCATCATAAGTGAAGAAAGGACTCTGGAGTACTACTTAATCATTTCATAATTTCTGAGTTTCTACAAGGAAAAGAGCTACAAACCTTTACAGCAATTTAATTTTTCCCCCCTTCTGCTCCAGATGAAAGCAATTCACCAGAAAAAAAGGAAATGAAAAGTTTAGGAAGAACAGAAAACACATGACTACAAGAAAGGCACAGGCCGGGACCGGGCCTTCCCTATTTAAGATGCGGGATTAGCGACGAAAAGCTTTCTCCATATGGTCGGATTCAGTGCTCTATTGTCTACTTTTCTCAGCCACATATTTCTGTGAAAAAGATATAGCTCTGAATAACACGTCCATTCAACCAAGTACAAAGTACGGTCCAAGGGCAATTATGGAGACTGCAGCAGCTGTAGACTTTAATACAGCAAATAATTTTAAATATAAATGATATATACTATACATTCGCTAAATGTAAACCTTACGTGTTAAGTCAATAGATAAAGTTGTGGAAATATAGTGTACAATTTTTAGATCATAACATCTTGGAAACCCATATAGGACTGCAATACAGTGGTGCTTTAAAGTTTGTGAACCCTTCAGAATTTCATATTTTTTCTACATAAATTTGACTTGTGAAATCTGATGTATGCTTAAGTCCTAAAAGTAGATAAAGAAAACCAAATGAGTCAAAAATTAGACTCTAGTCATTTTTCTACTGAGGAAAGTGATCCAATATCACATGTACACATGCCATGTAAATGGCAACAATATGTGAAACCTTTAGGATTAGCAGATAATCTTGAAGGGGAAATCAGAAATTCTGAATGGTTGGCAAATTTCAAAGCACCACTGGATATACCCCAGTTAAATTTTTGTATATTTTTTGCTGAAATCTAAAGGTGCCCGTATATGCATGATTAGTTTCACCCACAGCTCATTCTCCACATGAAGAAGTCTCCAAGCTCCTCTCTTTTTCTCATCCTATTAGATGCACCACTGACCCTATTCCCTCACACCTACTCCAGTCTCTCTCTCCGGTTGTCACCTAACTAAAATGTTCAATCTCTCCCTCTCTTCTGGTATTTTTGGCTCCTACTTCAAACTCTATCATTACTCCATTATTAAAGTCTAAGGAAATACTATTGCATCTCAGTGAATATCATCAAAAAGTTAACTTATTTCAGTAATTCAATACAAAAAGTGAAACGCATATAACATATAGAGTCATTACACAAAGAGTGATCTATTTCATGTGTTTATTTCTGGTAATGTTGATGATTATGGCTTACAGCCAATGAAATCCCAAAGATCATTATCTCAGAGAATTAAAGTAGGGAGGATGAAGGGTTAAAAAGCACGCTGTTGTATTCCACTAGACATCAAAGGGTAAATATAATATTGATTTATTACTCAACACGTTTCAGGGCTCCCAGAAATGGCCAGAAACATGGCAATATAATATTGATTTTTGATTATAATATGATATTTTAATACATTGATATGCACTAGTAGCTATTCTCCTTCATTTTAGCCTCTTATACAGCCAGATCAGATCCCATACTCTACACTGAAGAGGGGGCAATCATCTCAAAATGCAGCGTCTGCAGATTGAGGTTCTGATCTGGCATAAATCCAAGTCATATTGAATGGCTCGTTAAAGAGTCAATTTTGACTTTTTAGGATTGCTACTTTCAATAGATGGCACTAGAGTTCATCTACTTCCTCCCTGAAGAGACAATTATTGAAAAAAACCTTCTCTTGACTCATTGGGCACAAATAACTACAATCCAGTCTTCAATCTCCCCTTGATCTCTAAACTCTTTGAATGCCTGGTCTACTTCCACCTCACCCGTTGCCTCTCTATGCATTCTCTTCTAATAAAACCTTAGATCAAATGTAACATATAAATAAATAATTATATAAATTTACAAACATGCACTAGTGAAGTGCTAGCCGCATATAAACAGTATACACCATGTTCCAAATTATTATGCAAATGTTCTTTTTCTCTGATTTTCCTAAATGATCGGTACAAATGGCAGTCAGTGTAATAAAAGTCACCACTCGTTAGAATATACATTAAATTTTATTGAAGAAACCTCCCAATGATAACTGTATAAACTTCAAAATTAAAAAAAAAAACCTCTAAATGCACTTTTCCAAATTATTAATCACAGTAGAGTTTCTAAACATTTGATATGTTTGAAAGAACTGAAAATGCTCATAAAAAGCTATTTAACTCCAAAACATCCTAACAGGCCAAGTTAAATGTTAACATAGGACCCCTTCTTTGATATCACCTTCATAATTCTTGCATCCATTGAACTTGTGAGTTTCTAGAGAGTTTCTGCTTGTATTTCTTTGCATGATGTCAAAATAGCCTCCCAGAGCTGCTGTTTTGATGTGAACTGCCTCCCACACTCATACATGTTTTGCTTGATTATACTCCAAAGGTTCTCTATAGGGTTGAGGTCAGGGGAAGATGGTGGCCACACCATGAGTTTATCTGCTTTTATGCCCATAGCAGCCAATGACACAGAGGTATTCTTTGCAGCATGAGGTGGTGTATTGTCATGGATGAAGATGATTTTGCTCCTGAAGGCACATTTTTGCTTTTTGTACCATGGAAGAAGGTTCTCAGTCAGAAACTCTATATACTTTGCAGAGGTCATTTTCACACCTTCAGGAACCTTAAAGGGGCCTACCAGCTGTTTCCCAATGATTCCAGCCCAAAACATGACTCCTCCACCTCCTTGCTGACGTTGTAGCCTTGTTGGGACATGGTGGCCTTCCACCAACCATCCACTACTCCATCCATCTGGAACATCCAGGGATGCTCGGCACTCATCAGTAAACAAGACTGTTTTAAAATTAGTCTTCATGCATGTCTGGGCCCACGGCAACCGTTTCTGCTTGTAAGCACTGTTTAGGGTTGGCCGAATAGTAGGTTTATGCAGCACAGCAAGCGTTTGAAGGATCCTACACCTTGAAGTTGGAGGGACTCCAGAGGCACTAGCAGCTTCAAATATCTGTTTGCTGGTTTGTAAGGCCTTATTAGCAGCTGCTCTCTTAATCCGATGAACTTGCGTGGCAGAACTCTTCCTCATTCTGCCTTTATCTGCACGAACACGTTTATGCTCAGAATCAGCCACAAATTTCTTCACAGTACGATGATCACGCTTACATTTTCGTGCAATATCTAATGTTTTTATCCCTTATCTAAGTAAGGCATTGCACTATTTGTTGCTTTATGGCAGCAGAGAGATCCTTTTTCTTTTCCATGTTACTTGAAAACTGTGGCCTGCTTAATATTGTGGAACACCTAGTTTTCCATTTATTGGGCTCACCTGTCAAACTAATTATCATGGGTATCTGAGATTGATTTCAGTGATCCAAAGAACCCTGAGACACAATACGAACAAGGGGTTTCATTGACAAAAAAATACAAAAAACAAAAACCCTATGACCTTTTGACAGCAAAATATAATGGCAACTACTCTGTTTATTCTTCCTGACCTCTCTGCAGCTTTTGACAGTGCTGACCAATATTTCCTAATCACTATGCTCCACTCCATTAGCCTAAAGGACACCGCTCTTTCCTGGTTCTCTTTTGTATTTTTCTGACCTCTTATAGTGTATCATTTCCTGGCTCGACATCTTCTCCTCTTCCTCTCCCTATTGGAGTCCATCAGGGTTCAGTCCTTGGCCCTCTTCTCTCTCTACATGGACCTTATTGGACAGACCATCACCAAATTTGGCTATCTTTACCATTTTTATGCTGATAACACACAACCATACAGTTCATCCCCTGACCTTTCCCCCGTGGCACTACGAAACACTAGCGACCTTGTCCACAGTTTCTAGCATCATGTCCGCACTCTATGTGAAATTCAACCTTTCAATAACTGAACTTCTTCTGCGTCTGCTGTCTACTCACCTCCCTAAATCTGACATCTCCCTCTCAGTGTGCGGGACCATTATAACACTTAGGCAGCAGGCTCGCTGTCTGGGTGTTATGATTGATACTAATCTTTCTTTCACTACCTATATACAATCTCTCCCCTTTTCTATTCTGCTGTACCTAATCTGCCCCTTCTCTGCAGCTAAACCTTAGAAACCTCTAGTACTACGAGACTATAGTCTACATATTGAATGTGCTTCCATGCAGGTTGTGAGCACATTACTCTGCTGGATGCATTAGGACATTAGTAGAACATTATGGATATGTGGTAGAAAGTAAGTGATATTTCCTTTTTAAACAAGTCCTTTCAGGTTAATGTAAAGAAAAAATTCTGGTCTGCAATGACTGCCAATAATTGTATTTTAACTAATTTAAAGATCTAATAAAAATGCTTACCATTAGTTTTGTAGCTTCTTCAATCAAGGTTTTATCCAGCCCTGCAGGGCCAGATGAGGTAAGATCTAGGCTAGACCTAGCTGAGACTGTAGCTATAGTTTATCTAGTCTTCTTTTATACATTTAGTACTATGACAAATAAAAGGTTGGTACATATGAAACTGTGGACACTACAGGAAAATGGCTGTAACTTAGTCACAGTGACAGGTGACACAATGCAGGGGTCAGTATACTGAACTTTTTTTTTAAAGCATCACTTCAACGTTTTTTTTCTTTCAGCACTGGAGTGGTACTAAAATTGCCCATAGCAACTAATCACACTTCAGCTTTTAATCTAAGAGAGCAATTCAAGATAGATAAGCTGAGATCTGATTGGTTGATTTAGACAATAAAACAGTTTCTTTTTGACAGTTTTGATAAGCTAATTTTTTTATTATGCTTATTTAGCACCAGCATATTCTACATTGCTTTACACATATTTTAATAAATGTTCTCATCTGAAATCACACTATATGTACATTCCCTATCATTATGTCTCTCGAGTGTGGCACCCTAAGGAAACCCAAGCAAACATGGGGAGAACAAGCAAACTTCTTGCTGATGTTATCATTGATGGGATTTTTTCCCTGGACCCGACTAAGCACTAACATCTTAACCACTAAAGTAGGACCATTTATTGTATATTTGGCCACCTATTGATACGAAGGATACAGATTATTTGCAGCATGTGCAGAGAATGAATGGTCAAGGTAATTAAGGGAATGTGCAGATTAAAGTACCAAGCAAGATTACAAACGTTGGAGCTATTCAGTTGGGCGTAGTAATGATTTAGAGTCGTTTTCAAGATTTCCTTAGAATTTGACAGTTTGTAATTTGATTACCAAATGTCAAATGCTATGGAAATCTTGAAAACCTGGACAGTGTACGACCCTCAAGACCTAGAGTTGCCCAGCCCTGCCTGGTTTA
Organism: Allobates femoralis; assembly: GCA_033576535.1. Lineage (NCBI taxonomy): Eukaryota > Metazoa > Chordata > Amphibia > Anura > Aromobatidae > Allobates > Allobates femoralis. The sequence continues at coordinate 457,239,498 of JARQOC010000002.1, read as the reverse complement.
AGTACTACTAATTAAAAAAACTTCACTATGCATATCTGTCCAATGATGTTTGATTCAGGAACCTATTCAGATTTTCTTGGCTATTGGGGAAAAACGTTTTGGTTATAATACAGTTGCCTCTTGTAGTTTTTGTTTACTTCTGAATCAACACTGTAGGGTTGTTCATTAAACTGATGGACTTGTCTTTCTATTTATCTTACTAAGTATCATAAGTTACCTTGTTACACTGGGAAACCGTAGCTTAACAAATTCTCTGTAAAATCTATGGTTGAGTAGCCCTTCTAAAACTTGCAATGAAGCCTTAAAGATGGAGATCGAATTCCATTATGACAGAATACTTTCTGATGTCATGTCTATGTCTTAGATTTTTCTGAAAATCAAGGTTGCTGTTCTAATTAATTACTGGAATACGCAGGGCTTTTGTTTTAGGCATCTCAATGCAGGTTCTGACTGCGTGTGCGGTTTCGCACAAGGTGCCAAGCAAAGCACCTGCATAAAGAGGTAAACACACAGCTGCTACCTCCTAAATTTCTTTTGTGAATGGCCCTGTGTTCCTCAGATGTGAAAAAAACAAGACCTACGGTTTTAATGGATGCAGAAAATAAGGTAAGATGTGTGGCTGCATTCTTCACAGAACAATGTGTGCCTTGAAGATGAGAGGAGGGGTCACGCCTCAATAAATTCCACAGAGTATGTGCATGCTAATTACAAGTTCCAGGAATATCATGTGGGAGCAGAATTTGTTGTGAGGTAGATTTAGGCAAATTCCAAACAAAAGGAGAAGATGTTCTAAATGGGAAATGTTCCTTTCAAGCCGCAAACCAAAATAAATATACAGCAGGTTGCAATGAATGACATGAGCTTCCATACACACCATTTTTTTCTAGCAACCGTTCACTTAAATATGATTTTGGGTTCTAATATGAGATTAATTTATGGTGTAGCAGGGGTCTCAAACTCCAGGCCTCGAGGGCCGCACACAGTGCAGGTTTTCAGGATTTCCTTAGTATTTGACAGTTGGTAATCAAATGACCAACTGTCAAAGTAAAGAAATCCTGAAAACCTGGACTGTGTGCGGCCCTCGAGGCCTGGAGTTTGAGACCCCTTGTGTAAGGTATATTTAGCGCATCTGTATTTAACAGACACAACTTTGGTGATATTCTATTACAATAACCCATGGTCATTGGTTGGGTCAGTACATTGCCGTTTACTAGAGATGTTCAAGTGGAATGAGATGATATCATTGTGTAGCTCTCCAGCGGCAGTGAAGCTATAAGGGTATGTGCCCACGATCCGTGTTATCAGGTTTTGGACACAGAGTGTTTTTGCTGCATTCAAAATGCTATGTTGTACAGTGCCAACATAGTGCAATGAATTTATAGAAATACTATGCCAATTGTGCTTCTTTTAATCACAGTGTTAACTGAAATGTAGCATGGTTTTACTATTCAGACCCCTTTACATTTCTCACTCTTTGTTTCATTGCAGCCATTTGGTAAATTCAAAAAAAGTTCATTTTTTTCTCATTAATGTACACTCTGCACCCCATCTTCCATGAAAAAAAATAAAATGTTGAAAATTTTGCAAATTTATTAAAAAAGAAAAACTGAAATATCACATGTTCATAAGTATTTAGACCCTTTGCTCAGACACTCATATTTAAGTCAAATGCTGTCCATTTCATTGTGATTCTCCTTGAGATGGTTCTACTCCTTCATTAGAGTCCACCTGTGTTTAGTTAAACTGATAGCACTTGATTTGGAAAAGCACACACATGCCTATATAAGACCTCACAGCTCACAGTGCATGTCAAACCAAATGAGAATCATGAGGTCAAAGGAACTGCCCAAGGAGCTCAGAGTCAGAATTGTGGCAAGGCATAGATCTGGCCAAGGTTACAAAATAATTTCTGCAGTACTCAAGGTTCCAAAGAGCACAGTGGCCTCCATAATCCATATCTGGGACCACCAGAAGTCTTCCTAGACCTGGCCATCGATTCAAACTGAACAATCATGGGAAAAAAGCCTTGGTGAGGGAGCTGAAGAAGAACCCCAATATCACTGTGGCTAAGTTCCTGAGATGGAGTAGGGAGATGGGAGAAAATTCCACAAAGTCAACTATCACTGTATCCATCCACCAGTTGGGCCTTATAGCAGAGGGGCCCGACGGAAGTCTCTCCTCAGTGCAAGACATATGAAAACCTGCATAGAGTTTGCAAGAAAACACAGAAAGGACTCCCAGACTATGAGAAATAAGATTCTCTGGTCTGATGAGATGAAGATAGAACTTTTTGGTGATAATTCTAAGTGGTATGCGTAGAGAAAACCAGGCACTGCTCATCACCTGCCCAATACATTCCCAACAGTGAAACATGGTGGTGGCAGTATCATACTACGGGGGTGTTTTTCAGCTGCAGGGACAGGATGACTGGCTGCAATTGAAGGAAACATGAATGTGGCCAGGTACAGAGATTTCCTAGATGAAAACCTCTTCCAGATAGCTCTAGATCTCAGACTTGGCCGAACGTTCACCTTCCAACAACATAATGACCTTAAGCACACAGCTAAAATAACAAAGGAGTGGCTTCAGAACAACTCTGTGACCATTCTTGACAGGCCCAACCACAGCCCTGACCTAAACCCAATTGAGCATCTCTGGAGAGACCTGAAAATGGCTGTCAACCAACGTTCACCATGTTAGCTGATGGAACTAGAGAGAGTATGCAAGGAAAAATAGCAGACGATCCCCAAATTCAGGTATGAAAACTTGTTGCACCATTCCCAAGAAGACTCATGGCTGTACTACCCAAGAAGATTCATGATTGTACTAGCTGAAAAGGTGCTTCTACTCAATACTGAGCGAAGGGTCTGAATACTTATGACCATGTGATATTTCAGTTTATCTTTTTTAATAAATTTGCAAAAATGTCTACATTTCTTTTTTTTTTTTTAAGTCAAGATGGGGTGCGGAGTGTACATTAATGAGACAAAAATGAACTTTTTTTAATTTACCATATGGCTGCCATGACACAAACAGTGAAGAATTGAAAGGGGTCTGAATACTTTCCGTACCCACTGTATATACATATACAGGGTTGAGTAAGCAGGGCATAGTGGTGTGTATTGGGAGGGGGAAGAGGAAGAGCATCTGGGCAGTAAATACCAGAGTTTAGAGATAACATGTAATATTCAAGACAACCTTCAATAAGAAGAGGAAAATTCCCATAGAACTAGAGAAGATGGAATTGAAAGCATGATTTCTAATCGTTCAAAAAGTTACAAGCAGACGTAACGCAAAACGCCCGGTTACCCCCCTAAAAACTGATGTATTTAGATGATGCCTTAATTATGGTGGTAGCCAGCACCACCTTGATTAAAACATCGTCAAAATGTGGTGGTTTTTAGGGGAGGTCATCGGGGTTTTGTGTTATGTCTGTTTGTAACTTTTTGGACGATTAAAAATTATGCTTTGAATATGTCTGGAATTCCGTCCTCTACGCTAGCTGGCAGTTTTCTTCTTCTTATTGGAGTCTGCTTTTTCTATGCTGGTGCATTACTTGTGGACATTGGACTGTGGTGAGGTGATTTTTTTGTGCTTTTACCAACCTATTTCAATGTGCTTTTATGTTGTCTAGCTGTTTTCTCACAATCATGATCTTTTTTAGGATGGCATGCATGTTGGACTCAAAAAAAAATTATATACAGTTGAAATCAGAAGTTTACATACATTATATAGTAAGACACATATGCATGTTTTTCTCACTGACATGAGATCAGAATCAACTTTTCCCATTTTAGGTGAATTAGGATTACCACAATTATTAATATTTGCCAAAGGCCAGAACAATGAAAGAGAGAGAGAATGTTTTAAGGCATTTTTATTACTTTCTGCAAAGTCATAACTTTATATACATTTCATTAGTATTTGGTACCATTGCCCTTAAACTGTATGACTTGGGTCAAACGTTTTGGATATCCTTCCAAAAGCTTCTCACAATAGTTTGTAGGAATTTGGGCCCATTCCTCCTGACGGAACTGGTGTAACTCAACCATGTTTGTAGGTCGTCCTGCTCGCACCTGTGTTTTCAGGTTTGCCCATACATTCTCAATAGGATTGAAATCAGGGCTTTTTGAAGACCACTACAAAACATTGACTTTGTAATACCTAAGCCACTTTGTAACCAGTTTGGAAGAATGCTTTGAGTCATTGACCATTTGGAAGACCCATTTCCACCCACGTTTTAACTTCCTGGCTGATGTCTTGAGATATTACTTCAGTATTGCCACTTATCTCCCTTCGTCATGATGCCATCTATTTTGTGAAGTGCACCAGTTCCTCCTGCAGCAAAACAACCCCACAACGTGATGCCGCCACCCCCATGTTTCACAGTTTGGATGGTGTAGACCTTTGTTCCTGTGCGCATTTGCAGAAATGAATCTGGATTTTTTATGTTTTTTTGGAGTAATGGCTTCTTCCTGGCAGAGTGGCATTTCAGCCCATGTCGATTCAGTACTCGTTTCACTGTGGATAATAACACAATCTTACCAGCTTCCGCCACCATCTTTTTCAGTCTTTTGCTTTTATTCTTGGGTTGATGTGCACATGCGGTACCAAAGAATGTTCAACTCTGGGACACAGAACCTGCCTCCTTCCTGAGCAGTATGATGGCTGAACATTCCCATCTTGTTTGGACTTGCATGTAATTGTTTGCACAAATGAACCAGGCACTTTCAGGTATCTAGAAATTGAACCCAAGGATGAATCAAACTTGTGCAAGTTGTCAATTCTTTTCCTGATATTTTGGCTGATTTCTTTAGACTTTCCCATGATGCTACACAAAGAAGCAGTGTGTTTTAGGTGTGCATTAAAATACATCCACTGGCATATCTCTAATTAACGCAGATGTTGTCAGTATACCTATCAGAAGCTTCCAAACACATGACACCATCATATGGGCTGCCCCAAATTGTTTAAAGGCATAGTAATCTTAGTTTATGTAAACTTGTAACGTTGGAGAAAGTAATAAAAATACCTTAAAAAAATTCTCTCACATTATTCTGGCATTTGGGAAATATAAAAAATTATGGTAATCCTATGTACCTGTTGGGGACGCTTTTCCACTGACTTATATTTTCCTTATATATTTTTATATTTTATATTTTTACTAATACTCTAGGTGAGAAACAATAAGTTTTTCCCTTAACCTAGTACCCAATAGATATATCTGTCTGCTGAAAAGACTGTTGTGTTGAGATGGATGAGAACTAAGAAGATAAGCTGTCCTTGGATGTCTGTGTCAAGGAGTATCAGGAGAAACCTGAGATGTCCTACATGCCAGGAGCCCAGAGATGGCACCGTGTCAAGAAGAAGGATGGACTCAACAGAGAAGACAAAGGACTAATTATTACTAACAGAGATAGATATATTAGCCTAACCCCACCTAACCCCCATCTAATCCCACCTTGTCCTGGCCAATTCACGCCTAGTCTCTAGAGTATAAAATGCTGTGTACCCGGAAATAAAGTTAGTTGCTGTGACCATTGCCATTGCTTAATAAAGCAACGAACATATTATAAGTTTGAACCAGATTCTCCGTCTGATTTACTCTTATCTGGTACCATATGTTCATAGTCTAATTTGGAGTGACTGGTGAAGGAGTGTATTGTCGCAACGACCATACCTAAAACAGGAAAAGCTTATTATTATTTCATGTCATATAGTGAGAAGAACATGCATATGTGTCTTTTTATATAGTTTTTGTAAACTTCTGGTTTCAACTGTATATATATATATATATATATATATATATCAGAAAATAAATGTTAACAGGACTGTCTAAGTGATCAGAACGTATAGGAGTATAGTGGACACTGGACCACAATATGTGTATGGACGCTGGTTCGGCCTACTACACTTGGTGCATGGTTACATGCTTGCAGCCAGAGTATGCTGACATAGAAATGACCGGGATGCATTATATCTGGTAATACTAGAAGAGTAATGTCTTTCAGATTGTATACAGATTAGCTCTACTCCAGAGGAAAGAAAAACAATTTCATACCAGAGCTAGTATGGGATCATTTCTTCCATCTGTAGGAGATATATTTTGCATATTTATTTCCCATAGAACATTAGCTGTAAGTAATCTAACATTGCTTTTATGCAGTGTGTCTAGGGGTTGCACCTGATTCCACAAAAAAATGTGTTTCAGACAGAGCCGCAACAGAGCCATAACACATTCAGAGCTCTATTAAATATCAAATATGCCTCTTTTCAGATGAACACAACAACATTTTTCTGCTCCGTTGAAAAGATGGACAGCACTGTTAAAAGTAATTCATTTGAACTCTATTTGAGTCATTGCAGTCTATGGGGTTCTATCTGATTTATGTTTCTTGGGGATGTCAATAGAAACCCTGGACACACTGCACAGACTGTAAAAAGGAGCTAAATCGCCGTACAACAGTTAAGTCTTTTCAATAAAAACCAGGGTATTCCTAAAGGCCCCGTTACACCTGGCCACATCGCCGCCGATTACATAGGCGACGTATGGGCATGGCCTATCGGCAGCGACATCGCCCCTGCGTCGCCTAATGTAAAGGGGCGATGTTGGCGGCTTTGACAGCTTGCCTGGTTTCACATCAGTGATGTGTAACCAGGCGCTGATCTGGGGCGATGTGCACACATAGCCCCATCTAAACGGCTGCCGGCGAGCTGACAGGCGATGGGAGCCATAGACTCCCATTGTCCTGCATCGCCGCTGGGGTTTTGAGAAACCCTGGCGGTGATGCCGCCTCTCAGCTCACCAGCCCATCGCCAGAGATGTCTCCCGTGTAAACGGGGGGGTGGCAACCTGTCGGGGCGCCAAAATTTGCGCGCACCCGCCACCGACATCTCCGGCAGTGTCGGCAGGTGTAACAGGCCTTTAATGACTGAAATGTATGTCATATTATGAATACTGTACAGACCCAATTCTAATTGTAATGTTTCTGATTACTAATTATGAAGTTGTAATCTAAGAAAGAACCTACAAACGTTGAAATAATGTGACATATCATTGGCTTACGTAAAATAGGATAAAAGAGGCCAATAAAAGTACATAGACACATTTGAATTCTACTACTGTCCAGCATATTAGGCTACTTTCACATTACATTTTTAGGGAGCCGATGCTGTCCGATATAAATCGGACAGCATGGCTCCCTTCTGATGCCTGGAATCGGATGCCAAATAGGCATCCGATTCCGGCATTAAATTGTAGCCTCCGGGCTGAAAAAAAGAAAAAAAAAAAGTTTATGCTCACCCCCCCTGAGCCCCGCCGTCTCCCCGTCTTCCTGCAGGCTCCCGGTGGCTCCCTGTCTGCAGAGGTCTTCTTCTGCTGACAGGACTTGCGGTGATGTCACAGTCTATGACAGCAGTTCACATGGTAACCCGCGGTCACATGACTGTGACATCACCGCAGGTCCTATACTGCAGAAGAAGACCTCTGCAGACACCAGGAGCCTGCGGGAGCCACCAGAGCCTGCAGGAGACGCAGGAGCGGTGAGGGCTCGGGGAGGAGCAAACGTTTTTTTTTTTTAACCTTCCTTCTGTTTGGAGAAGTTTTACTGTACTGAGCATGCTCAGTACAGTAAAATCGGGTCCGAGGAGACATCAGATGTTTCCTTGGACCCTTCTCCATAGGGCCCCATGTTAAATTGATCGGGTTGGATCGGATGTGCACTAAATGCCATCCGATTCGGTCCGATCCGATTCTGTCAGATTTTATTTTCGGTGCAAAAATCGGAGCAGGCTCGATTTTTGCACCGATAAAAAAATCGGACAGAATCGGATCGGACCAAATCAGATGGCATTTAGTGCACATCCGATTCGGTCCGATGCCCATAGGGCTGCATGGGGCCAAATTCGGATCCGATGCTGTCCGATTTTTATCGGACAGCATCGGAAATCCAAATTTCGTAATGTGAAAGCAGCCTTAGAAGTAAGTAGCACTCACCAGTCAGATGATTAACGGCTTCAGTTAATTTCAAAAACATGCTGCTTACTTCTACTATGCTGGATTAATGTGGAGGACTTCCGTAGGTGTGCCCCAGAGAGGTTAGCAGTGAGCTGCAATATGCGGTCTGTCAGTGGTGCTCCTAGATCCCTAAGAAGCGGAGCAACTGATTGTGGTGCCCAGCATTTCTACTGCATAACTGATTTGGGGTTCTGATCTGGCACAAATCCCTTAGTTATATTAAAAGCTTGTTGGAAAGCGATTATGACTTTGAGGAGCTGCTTAAATGCGGCACTGGAGTTTCTCCACTTCCTTAAAAAGTGCAAATTTGCATATATCTGAGAGGAGGGAAGTGGCTACAATCTCCTCACCTACTTCGCTGTCTCCATAAGGTAGATAGCAAGTTTCCTGACCTACTGCATAACTGAATTCTACTACTGTTCAATCCAATGCTGATCATGTGTATTTTAACTAATAAAACGCAATGCTGATGGATAAGAGTGGCTCTGTTTCTTGAAGAAAGCAGACCTTTTTCTAATCTAATACAACTCTTTTAAAGAGAACCTCACTGCTTGGAAAAAGTTATTTAACTCCAGATATAGGGTTAATCTGCAGGTAAATAGTATTACAATGCTTCCGGCTTCTTTATTGAAAGTGTGGCTACCAAGTGAAAATTAACTTGTTTCCTCCTGAAAGCCACTGGTTTTCAGTTGTGGGGCGGGTATGGATCGATTACAGTCATTGTCATTGTGAGAGACCGCTGGAAGGATTCCCCCAGCTTGCACTGCCCAGATGCGCTGCACAGCTGTCTGTCAATGAAAGTGCTGAGGAGTTCTTACAGTTGTTGCTAACATCATAGTGAGAGGTGCTGTAAGCGGTGACTTTACACGCCCCCATGACTGAAAACTGGTGGCTTCCAGAAGGAAATAAGTTCATTTTCTCCTGGTAGCCGCACTTCCAACAAGGTGGCCAGGAAGCATTAGTAATACTATTTACATGCAGAATAACCCTATATCTGCAGGTAAAGCATTTTCCAAGGTGATCACTATATACTAATATGTTTTACCTGCATATTATTTGTTCTATGCGATCTTACTGATCTGATGGTGTAATATTGTAAGAATGAATCCTTTTTTATTTCATGCAGGAGGGATATTTATGCCTGTGGACTTTATGGAGAACACTGGATGATTCTTGCTGTAATAATATACTAATGACTTATTAAGTAGAAGACTACGTTGTGATTTATGACATTTATTGATTGCTTACATTGACATATTATGAAGATAATAGATGCTGAGATGATTAGATGTTATGGGTTAGTATTGTTAATGTTCTGGCATAGTACAAGATGTGACGGACAGTCTATGAGTTATGGAATGTGACACAAGGACAAACAACAGTGATGATCTGATTTTCAGTTTCTCTTAATACACTTTGGACGTTTGTGTGGTCTTTTTTTCTTCTTGAAACCTAAGAAGGAAACAAAATACATGCAGTGAGGAAGTGTGGGGTTTGTTAAAAAGTGGGTTATCTTAGGAACTGACGCCATGTAAGTGGGAGACTTTTCTGTGCGTTACTGTATTTTTAGATGCAAATTGCCTCTTTAAAGAGGACTTGAACTCTAGCACCCCCTATTGGTAGTAGCAATCCTAAAAGTCCAATCCAAAATAGTAGCAATCCAAATATGATTTGGCTTTGATATTTTCAGAATAAGATCAATTAGACACGTGGAAAGTCAATAGAGAAGAAGGACTCAAAAGGTAAGTCGCAATTAGAGCTCAACAATGAGGACATTCCTAGCATGCAAGAGCAAAAGCAGAATCACAACCATAGACCCTCTTGACTCTATAATTATGTGATTACTATTTTGTTTAATATTGTTTTCCAGAATTTTCTTTTAAATATACTTACCTGAAAGCTGAAAAAAGAATCTTGTGAGAGTTCATACTCACGGTCAGGGAATGCAGTGTTTTGGATGCAACGTATTGCTGCTGCATTCAAAACGCTGCACTGTACAGTGGAAGTATAGTGAATGGGATTCAAGAAATCCCATCTTCACTATGCTTCTCCCGACCGCAGTGTCTTTCAGCTGCGGTACGTGTTGCCGCGCTCCAGCTGCTCTGCAGAATGTCAATTTCATGCTGTGGAGTTTGGAGCGATCTTCTGTGGGGAATGCCCTTCACCTACTGCAGATTGTGAGTATAGGGTGGCTGCGGCCTCCAGCGCTTGGCTCCCTTCAGGTCCGGAGGCATTGAATCCGAGACACAGTGCCTACGGATAGTGAGCACCTACCCTAACTGTGAATCCAGTGTTTTCAGAGCACCATACAACAAGATTTAGTGCCTATGCTGGCCATGATGTGTCTAGTCCTTTATTCTTAGATTTTTATATTTCTCTTTACTGTGTTTTTCATTTTATCGACAACTTTAAACATTTTATAAAAACCCCAACCCCTCTTCCCATACATAAAAAGATTCCCCAGTTTCAGAATAAATAAAGTGCATTGCTACAGCAGGAAAAGTCCAGCATATAACAGATAAAAAAGGGCTGTGTGATGTATACAGGAGAGAGTACAATTAGACAAAAAAACACAATTTCTCTTTTCAATCTAATATAGAATCCAGGAGACAAAGAACACAAATTTACTGCATTACATTTTCCTGTGCCCCGAGTGGAAAATCAGCATTTCCTATTAATGTACCGCTAATCCATTTCCATTCACTACTACAAACCTGGATTTCTATTTTTACTTCCATTTTTGCTTTCAAATTTGCTCCTTCGTTTTGCCCACTTTTAGCCAGCGCACTTCATGTACACTAGAAATAATGCTGTGGATAAAATGAAGCGCAATAGGGTCTTACCCAGGTAACGAATTATTTCAATAGGGTCTTGCCCAGGTAATACAATTAAAAACCACCTGCATTGAAAATACTGTTTGAGTCCTTCATCTATCCTACAGCAGCGCAGATTTATTTCACTCTTGTCTCCAGTTCCTATGGTTCACATATATTGGCTTTTCGCTATGTAATCTGGTTTGAGTCATGTGGAAGGCTTGCAGTACATCTGTCCAGGATTAAATGTGAATAACCTTTGAAGAAACATTTTGACCTTCATTTCAATGTGCAGTAATGTCAGAGATTGAAAGATTCCTAAACCACAGACAGTTTGTAAACTTATATTTAAGCTATAAAAAAAGAGAAAACACTTTAATATAGACAACGTGACCTTGGGCTACAATGCAGATTTTTTATTGGTGTTATGAGTACAGTAATTTGAAATGTGAAGGATATCAATGTGCTAGATAGTGAACGACCACACCCATAATGCGTCAAGAAATAACCTCTGAATATTATACTGAACTAACAGTATGATCTCAATAGATGAAATTTAGTCTACAAGCTATAAAGAAAAAATATTTCATTTGACCAAGGATTAACCTAGCTGTTTCATGCCAGGCAAACAAATGAAACACTTGAGCCTAATAGACTGCTCCATCAATCCTTTGTTTTACCCATCTAATGACATCCAGATTAGAATTAACCACGTCCTTCCATCTGATGATGGCCCATATTGCTTGCTATCATTGCGTGATTAGTGTAAGCTTGAATGAAAACATAGGAACGGAGAATGGCATTCCATGTGCTGAATTCTTGATATATCTGTATCTCATCATCAATGAAGACCATTAGGTTGGCCACATGCTTAAGAAAAGAACAGTTTTGAAGTTCAAACACTACAGCTTTGTAGAACTAAACACTGATACATGTCAGTTCTTTCCGTACCAATAGTCCACTCTCCATACATGTTCTCCAAGGCATGCTGTCCTTATTACATGCATTATGTAAGGATGCCTATGGTTTATAGAGTTACAATTCTAACCCTACTATAATAAAGCTCTTCTCATGTCTACAGCACCTGCACTAATGTTCTTACTCAACAAAAATCCCACACATGTACCACACATACCTACTCCACCTGTATTTTCTCCAAATGATTTAGTTTTAATGTAAAACTGTGATGTTCCATCTTAGTTTACATTACAACTCACTGATTACTGAAAGTACAATAATCCAAATCCAAGCTAAACCATGTGCTTGATTTATGTACTTTCTAGATGAACTCTTAATCACAGACAGTAATTCCCCATTACTGAGCATCCTGTATGATGAATCTGCTGAACATGTGACTTATAGATATAATTCCTCAAGTTGCATAAGTATTTCATACAGTCAGTAACCCACTATACATGACGTAACACCTGCAAGATCTCCCAGGCCCCCATGTAAGACTGGAGGTTGCTATGCTATAAGAAATTTTCACCGCTGTCCCCTCTCAATGAGGACCGTGGGGGTCGGGGGTTGCTGTCGCTTCTCTCACTCGTCCTCCTCCTCTCCGCTGTTGCGGCTCCGGTGTGAGCATGTGACAGGGGCAGGCCGTCTTAGCCACGACGCAGGACGGTAGCTACGCACTGATGTAATACAAATAATACCCTAAATTTGACAAATTTAAATTGCTACATTGTAAATCTTTCAGACCAATATGCTATAGTAATTTAACAGTGTTGTGTTAATCAAATAAAATATGTATATATTTAGGACAGAACTTCCAGTACCGGAGAGCACAAAAATAGTCAAAAACATTATGATGTACAACTTCTTTAAAGTTTGGTTGAGTTCCTGTGAAACTAAACCTAATTATTTTATTCTAGCCCCATTCTGTGCACATATCAACCAGTGTTGGGACCAATTCACATTTCAGGAGAAATAGATGCTGGTATGTTTTATCATTTATCACAGACAGAAGAAGGCCCCTGTTAAAGAACAATATATGGGCTCTTTACAGTCCAATAGTTCATCATAATGTTCATAGTGGTCCCTCTTAACTCTTGAGCCCCTGCGGCTGCCCTGTGGCTGCACGAACAATATGTCCGGCTCTGCCATTTACTTTACACATTACTTAAAACCTAGCTACAGGGATACAGCATACATATAAAAATAGGCTGCACATAATAAATACATTTTTGTGAAAGCCATCTATTGCAAAGTTATTGCCAGAAGCCTAATGTGCATGGGTAAAGTCCGCTCCGTCCACTAATGAAAGGGAATAGAAAGGTGAGGAATATTGGATTTTAGCTGGACTAAGGTAAGGTATGCTTATAAAAATGAATTACTTTCGGTATTTGTTTTTGAAATTTCAGTATAAGCTTTACTCCAGGACTACCATTAAGTTTTAGAATAATATAAAAAAAGAATATTGGGTTACTTACATTCCTTGACACTCGGAGGTGCTGCTTTGCAAGGCTGACAAACCATTTCATGAATGCTTTTAGGGCGGCTCTCTAACAAGTAGAATCTGGTTTGAGGATCAAAATTTTAGCATATTTAACATATTTGATAAAAAGGGTTATATTCATAAAATATATATAAGTGATTATGTTGAAAACTTCCATTGCATCCAAACAGTAAATGTCCTCTCAATTGAATGAGACTATATGGATTTGAGCTGCAGAGCTAGGCATAGCCACATGTACAGATGTGCCATTGAGCTGCACAGCCAGCAAAAGCCATATGTATAGATGTGTTACTGAGCTGTGGTCACAATAAAGACTTCTTCATAGTGTGCCTCAACAGGGTCCTGGGATAATCAAATATTGATGACTTGTTTTTAGTATAGGCTGGCAATGGCGATTATGGAGAGCCAATCTAATATCCATTACAAAATCCAATGAAAAATACAAAAATCAATATTATAAAAAAAATCCTGCCTATAAATATATCTCATAATTGATTTTTATATTAATATGGCTATGTTTGGATGTCCCCATTGCAATGTAGTCACAAGTATCCATAAGAGGTCACCCACGTGCAGAAAGGAAGCATGTTTCCTTCTTGCACATACCAATGTGATTTTGTTTTTATGGTTTTGTCTATGTGTTGAGTCTTTTGTATTGCAGTTTTGGCACATACACATTGACAAATGGACGTTTCTTGAAAGAAAACAGACCATTTTTTCGAACATCATACATCCATTGAATAAAACTTGTTTTGTATGTTGTTTTAGAATACTTTAGGACACTGTAAAAATGTATTCTATATGTTTATGACACATATTCTTACCCTGGAAGGCAGGGTCCACACTCAGCATCATTCTTAGAGTCTCCTGGAGTTAAAACTGTGGCTCGGAAGAATGCCTCGCAATCCTTGTGTCGCCTACATAATTGGTCGCCTCCTTTGGAATACTTCTTGGGTGGACAGGCAGTACAATAACAGTCTTTATCTTTTGTTCCATAGCCACATGACTAAATGATAAAGAATAATTATATAGCAGAAAAACTGCAGAATACCAATACTTACCAATATTTATTTTATTACTAATGGAGAGCATTTACTGTTTAAAGTTGTCTCTTTTGTGTCCCTATCTGGAGGCAGAATAGTAAAGAAGACAATGGAAATATAGTTTTCTCTTGATTCAATATTTTGATGCACAATGCTGTTTATCTCCAGCCAGGACTCCTATGTAAAGCCAGAGAGTTTAAGGAGGTTATCTACAGTATTCACTCTACAGGCAAATTCCATAGAGCTGCCAATAATTCTGTTTGCATGGGGGAAGTATGACTGTTAGCTTTCTCAATGCCCATGTTATTTCCCCTGCAATTCATATATCTTCCTAGCTCTTCACATTACCTTAATATTTGTACTCCAGTCAACAAAGGAACATATATAAAAACAACAAGGACAATACTTCAACTCAACAGCTGGCAAATGTCCATCCTATGTAAAGCCACTAGATATAATTATCGGGCCCAACCGGTTCAGTGAGGTTGCTGTATTAGTAATGGAAATAAACCCAAAAATAGCCTAACCACATTCTCATGGAAGGTACATAGTACAATCTTTAAAATAAGCAAACTATACCTACTTAAATATTATATATCTGTTTAACACTAGAAGTCCCAGAAATTTTAAGCTCCCCCCTGAAGTCCCGAAAGAGGGTCAATTGACCCTTAGTCCAAACTGAATAGAACTAACTAAAAACTAAATGGCTAAACTCAACGGAAAACAACAACCTCTGTGGTGTGACAGTAATGGCCTTAATTACAGAACAAAAACGGTCATTGGAGGATGTCAGCTAAAATCCTTCAGGTCATTTGACCCGTCTCTGGATTCCAAAGGTAGAAATGTTAAATGACCCCTCTCTGGGACTTCTAGTGTTAATGACATAACAGAAAGGCAGTGAGCTGATTAGACCCGAGTACTTACACAATTTAGCTCTTCCCCTGGCTCACACATTGGACAGATCTGGCACATTCCTGTTGTCAGGTTATAATATTCATTGTCACCACAATTTGAGTATTCAGCAAGTGCTGAATACACCAAAGACACCTGCAGTAGTAAGAGGAAACAATAAGGTCATTCATTAGGAAGGAATATTTTTACAGTTTAACACTGACATGTATGTGGTCTTAAATACACTGCTCAAAAAAATAAAGGGGACACTAAAATACTAGATCTCAATGAATAAAATATTCCAGTTGCAAATCTTTATTCATTACATAGTGGAATGTGTTAAGAACAATAAAACATAAAAATTATCAATTTAAATCAAAATAATTATACCATGGAGATCTGGATTTGGAATGATACTCAAAATCAAAGTGGAAAATCAAATTACAGGCTAATCCAACTTCAGTGGAAATGCTTTAAGACAAGGAAATGAGTCTCAGTAGTGTGTGGCTTCCATGTGCCTGTATGACCTCCCTACAATACCTCTTGGAGAGTTTGTGTTGTAACGTCGCGTTGGTGGAGCAGGTCATGATGTCCCAGATGTGCTTGATTGGATTCAGTTCTGGGGAATGGGCAGGCCAGTCCATAGCATTAATTCCTTCATCATCCAGGAACTGCTAACACACTTCAGCCACATGAGGCCTAGCATTGTCATGCATCAGAAGGAACCCAGTGCCCGCTGCACTTGATTATGATCTGACAATCATTCTAAGGATCTCCTCCTGGTACCTAATGACGGTCAGGGTACCTCTGGTCAGCACATGGATGGCTGTGTGGTCCTCCAAAGAATTGTCTCCCCATACCATTACTGACCCACTGCCAAACCAGTCATACTGGGATATGTTGCAAGCAGAAGAACGTTCTCCACAGTGTCTCTAGACTCTGTCACATCTGTCACATGTGCTCAGTGTGAACCTGCTCTCATATGTGCAAAGCACAGGATGACTATGTTGAATCTGCCATGCTTGATGTTCTCTGTCAAATGCCAGTCACCCTGCACAGTGTTGGATTGTAAGCACAACACCCACTTGTAAACATTGAGCCCTCATACCAGCCTCATGGAGTCTGTTTCTGATAGTTTGAGCAGAGACATGGATATTAGTGGCTTGCTGGAGATCATTTTGCAGGCTTCTGGCACTTCTCCTCCTATTCCTTTTTGCACAAAGGAGGAGGTAGCGATCCTGCTGTTGTGTTGTTGCCCTTCTACGGTCTCCTCCACATCTCTTTGTGTATTGGCCTGTCCCCTGGTATCTGCTCCATGCTCTGGACACTGTGCTGACAGGCACAGCTATACTTCTTGCCACAGCTCGCATTGATGTGCCATCCTGGATGAGCTGCACTACCTGAGAAACTTCTGTGGGTTGTAGACACCACCTCATGCAACCTCTAAGGGTGATAGCAATGACAAAATGCAAAAGTGACTGTGGTTACCACCTGCAGAACCACTCCTTGGTGTCTTTTTAATTGCCAATTATTTCCTGTTGTCTGTTCCATTTGCACAACAGCAGGAGAAATTGATTGACAATCAGTGTTTCTTCATAACTGGGCAGGTTAATTTCACAGAAGTGTGATTGACTTGGAATTACATTGTGTTGTTTAGGTGTACCCTTTATTTTTTTGAGCAGTGTATGAATTTCAATTCTGATATCAACCTTTTCAGGAAAACATATGTACCTAACCCACTAATTTCTGCAGAACTACTGACTGTTTTGAGTAGAGGTTCTCTTGTCTCTCCCATTAGAGATGGAGTTGGAGGAAAGAAGATTACGTTTCACGTTATAGTGGAGAAATTATCACCAGACTCATCTGGAAACAGTTTACTACCCTTTCCCCAAAGAAAATGCATGGGCACATGGCTCAACCAAGCGTTTGTGAATGTGTATGTCTGGCTGTGTATGTAAAATTTGTGAAAACTAGCTGTTGATCTACCAGCAATTGAAAATATATGACCACCTTTCAAAAGAAGGTTGAATCTTATTAATCCAGAGAATCTTGATTACTTAATTCTACACAACTGTATAATTTAATGTCGAACATTAAAAAATTCTGAACTGTCATTGTGTTAGTTCTTGAAATATTCAGATAGAAAGATCAGAAATGCCTAAGCGTATTTACTGCATGGTGTCTTCAAGTATTTAGTAGATAGCAATTAAATTAAGAGGTGTCCAGGACAATGATATTCATGCAATCAGTTCCCATTGAAGTGAATAGAAGTTGAATTGTAGTACCTACAAATGGCCACTACACAAAGTACACAGCCTCCATCTCCATATACTGTATAAAGGGAACCTGTCAGGTTCCTAATGCCCTCCAACCCAAAGTTCCCTGTCTAACCAGCTGTCTAATGCTACTGTATTTGCTAAAATCAATGTTTATAAAAGGCATTTATAAAGTGCATTTTCACTATGCTAATTAGGCCTTTGACTAGTCGAAGGGGCGTTTTTTTTCCTGACTAGTCGGCCTCTTTCCACAGGGGCATGATAACATGATCTCCAAGAGCTGGTGTCACTGCAGCTTCTGTAAATAAGTGCACTTCTGAAGCCGGGTATACTAGTCCTGGCTTCCGAGAGACACACTACGCATGATTGGAAGAACAGCTTCTACACTTCTGATCATGTACAGTACACCTCTCTGAAGAAAAGACTAGTGTACCTGGCTTCAAAAGTGCACTGACAATGCCAAAACGAGCGCAATCCTTTTAGGAGCTGCAATGATGCGAGCTCTTGAAAATCATGTTATCACGCCTACAGGGGCATTATAACATAGAAAAAGGCCGACTAAAAAAGGGAAAGAACACCCCCTCGACTAGTCAAAGGCCTAATTAGCATAGGGAAATTGCACCTTATAATTGCCTTTTATAACCATTGAGTTTAGTAAATAGAATTAGACAGGGCTGGTTAGGCAGGGGATTTTGGGATACTCACATCACTGCTGCTAAATTGGTGGGCATAAGGGTCTGGCAGGTTCCCTTTAGCAAATATTATGCTATACACTTACTATTAGCTCCAAAATATTAATAATGACTCAAAGTTCTAAAAACATTCTATACATACCATTAGAAATGGGAATATGTGAATCAATTTTCTGTCACCTTGTTTGCTCATATTACCGCTGCGGTATGTGACACCTATAAAAAAAAATATTGC
Source organism: Allobates femoralis (assembly GCA_033576535.1). Taxonomy (NCBI): domain Eukaryota; kingdom Metazoa; phylum Chordata; class Amphibia; order Anura; family Aromobatidae; genus Allobates; species Allobates femoralis. The sequence continues at coordinate 457,221,070 of JARQOC010000002.1, read as the reverse complement.
TTTTACTATCCAGTAATAAAACTTAGAAATCATACTTTATTTAAAACAACATTTTCAAACTCTTATTTGCCAATCGTCAGTAATGGATCTAATATTGGGATAAATCCGGACATTTACATATTACATTGCTCTTCGGAGATCCTTTCATGTAGGATCATCTTGCACTTTGACTAAGTTCGACTTTAACTGACAATTTGCTAGAATGATCAGAGATTATCTCATAATGCATATACTTTTCCTTCTACCTTGCTTTGAGCTATAAAACTAGTTATGACAGGCTTGGAAGTTAACATTAAGCTGCTCCGTAAGCCAACTTGTTGAAAAGAAATTACTTTTGGATCGACACAGAGCGATAGGTGCCAAATCCAAAGTTCCTATCAAAGTTTTTTACTTAGATTTTTTTTTGCTGTAAGTGAAATGGAGTCTTTTAATTCATAATAATGTAAATTGTGCACTTATTTGACAGAAGTGTGTTTAATCAGGCTAATGTCTGTACCCACCTCAGGTTGATTACATTGAGGCTGTGCCAAGGGTGTGTAATTAACAGATATTTGTTTAGCCATGTGCTATAAACAGACAAAGAAAATGCATTTGTGTTGTGTAAGACGACCAACGGCCTATATTCACCCCTCATCAAGTCCTAACACTATTTAATATCCATAGTGCATATTGTTTGGACACTAATGTGCTTGTGCATGGCTATAGTTACAGAATATGAGCCAATCACACTAGGCGTTACCTATATATATGTTTCTATGAAACTCTTCACCATGATACTCTACACTGATAGCAAGCTTTTGGATGAAGACTAAACGTCTAAAGCAGGAAGTTGTGGTGAAATAAAAGAACAACCTCAGGATATAAGGTTAATTCCAGGTGCATATCATTAATACTTGAGGGGTAAGTACTGCCCACGCGTCTAGCCACGAAAAACGCCTGCTCACTGTACCTGCAGGCATATTCTCTGATAATATGATTGCATCTTAAAGAAAAATACTTTGTGTCAGTGATGGTGTGATGAAAAGTAATTGATTACAGAGTATCTGCATGAACCGCCTGTATTCTCTCTGACTACATTGCTATATTGATTTTAAACATGTAGTTTAGTAACCCAATTTGACATACGACATGTATGCTGACATTGCACCAAGTAAAACATTTCATATATAAATATAAATATATATATATATATATATATATATATATATATATATATATACACAGGGTTTGGACAAAATAATGGAGACACCTAGCTTTTTGGCATCATAATCTTCGAACATGTTATAAACATGCAAACCATGACATATGTTATTGTTTGGTAGTTGATTTGTGTTAAGTGATATGTGTATGTAAATTAACTGTTTGTTTTGCCGAATTCTAAGAACATTGATGAGAACCTGATACCAATGGCAGACCTTTCGGATTTTCAAAAAGGCCAAATTGTTGGTGCTCGTATGGCAGGCGCTAGTGTAACTGAAAGTGCCCGAATTCTTGGTGTGTCAACACGTACTGTCTCCAAAGTAATGACTGCGTTTGAAAGAGAAGGAAAAACGTCCGCAGCAAAGCACAGGTCCTGCCGAAAGTCGAAGTTGACTGAGAGAGACCGTCAGACTCTAAAGTGAATTGTGAGAGAGGATCGCAAGTCCACGGCTCCGAAAATCACTGCTGAGCTCAATGAACACCTACAGAACCCAGTTTCCACAAAAACTGTTCTTCGGGAGATGCACAAATCTGGATTCCACGGAAGAGCTGCAATTAGATAACCGCTGCTCTCAATGACAAATGTTTCCAAGCGTTTAGAGTGGTGTAAAAATCTCCAGAATTGGTCCCTCGAGCAGTGGAAACATGTGATATTCACAGACGAATCATCGTTTACCCCATTTTCTGACCTACGGCCGAGTGTACGTTTGGAGACAGCCGAAAGAAGCATTCCATCCAGACTGCCTTCTCCCAACCGTAAAACATGGCGGAGTTCCTGTGATGATCTGGGGTGCTATTTCATGGAGATCTGCCGGGCCAATGATATCACCTTGTATGAATCCATACCTCGGATAATTGAGGCTGTAATCACCACAAAAGGTGGACCTACACCATATTAAACTAACTTTTGTTGATTTTTCCAGGTGTTAACATTATTTTGTCCAACCCCGTATATATATATATATATATATATATATACACACACATATATATATATACATATATTGACATACTCACCCCTCACCAGTTGGTGCTGCAGAACCTGATTTACGTTGCGGTGTGTACAAGTTTGAGCTATGAGGAGCAGAAGTCATTAGCAGAGATTTGAGGATGGTCCTGAGCTATTTTCAAGACCTGTCCCCTGCTTGGCCTCTTCTCTTCTCAATACTTTTATATTGTTGGCCTATCCATAGGATTTATGAATTTAACTATAGTTATAATAGAATACTGCTGAATACTGCACAGCTACTGCCCACTGCATGTCAGCTATAAGTATACCCAATTTATGACTGTAGTAAGTCAGTGCCCAGAAGGGTGTGTGCAAAAGAAACACTTCTCTGTGCCTAAGTGCACCCTCCTTTGTGCCTTGGGTTAACTTTCTCAGAACGTTCAAGACAAGTGTCAAGAATAATAAGAGATCAGAGAATATACACTGCAGGTAAATTGACTTGGCAGATGAGAGTTTGTGGGGATATTTCTCGAGAATCCTTTGAAGAATACTGGCTTTTACCTGAGGTAATGCTTCATGACATAAGACCTGAAAACTCTAGCGTAGCACTAGCACAGTATTAATGGACTGAATGAATATGTAGGAATGGCCCTTACTAGTAAAGGCAACATTTCTACACCCACCAATGAAGTTATAGTTTGGAGATCATATTAGGATTACCTAAATAGTAATCTCATAAACTAGATTTTTTTTCTGTTTTCCCTGCTGAGGAAATCCTTACAAGAAAGACACACCTTGTTATTACAACATTTTTCCTTAAAATGTACGACAATAGTGACAAAAATGGAAAATAATTTTAACCTACATTTGCAATTGCTCCTTTTAAAAGGGATAGAAATAACAAAATATAACGTAAAAAATGTAAATGTAATTTTTTTCCAATTAAAAAAAATATGTATTTTAATACATGAGTACTCACTAATATTACTTTTAATACAAAATGTGTCAATCTATAATTTAATATATTATTGTACATTAATCTCCCTTTAAGCGTTGATTTGACTCTTAAAGGGGCTGTTGCCTCTTTCTTACATTTTTCATCAGTGACTTGAATATAAATTAAATAACATCTGGGTAAACTCTAGGAATAAAAGGTTTTCATGTTCCAGTTTTACATTATTCTGGATAATATTTCACCATCACACTCATAATTCAGAATACTCATTACTTTGTCATACAATGTCAGGATTAAACATATGCATTGTGTTATTAGCATTCAGTCTATATCTTAGGAACTAAATAAACTGTCTGATTCAGGCTTCTGGCAAAAAAGGGAATGAAGATTACCATACCTGTTCTGTATAAAGAGAAGAGCGGCTCGTCAGATCAATGTGCCTCCCTCCCAATGCCAACCTGTCAGTCATAAATTATTACATCTATACATAAAGCAATGCTGTTTAAGTAATAAATATTCACTTAATTATATTTTGTGCAAATATTAATCTTTAGATGTATTAAGTATATATGTGTTAACGAATGTTAATAAGAAACATTTCCCTAACCTACAGTTCGGAAATACTTACACAAGCAATTTATAGAGATAAGACGCAAATCCTGGAAAGCAGGCAGTGCAGGCATTTATCCAGCCAAGACAATAGTATATTGGGGTTGGAGCATAGGCATTTTTTCCTTTTATTCTCTCCCACTGGTGAGGTGAGGGATCTGGCAGCCCTGCCTCTTTTCCACCCACATAAAAAATTAGCAATGAAATACACAAAGGTCTTTGAGAAACTGTTAATTATTAGAACCTGCAATTAACCTGGTGTTTAGGAAACCATACGTCCTTTAATGTCTGACACTGTTGATAAGTGTTGCTTTAGGCTGAGAGGTTGGCATGGGGCAATATCATTACAGAAGCTTAAGAAATGGGCTGCATTGCTTTGTAAAAATATTTCAGATATTTTTATTTTTTAAGCATAATCCTCAAAAACTACGCAAGATATGTTTGCCATTATCAAGTCAACGTAGACTTTTCACCCCCAACACAGAACAATGACTACAACTGGCAACACATATGTGATAATATAATAATAATGTAAGGCAGAACAAGCACCAAGGAGGCGCATACTTACTTTGCAGTAGAACAAAGGACGGTGGCTAAGTGGTAGACGTTGTGGTAAGATAGATGCTGAGGTGAGTAACATTCTGGCACTGCTCATCCTCATTTAAGTATTAGAGTAAGTTTAGAAACGTGAGCTCAAACCAGTCCATTTATAGTCAGTCACTCACTAACATTGCGCAAATACACTTCCATGACAAGCCAATCAGTTTCTAGCACCACACAAAGCCCATCTGGTCATTGATCTTAATATATGACAGCAACAGGAGACGGTGCAAGACTTGAGAAACAAAATAAAGTCGTGGGAGATGGAGCTTGAGGGACTTTTTTTGATTATTCTATAGTGAACTAACTCTGATCAGCAAGCATGAAATGCTCCAGGGTCCGACATCTTTCAACTTGTAGATGAAGAGGTGTCACTTTTATTAAGTTATTGAGCCTCATTATTTGGGACCATATTTTTTACATTTCCAAGGGACTGAAGTTACAAGTGTTTCTTATGTACAACATAGTTTTATATCACTAGTGTAACTCAACCTAGAAGACGTAACATTCATGCTGAATTAATTTCGCTTTACATGAGCAAGTGTTTCTAATTCTAATCACATAATGAAATTCAATATGTTCCCACTCCAGGAACTATAGTTGTAGGTTTTCTCCTTTATTACATCGCCATCCTGCTTATAATAAAACACATTTCATAAAACATCAAGTTGCCACAAACTTGTTGTTACTATTCAAGTAATACAGTTATCTATCAAAGTGATTTTGGCATAAAATGGCATAAAATGATTGTTCAAACCAAGCGCATCACCTTATAGGGAACATAGTTGTAAAAATAATTTGCCGGAAATTATTCTTTATTCAAACATCGTAATGAGGTACTCGGGGCATCCTTGTTGCGGCCCATTTCCACCTATTGGTTTTGCATCTATCGCTGTTCCTTCTTCCTTGATTGACGGCTGCTGCTTTCAAGAAGCCAGAGGAAAGCAAAGATAAAATATGTAGGTGCAATGAACTCTTTGGTCATGCAAGGGTGGAGGACATCATTAGCATATTTGAATAAAGAATGACTTCTGGCAAATACAGCAATGGATTTGGACACTAAGGGTTTGATTTGTGCTAGGACTGCATCCCCAAGAAGGTGCTATGCTTATTCCAGTAATCATGCTTGATTTGACATTTCACATTTTGTTGTCATTGGCATTTTGTTGTCATTTTGTGATGATGGACTACCTTTAAATCCTTCCAGAGTCATAATTAATCCCAATATTAATTTGTTACAGAGTCCTAAAAATATTAACCCCAAGACTAGGGCTAGACTTCAACTTTAATTCAACATTTCCAGATAAACGTCTTCCTGCCTGAGTCATAATCCAACAGAAGAGTATTGAAAAAGGTGCATACCAGCTACAAAATTACATTGGACTCATTACATCTATGGAAGTCAAAATGCATCATGCTGAAAAATGTAACATCTGCATTTCAACTGACCTTAAAGTTTGGCACAATAGATTCCTATCGCTGCGTCTAAGAGTGTAGCATCAATGGCACAATTGGCCTAGTGACATATACATAGAAAAGCTACAATTATATAAATATGGCACCATGTATCAAGACCAGTCCCAAAGTTACATAGGTTAAAAAAAAAAGACAGAAATCCACCAAGTTCATTATTTCTCCACCGGTTATTCAGATAGATTATGTATAAGACACAATGCCATTGGTTGTAAGAAAAGCTTCCAGCCCCTGTTTTAAATGCTGTTATTGTGTCTGCCATTACTGCCTCTTATGGCAGGGCATTCCACAGCCTGACTGCTCTAACTGTAAAGAACACTTTGCATTTTAGCTATCCTCCACATATAGTGAATGGTCCTGGTAGTAGTCCTTTGTAAGGTCCTTGGAAGGAACACACCATGTGACAGACATTTCATTACAGTTGCTAATGACGTATATTAGAGAAAAAGCTTAGAAGTAAATTTTGTCATAACCTATAGAACTACTTTGATGCACACACCAATCCAAAATCATAGTATTCATGTCTGATTGGACTTAATGGTTCTCTGTCAACACAGAATTACTGTTCAAACCAAGTACAGGTGCTTGGCGAATCATGGCGGGGGCAAACACCTTCTCACCTGCTGGTTTTCCAACCTCCTGTGCACTCTGAAGCCAGAGCCTTCAATCAAAGAAGAGTAGAGGGGGACATTGAGGGAAAACCATCAGCTTGGAAGGTATACTTAAATAATTAGCCCCGCCATGATGCATGAGCGCCTGTACTTGGTTTAAATAGTCATGCTGTACTAACAGAATCTTTTAAAGAACTAGTATGTGATAACTAAGAGTTTGCTTTCTTTTCTTTACAGCTATGAATACTTTGTCATAATCTGCAGTTAGCATAAATTCTCAATCTCAAACACAAATTGTACTTGCAGATCGATTAAACCTTTTAGTGAATGAAACCTATTTTGCTTAAACATGGACAGCTTTTACGCGGATATTTTACATACAGCAAACCGGATTTCTTCTTACTGGACTCCTGCGAAGATGACTTGGGAAAAATGGAAGATTGGGGTTAAATGTAGTCAATGAATTAGACTTAATGTACCGTAAATACTCGCGTATAAGCCGAGTTTTTCAGCCCAAAAATTGGGCTGAAAAGTCCCTCCCTCGGCTTATACACAGGTCAATACGGTAACTCAGGCTGAAGGAGGCGGGGGGAGGCTGCTGTATGAGCGGCCGCTCATTATATATGCACTGCTTCCCCCATGTCAATCAGCGGCAGGGGGAAGCAGTGCATATATGCCCCCAAATGCTGGCACTCGTCCCCCTCCGTTATAAGCCCCTTCCCCCCGGCTGCTTAAGTTACCATCCCTGTATGCTCCGTCCTCGGCAGCATCCGGGGTCATGTAACCGGCCGGTTGCATTACATCATCGCTACTGACCGGGGACCCCGGATGCAGCAGAGGACGGGAGCGTGGAGGACCGGCGTGGAGCAAAAGACCAGGGATGGTAACTTAAGCAGCCGGGGGGGGGATGCTTATAACGGAGGGGCACGAGTGCCAGCATTTGGGGCATATATAACTCACTGCTGGGGCCTGTATATACCTGTGGGGCTGCTGTATACCACTGGGGCTGCTGTATACCTCTGGGGCTGCTGTATACCTCTGGGACTGCTGTATACACCTCTGGGGCTGCTGTATACCACTGGGGCTGCTGTATACCTCTGGGGCTGCTATATACCTGTGGGACTGCTGTATACCTCTGGGGCTGCTGTATACACCTCTGGGGCTGCTGTATACCTCTGGGGCTGCTGTATACACCTCTGGGGCTGCTGTATACCACTGGGACTGCGGTATACACCTCTGGGGCTGCTGTATACCTCTGGGGATGCTGTATACACCTCTGGGGCTGCTGTATACCACTGGGACTGCGGTATACACCTCTGGGGCTGCTGTATACCACTGGGGCTGCTGTATACACCTCTGGGGCTGCTATATACCTCTGGGGCTGCTATATACACCTCTGGGGCTGCTGTATATACCTCTGGGGCTGCTGTATACACCTCTGGGACTGCTGTATACACCTCTGGGGCTGCTATATACCTCTGGGGCTGCTGTATACACCTCTGGGGCTGCTGTATACACCTCTGGGGCTGCTATATACACCTCTGGGGCTGCTGTATACACCTCTGGGGCTGCTGTATACCACTGGGGCTGCTGTATACACCTCTGGGGCTGCTGTATACCACTGGGGCTGCTGTATATACCTCTGAGGGCTGCTGTATATACCACTGGGGAGGCTGCTGTATACACCACTGGGGCTGCTGATGTATACTACCACTGGGGCTGCCGTATATACCTCTGGGGCTGCTGTATACTACCACTGGGGCTGCTGCTGTATATACCACTGGGGCTGCTGCTGTATACTACCACTGGGGAGGCTGCTGTATACCACACTGCTGGGGGCTGTATACTTGTGCTGGGGTCCACCCTCGGCTTATACACGAGTCAATAGGTTTTCCCAGGTTTTGGGGGCAAAAGTAGGGGGGTCGGCTTATACACGGGTCGGCTTATACACTAGTATATATGGTAAATGTATAATTATATGATATTTTCCTTCAACTTGTTCCTTAAACTTTTTCTAAGAATGGAAAGACCGCAAAAGAAAGGAGCCAATGACAAGATAGAGCTAAATAGGTTAGATGTTATGATCTTTATATTATGTTTTACCTATTTTTATTTATTTTACTCACACAATGCCATCACATTCCAAAGCACTTTCCAGGCCTTAAAATCACTATCCTCATTGGGGCTCACAAGCTAGGTTCCATATCAGTATGTCTTTGGAGTGTAGGAGGAAACCGAAGAACCCACAGGAAACTCACACAAACATGGGGAGAACGTACAAACTCCTTACAGATGTTGTCTTTGGAGAGATTTAATCCCAGGACTCCAAGTAACAGTGCTCACTGCTGAGCCATTGGACTTCTCTTTACTATGTTATTAGTGTATTTAGTGAGAAGTCATTATCACAGAAAATAGAAAATACAGAAATGCTTCTAAAAAAGGGAATTGTCTTTTACCCCAAAGTGGACAAACTCTGGACTGTGGATGTTATGTGATAGATGGCACGAGGAGGCGTATTATATCTGGTGGAATATTAGATTTTATGACCAGATAAAACAGGCTAGTAAATTAAATGGTACTTCTGACATTCTATAAAACGCATACAGAACAGATGTTAGGATGCTCCAGGGACCTCAGAATTTTAAGCCATTGTCATTGCTCATTTACTGAATCATATTAATTGAATTTTTCCTTACAGCAAGCAACGAGGGATGAGTTTAAGTGAAATGACATTAATAGAGTTAAATAAATGAGTAGTGGATGTTTGTAGAAATAGAATTAACATAAAATATCTCTTCATATTTAAAGTATTTCCTCATAAGCCATGGAGAGATTATGACTGGAATAAACTAGTGAAGGGGAAAACATAAAGATTAATTTAGTCTCCAGACCTGAAAAACATCCAGATATTCATGCAGAATTTAATTAGTTTTTTTTACTGGATAGTTTCATAGGTTTTAAAGGTTGAATATAGACACAAGTCCATCAAGTTCAACCTATTACCTAATACAGTGGGTACGGAATGTATTCAGACCCCTTTACATTTTTCACTCTTTGCTTCATTGCAGACATTTGGTAAATTCAAAAAAGTTATTTTTTTTCTTTTTAATGTACACCCTGCTCTCCATCTTGACTGAAAAAAAAAGAAATGTCGAAAATTGCTAATTTATTAAAAAAGAAAAACTGAAATATCACATGGCCATAAGTATTCAGACCCTTAGCTCAGACACTCATATTTAAGTCAAATGCTGTCTATTTCCTTATGATCCTCCTTGAGATGGTTCTACTCCTTCATTGGAATCTAGCTGTGTTTAATTAAACTGATAAGTCTTGATTTGGAAAGGCACACACCTGTCTATATAAAACCTCCTGGCTCACAGTGCATGTCAAACCAAATGAGAATCATGAGTTCAAAGGAACTACCCAAGGAGCTCAGAGACAGAATTGTGGCAAGGCACAGATCTGGCCAAGGTTACAAAAAAATTACTGCAGTGCTCAAGGTTCCAAAGAGCACAGTGACCTCCATAATCCTTAAATGGTAGAAGTCTTCCTAGACTTGGCCGTCCAGCCAAATTGAGCAATCGTGGGAGAAAAGCCTTGGTGAGAGAGGTAATGAAGAACCCCAAGATCACTGCAGCTGAGCAGTATGGAGATGGGAGAAAGTTCCACAAAGTCAACTTTCACTGCATCCCTCCACCAGTCGGGCCTTTAAAGCAGAGAAGTCTGAAGGAAGCCTCTCCTCAGTGCAACAACATGAAGCAATCACTGATCTCAGGGAGACCAGTCCAAGAAAACACTGCAGGCAGCCGACTAAAGTGCTCAACACAGTGAATTCCTAGGCGCATTGCCCCTGGGAATTACGAATATGCAAATAAAGTCTATGGAGCCTCGTTTAAGAGTCTCAACACAGTCCTGTGTTGAGACTCCTAAACGAGGCTCCACAGACTTTATTTGCATATTCTCCTCAGTGCAAGACATATGAAAGCCCACATAGAGTTTGCAAAAAAAAAAAAAAACATATGAAGGACTCCCATACTATGAGAAATAAAGGGCCTGTCACACGCGTCAATATCGCCTGCACGATATCGGCTGCACGTGACGTTGCAGCGATATTGACGCGTGTGACATACTGAATCAACCAGCGATAAATCGCTGGTTGATGATCGCCAGGTTTTAGAATCTGTCCTAAAACCTGGCGATTGTCGCCCGGTGTACACGCAGCATCGCTGCGTGTGACACCGGGAGTAGCGATATACCAGCTCCCAGCGCCTCTCACAAGCGCTGGGAGCTGGTAACTAAGGTAAACTGCGGGTATCTAGGCAGCGCGCGCTGCCTAGATACCCGACGTGTACCTTAGTTACCAGCCTCCTCCGCTCACCGGCTGGTATCTAAGGTACACAGCGGGTAACTAGGGTCCCTAGTTACCCGCTGTGTACCTTAGATACCAGCCGGTGAGCGGAGGAGGCTGGTAACTAAGGTACACGTCGGGTATCTAGGCAGCGCGCGCTGCCTAGATACCCGCAGTTTACCTTGGAGACCAGCCTGCTCCCGCTTCCAGCAGGCTGGCAGCGGGAGCAAGACATCGTGGAAACGATATTTAAATCGTTTCCACGATGTTTCTGGTCAATTGATCGCTGGTGAGTCTGTCTGTGTGACAGCTCACCAGCAATCAGCCGTCAATGTCGTCAGCGATCATCTCGCTGACGACATTGACGCGTGTGACAGGTCCTTAAGATTCTCTGGTCTGATGAGACGAAGATAGAACTTTTTTGGTGATAATTCTAAGTTATATGTGTGGTGAAAACAAGGCAATGCTCATCACCTGCCCAATACAATCCCAATAGGGATACATGGTGGTGTCAACATCATGTTATGGGGGTATTTTTCATTTCAGCTGCAGGGTAGAATGACTGGTTGCAATTGAAGAAAACATGAATGTGGCCAAGAATAGAGATATCCTGGATGAAAACCTCTTCCAGAGTGCTCTGGACCTCAGACTTGACCGAAGGTTCACCTTCCAGCAAGACAATGACCCTAAGCACACATCTAAAATAACAACTGTGACCATTTTTGACTGGCCCAGCCAGGGCATTGAAATAAACCCAATTGAGCATCTCTGTCCACCAACGTGAGAACCGGAGAGGATCTGCAAGGAAAAATGGCAGAGGATCCCCAAATCCAGGCGTGAAAAACTTGTTGCGTCATTCCCAAGAAGATCCATGACAGTAGTAGCTCAAAATGGTGCTTCTACTCAATAGTGAGCAAATAGTCTGAATACTTATGACCATGTGATATTTCAGTTTTTCTTTTTTAATACATTTGTACAAATATTTACATTTCTGTTTTCTTTTCAGTGAAGATTGGGTACAGAGTGTACATTAATTAGAAAAAAATGACCTTTTTTGAATTTACCAAATGGCTGCAATGAAGAGAGAAAAATTTAAAGGGGTCTGAATACTTTCTGTACCCACTGTAGTTTTTATGCCTCCCTGCTTTACACAATCAGGTCATATTGGGGTTGCCATTTAGGTCAAGCTCTTATCTTGTCATATGCAAGAGCCCCAACATAATAGTTGTGCTCAAAATATTAACAGTTGTGTTCTAAAACATGAGTTAAACCCAAGATCTTTATTATTTCCATGCATTGGGAACATTGCATACTGTTTTATAAATCAAAACATAAAGAGAAATGTATATAATTTTTAACTACTTTATAAAAAATAACAAAAAAGTTGGAATATTCAAAACAAACAGCAGTGTCTGCATTAGTCTTTTCAAACTCAAAATATGTACACTCTTTTTTAGGATTTAACATTTCTGTTAATCTTAAAGAACAAAGAGGAATAGAGCTCACCACGTCTCCTTAATGCAGTGTTTCCTGCAGCCAATGGGTGCCGCTACCAGTTGGTGCTACAACTCCAGGAAAGGTAGACAACTTTGGCACTGTTCCAATTGGTAAAATCCATTTTATTGCAATATTTTAAAATAGGGATTATATTAAAATAACAGGCTATGCACTTCAGGCATAGGAAGCCCTTTTTCAAGCTTTTGAATATATGCAAACTGGTCAATGATCCTTGGTCTGCGGTGAATAGACCCAACAGCATACTAAGAGAAACATGCCTATATCATGATGCTTGCACAATTCTACTTCACTGTCTTCAGAGTGTATTTTACAACAGAATAAGAGGTGATTAGCGGTTTAGGAGGGCGCTACAAAAGGATGGAGGAGCACAAATGGTTTTTAGTATATCTTACTTTCTTTATTCCAGCATATCACAGCATGTTTCAGCAGATACTCCGCCTTCATCAGGTGATCACCTGATGAAGGCGGAGTATCTGCTGAAACATGTTGTGATATGCTGGAATAAAGAAAGTAAGATATACTAAAAACCATTTGTGCTCCTCCATCCTTTTGTAGCACTCTCCTAAACCGCTAATCACCTCTTATTCAGTTGTCTACACGCCGACATGGCGAGCAGTGAGGTGCAGCACTGAAGGATTGGAGATTGAAATTGTCTGTAGGGAAGAGAGAAAAAGACCTGGCAAAGACTAAAGAACTTGCGGTGACCTCAGCGGCACGTGATACCACTTGTGACCAGTCTTCCTGGCAACCTGGAAGCTACAACACAGTGCGTGGTGCGCGCAGAGCACCGGAGGTCTGACAACTGGGTTATGCAGGCTGCATAACTTACTCAGGTTAGTTCAAAACCCCCCAACTAGCCTGTCAAAACTGCCCCCAGATATAACCCTAGGAGCGCCTTCTCTCTTCTTTTTTTACATATTCAGAGTGTATTTTGGCAGAGTTTGGGGGGCGTCTGATGAACTGTCTGCAGCTCTTGGACAATTTTACTTTCATCAGTCCACAAAATGTTTCTACATTTCTCTTTAGGCCAGTTGATGTGTTCTTTGGCAAATTGAGTCCACTTCAGTACATATCTTTTTTTTAACAGTGGGACTTTGCGGGGATTTCTTGCTTATAAATTAGCTTCACACAGACGTCTTCTGTCACAGTATTCACAGGTAACTTGAGAATGTCTGATCATCTGGAGATGATCATTGGCTGAGCCTTTGCAATCCTGGCTATTCTTCAATCCATTCGAATAGTAGTCTTCGGTTTTCTCCCACGTCGCTTTGGTTTTACTTTCCATTGCAAAGCATTGGAGATCATTTTAGCTGAGCAGCTTATCATTGTCTGCACTTCTTTATAAGTTTTACCCTCTCCAATAAACTTTTTAATCAACGGACATTGTTCTTCTGAACAATGTTTTGGACAACCCATTTTTCTCAGGCTTTAAAGTGAAATGCAACTTCAACATGTGCTGGCTTCTCCATTAAATAAGGCTTACCTGATTCACATCTGTTTCTTCACAGAATGATTGCCCTCACTAACTGAATTCCACACTGCTATTATTTTGAACACACCCCCTTTTAATTAATTATTCAAATACACAGACTCAAAAACAATATAATTTATATCAAAAACAGTGAATAATCTGGTTCGTCATATTGGACTGATATTACTTTGAACACTATTTCAATAAGATATTTGTTGATTAATACTAATGTTGCAATATTTGAACAATGAACCCTTATTCTGCTTTGTCATATGCAAATGAGGCAGGACAGCAGGACTATTCCAGCAGAGTTTCTCTTTCGCTAGACTAGTCCTGCCTCAAATTTTCTAATCACCCCTCCCTGGGCCTGTTTGGAAGTTTGCACTCATTTGCTGTTAAAGTAGGATCATTTTGCAGGCTTTCAATTATGTCCAGGAATGCTCTGAGGCAGTACCAGCCCTGGGGAAGAGATGCCTTGCCGAACGGCTCCTACTTCATTACCATGTGCAGAATAAAAGACCTTATTCAAACACCTTATTGAAATATAGAAATCAAAAACCCATATTATAGAACAGGGGTAGGGAACTCCAGGCTTTGAGAGAAGCACACAGTGCAGGTTTTCAGGATTTCCTTAGTATTACACAGGTGATAATATAATTATCTGCACTGTTGATGATTCCAACCCCTGTGCAATGCTGAAGAAATCATGAAAACCTGCACTCTTTGTGGCTCACAAGGCTTGGAGTTCCCTACCCCTGCTATAGAATATCCCATACTAATGGTTGGCAGCAGTCAGGATACTTTACAGGTTCTCTTTAACTCAAACATTCTGGGATTAAGGGTATGGACACACATCAGAGTGAAAAAACGCTCTGATTCACTGATGCGAGAGTCGGACGAGTGTGATCCGAGTTTTGGTCAGTGTGGCTTGCGAGTGCTGTCCGAGTGCAATACGTTTTTTTTCCTCAGCAGCTAGTTACTGTATAATCATTTACAGGTGCATTTTGTACAGTTGTCTGAGCTACAGAATGGTAATGTAGCAATTAAAACTAGCATCAGACTCGGATGGTGCGAGTGCTTTCCGAGTGCAATCCGAGTTTTTTGTCGGACTCATAGACTTGCATTGGCGAGTCTCGTCCGTGACTCGCATAGAATTGCAACATGTTGTGATTGACTCGCAATCCAAGAATCGGATGCGGAAAAAGCGTATGAGACTCGGAAATGTGCTCTAGGACATTAGTTAACATTGGTCCGAGAGCAATGCGATTTTTCCGCACAGAAAACTCGGACGAGTTTCACTGATGTGTGTCCGAGCCCTAAATACATCTCTCACTTTATAATGCCTATAATCAGAAAACTACATTTATAAGAAATAGAATAGAAAACGCATTTACTAGGTTAGGAGGATGGGCCATGTCAACATATAATTATTATTTTATATTACTTTATAGTATAATATTATTATCTAATATATAAAGCTGAATGTGTGTATGTATGTATGTATGTATGTGTGTATATCCGGGATTGGCATCTGCACCGTTGCAACTACAGCCACAAAATTTTGCACAGTCACACATCTGGTCCCCGAGAGCGTCATAGGCTATGTTGTGAGGCGAAATTTTAACCCTGCGCGTTCCACCAAACAATTTTGCCCCTATCTACATAATGGGTAAGAAGTGAATGGAAAAGTGTTGGAGGAAAATCGACAGGTGTCAGCTATAGCCAGAAAACTTTGCACAGTCACACGTCTGGACCCCGGGAGCGTCATAGGCTATGTTGTGAGGCGAAATTTTAACCCCGTGCATTCCAATTCACCAAACAATTTTGCCCCTATCTACATAATGGGGAAAAAGTGACAGTTACAAGTTGACAGTTGTGAATGAGAGGGGCTTAATGATAGTGTCAAAGACTAACAGCATATACCAGCATATAGTCACTAAGGTGGGGCCCCAACATGAGATATTCACCACGCACGGGTACATGTATACACACCACACGCACACAAAGAGTAACAGCAAGTGTATAGTCACTAAGGTGCAGCCCCAACATTGGATACTCACCACGCACCCGAACAAACACACACACCACAAAGAGACACACACAACACAGAGACACACACCCCCCAAGGGGACACACACACACCCTATAGCGACACATGCACTCACCCCACAGGGACACACACCACAAAGAGACACACACAACACAGACACAAACACCACACAGACCCCCCCACAAGGACACACACACATAGCCACCCTATAGGGACACATGCACTCACCCCACAGGGACACACACACACACACACCCTATAGGCACACATGCACTCACCGCACAGGGACACACACACACACACACACACATACACACACCACAAAGAGACACACACACCACACAGACCCCCCCAGGGACACACACACATACACACCCTATAGGCACACATGCACTCACCGCACAGGGACACACACACACACACACACACACATACACACACCACAAAGAGACACACACAACACAGAGACACACACCCCACACAGACACCCCCCCATAGGGACACACACACATGCACACCCTATAGGGACACATGCACTCACCCCACAGGGACACACACACACACCACAAAGAGCCAGACACAACAGAGACACACGCCACACAGACCCCCCCCCCCCACAGGGACACACAGACATACACACCCTATAGAGACACATGCACTCACCCCACAGGGACACACACATACACACACCCCAGGGACACACACACCACACAGACAGACACAGATGTGCACAAATCACCTCACACAACTCGCCTCATACGTGTGCTATCTTTAATTTCCAAACATAAACATCTGATTAAAAACAGCCAATGTGCAACACATGTGCCATATAGGGAATTAAGGCAGATGTCAGTCACATGAGCTGTCTATTATGTGTATGTGTGAGGTAACATATACTGCCCGGCCAGGGGGAGGGTTTACTGTTGGCTGGAGATTTATTAGGCTGCCTATAGCAATCAATCACAGCTCAGCTTCTATTTTCTTACAGGTCATTAATATGACATATTCAAATTCTATTTTGTTATAGCTAACATCAGTTATTTACTGTATTAACCCGGGCGTAGCCGGGTACTACAGCTAGTACTATATATATTTAGACTTTAACCTCTACGTATGCAACAATACAAGCTCCTTCAGTTTACTAGAGCCGCTTAAATAGTAATGGATCTCCATATATTACTATATGTCTGTAGAGAAGTTGTAAATCCCTGAAACTAATTCCAGTTTACATTATTGCGTAGGGTAGAAATGATAGCATTTAATCTATGAGAAATTGCTTATGACTCATCAAATGTGGACTTGCCTTGATACACTACGAGGTTACCATTGCCATAGCCAAAGGAATAACTATAATAGGAGCAGGGAGCAGGGGTTACTGTCTCACCTGGGCTTTGGAACCTACGGGGATGAAACAGTCTCTTTAGACCATATTAGAAGATGAATACTATTACATGGTTAGCGGTTGAAAAATTGGCATTGAGGCTCAGAAACTTCAAGTTTTGCATCTGGTCTCAGTAAAGGTGAGGTCATACATGATGTCATGATGA
Organism: Allobates femoralis; assembly: GCA_033576535.1. NCBI lineage: Eukaryota > Metazoa > Chordata > Amphibia > Anura > Aromobatidae > Allobates > Allobates femoralis. Next base: position 457,203,739 of record JARQOC010000002.1, on the reverse strand, counting down.
TGACTGCATTGTTGTTACATGACCATGCTTCTACTACATAAATTATGCATTGCTTTACCACACAACATAGGCTATATAACAAAGAAAATGAAGCTGTGAGTAAGCTCAGAGCCACACCAGGGCATTGCCATTGACTGTCGTAGAAGATGAATTTTAGTTGCTTTGCAATTTTTCATCTCACCGTTGGTCACTGAACGACAGTCACAGCTCCTACAGTTAAAAACTGTTAACCCACTGAATAGCATTGAGTAATTGCAGAGATTAATGGAGTGTGTGGAATAGGTTTACTATAAAAAAATGAATGAAACTCATTATGTGAACAGATGTACGGATGTGCAATTTCCATATCCTACTATAAATGATTTTATGTCAATTACTCACTCTGTCAAATGAGCCTTTGTTCACCTTTGAAGGAGTCAAGGCAGATGTGATTATTACTAGGACTCAGGTGGGCATGTCTGGAAATGCTATAACTGTAGAGCTACCGAACGACATAATAGAGGGCACTTATCAACCCACTCTCTGCCTTACCTTATCTGTGACTATGGGGGCCATTCATGGCTTATCTGTACGTCACTGAGAACAAAGGTTGTATTGTATTGTTTTGATATGTTTACAGTTAATAGAACTCTGATATGCCAACTGTATTATTTATCAATGCTACATTTTACAATGTGTAGCTATATTCAAGCTGCTTTTTTTTTTAGAAATTTCTATATGTATATGATATAGAAGAGATTTTGTTGAAGGGGTGAGAATGGATCTTGGGTAACACTAGTACAACTGAGTTGGTCCTGCAAAAATTTGCAAACATTCAAAAGAGAAAGAGGATAAAATGAGCCTCTATTTAGAAAAAAGAGGATCTTTTGAGAAGGCTCAAGTATTCTTTAGTTTCATGGAAAGTTATGATGTGGTGGAGTCACATTTGTCTGATGTTCTATACAGAAGACATAAGAATCCTCTATGAATATTATATCATTCACTATGGAGAACCAACGAAAGACAGACAAGTTGGGTGACATTTGCTTCCACAAAAGAGATACGAAGGCGTCCTCCATCACTGTAAAGTATTGAACGAGAGAGAACTTGTATACCTTGAGCGGAATCACACAATGATTTATTTTTTATAAGAAATAATTGCCAATGATATAGTGCTGCTCACCATTATTGGCACCCCTTCTTTTTTCATACACTAATTGCCAAAAAATCATTTTTCCTGATGAAGGAGCATGGCTGGCTCCTAAACACATTGAAGAAATAAACAGCACCATTGTTTGAAGATCCTGTGTGGTCTCCATTCCTTTCCAGCCGCGCGGACCACAACACGACGTCCATTTGGCTATTGATCGATACCACTATACGAATGGAAGTGTGGGTCGAGCAGCAGCTGCACTAAGCATTTATACTGGTTGTGGGTGTCCCAACCATATTATTATTATTATTTACTTATAGAGCATGGTGCTGTACATGAGAAGGGGTTACATACAAAAAAGTTAAAAATAAAATGAACAAACTAACAGTGGCCGACTGATATGATACAGAGGGGAGAGAGGACGCTGCCCTTGCGGGCTTACATTCTACAGGGAAATGGGCAGGGAGACAGTAGATTGGACTTGCTCTGGTGGTGGTTGAGCACCAGGTCCAGTGGTAGTGGGGCACCAGGTCCATTGGTGGTGAGGTGGCACTGTGACCATTGCAGGTTGTAGTCTGTTCTGAAGAGATGGGTTTTCAGGTTCCGTTTGAAGGTTCCTAGTTTAGGGGATAGTCGGACATTTTGAGGTGCAGAATTCCAGAGGATGGGGGATGCTCGGCAAAGTCTTGCAGGCAATTAGATGAGGAATGTATGATTGTGGAGGAAAGGAGGAGGTCTTGGGAGGATCGAAGATTATGAGTTGGATGATATCAGGAGATTATTTCAGAGATATATGCGGGACACAAATTGCAGATGGCTTTGTAAGTCAATGTTAGCATTTTGAATTGGATATGCTGGGGAATTGGGAGCCAGTGGAGGGATTTGCAGAGGGGAGAAGTGGAGGAGCAGCAAGGAGAGAGGTGGATTAGTCGGGCAGCAGAGTTAAAGTGAACCTGTCACCTAGTTAAATCACTCCAGGCTATCACTACCTCACCCTGCACCTTCCTATTACTATTCTAACTATCTCTCTCTCTCCTAAATGTGTAGTGTGATTGTGTTTTAAAAGCTTTATATTACTTACTGCCTCCTATGATAATGAATCTGGGGCTACCTTTATTAGCCCCACTGGGCGTCCTCTTTAGTTCCCTTTCACCGCCTCTAAGAGTCTTTATCACGGATGAACGTGATATTGTAATTTCAATGTGTGTCCTCAGCCTGCCTCGGAGCCCTCTGTACAGTTTTGGGTATGACACTGAACGCATCATTTCTGGTACTGCACAGTCGATACACCTAGACGGTGTATCGCCCGACATCAAGCTGTGCATTGCGCATGCTCTGTGGAGCACATTACGTCAGCTCATCACAGATGAGCAGCTTTAGGTTTTTCTATTTTTCCCTCCCATTATTTTTTATTTAAAATTGTTGTTTATCATTTGCTCTTTTGCATTTAACACGAGTCTATACAAAAAGCTGTTACACTTGATTCATTTTTTTCAGGAGATATTCCACATTATATACTTAAACTTCATGGGTGCCAATAATGATGAGCAGGATTGTGTACTATATAAATATAATGTGAAATCTCTGCTTTTCAACCCAACTGAGCATTTCTTTACAGTTTCTCTGGAGACATGAGCTTTCACTCCCTCCAGACACTGCCATTGACAGCTTAGATGATTTTGTAGTCTATCAGTCCCATATTTGTAAAATGATAAGACCAGCACAAATCATCCACTGTGAGTGAATAAAATCCATATACTGTATATTGAGACCTTTAAAATGCAAAAAATACTGCATAGCGCAAAATACAGAGCATACAGGCATTATACAACATTTTTCTGACAAGCTAGAGTTCATACTCACTGAGAGCAATGAATAGGGACCCTAGCTGGTTAGAAACATCTTGCTGTTTACATTGGTTTGAACCCTGGTGTGCTCATTCAAGCGGTTGTTTGTGTTGGTCTTATCATCTTACAAGTCTATATTCATTTGGAGCTCCAAGACCACGCACTCAGGACAGGTGAGCTGACTGATTCTTTTCCTATCAGTCTCATATGATACTAAACTGTAAATGGCAACATCTTGGGGGAGATGTGAACATGTGCACCTCAAGGAGACTGGGTGAAAAGCAGAGATTACACATAGTGGCTGCAGAAGAAGCACATGTGAATATCTCTACAATGGAATCACACAGCGCCAAAAGGAAAAAAAGAGGCAGAATCAGGGGAGCTTCGTGGTTGTCTTCTTAAAAAACATATTTAACTACATTTTTGAGAAAGTGACAGTTGCTCTCTAAGAAAGCATCCTTTTTAGTTATATTCAGTGACAAATCAATATGTTTCTTGTTACATTGTTATTTCTGTGAGATGTCCAATTCTGCTACAAATTATATATACCTGGTGGCTACGTTAATTAAGAGTTTTCCCTAAGGATATTAAATGTTAGTTTTATAGTGGCATTAAACCTTAACTTCTGTAAATATCCCTGTACAATGAATAATTATTTATTTGGGCAAGCTAAACTATGTTGTCTATTAGAAATAGGTTATTACCGCATATACTTGAGTACAAGCTGAGTTTTTCAGCACAATTTTTGTCCTGAAAAGTGCTCCCCTCGGCTTATACTCTTGTCATTGTCATGTCAAGGGAGGGAGGGGGGTGGTGACTGGGGGCTGGAGGAGGCAGGAGGGTGCTGCAGAGGGAGCGGGAGATCATGTGGTCCCGCTAATTTGTGTAATGAAATATGCACTGCATCCCCTGTTTATCACTGGCGTGGGGAGCAGCGCATATTACATTACACTATGCATACTCGCCCCCCTTCGCTGGTATATGGGCCCCCATTGCTGGTATATGTGACCCCACCGCTGGTATAGGGCCCCATTGCTGATATATGGGCCCCCATCGCTGGTATATGGGCCCCATGCTGGCTGTCACAATAAAATAACAACCATTTTAACTCACCCTTGCAACGATTCTCTGCAGTCTACGTGCATCCTTTGGTCTTCCTGCTTCTAATCATGTGACTGGCGCTGCAGTGACTTTTTTGCTGCGCTGGTCACATGATTAGAAGGAAGAAGACTGGAGGTAGGACGTACAGAGCCTGCAGAGAATCATCGGAAGCGTAAGTTAAAACAGTTGTTATTTTATTGTGACTGACTGCATGGGGCCCATATACAAGCAATGGGGGCCCTATACCAGCAATTGGGGCCCTATACTAGCCATGGGGGCCCATATACCAGCGATGGGGGCCCTACCCCAGCGAGGGGGGTCCATATACCAGTGATAGGGGCCCTACACCAGCGATGGGGGCTATATACAATGATGGGGACGTAATACCAGTGATTGGGGCTATATACAATGATGGGGGGCCATATGCCAGTGATGGCGACTATATACAATGATGGCGGCCATATACCAATGATGGGTCTATATATAGTAATGAGGAGCTATAAACCAGTGATAATGGGCTATATACCAGTAATGAGGGGCTATATGCCAATGATTGGGGGCTATATTCCAGTGATGGTGGCACTATGTACCAGTAATAGGGCCTATATACCAGTGATGGGGGCATATACTGTGATGGGAGAGCTATATACCAGTGATGGTGCTATATACCAGTGATGGGGGGCTGTATACCAGTGATGGATGGCTATATACCAGTGATGGGGGTGCTGTATACCAGTGATGGAGGGTGCTATATACCAGGATGAGGGCTGCTGCATTTTCCACCCTAGGTTTATACTCGAGTCAATAAGTTTCCCCAGATTTTGGGGGTAAAATTAAGGGCCCCAGCTTATACTCGTGTCGGCTTATACTCGAGTATACAGTATACAAGTAAATTATGTTTGAATGATGAACAGTCTCAAATGAAAGCACCGCACTGTGCACTACAGCTAAGTGACAAATAATGGTACCATACAGTGTTCACTATATTTAACTATATTTTTGAAAAAATTACGCTTGTTCTCTAAGATAGCATCATGTTTAGTTGTATTCAGTGACAAACCAACAAGTGACTTGCTACATTGTTATTTCTCTAAGGAAGTTGAGAAACTCCCGTGCCACATTTAAGCAGCTTCCTCAAAGTCATAATCGCTTTCCTACAAGCTTTTAATATAACTAAGGGATTTGTGCCAGATCAGAACCCCAAACTACAGACGCTGCGTTTCGGGGTACCTGCCCCTCATCAGTGTAGTGTGTGGGATATTCTGATCTGGCAGAGTGAGTGGGCTAAGACAAGGTCTGGGAACTTGCTCTCAACCTTATGGAGAGAGCGAAGTAGGTGAGGAGATTGTAAGCCACTTCCCTCCTCTCAGATATATGCATATATGCAAATTTGCACTTCACTAAGGAAGTTGAGAAACCAAATAATTCACACAGAGACTTTAAGAATATGCAACTGAGTCTCCTTAGGATTCTGTGTAGTAACGCAAAATATACTATATATCTGATGTTATTCTAATTGTTGTCTTTTCTATTGTAGAAATAACAAGATTTGTGACGTATTCACCATGAAATATCTGCAACTGGGCACCACCACTGTATCTGCACCAATCTTGTGGAGACACCGATTTGTCACTTTATGCTGTTTCCCCCAAGCATGCCCGAGCCTTGTCACACACTAACACATGTTCAGATTCTTTTCACATACCTACCACTAACCTATTTCTGACTCCTATCTACATATCCTATGCAACAAACACAGAAGCGCCAGACATAACTTATCACTGGAATTCCCTCTATGTATTTCTTCCCTATAGCGCTTCCGCGCATGCGCCCTAAGATACCTCGGCGGCGCATGCGCAGTAGGTATGTCGCCACTATGGACGACTCTATCTCCAACAATATGGCACCCGCGCATGCGCGGTGACGGCGGTAGACGCACATCCGGCCTGATGATGCGCTTCCGCCTGTCAGTTGTGTCTCCGCCTCCCAGAGTATTTAGAGCGGCATTCGCCGCTCCACTCCACTCCTGACCAGATCTCTCTACTGCCACAAGCTGCCCAGATGTCACAGGTACTAGTGCACGCTCACTTCTGTTATCTCTACTATAATCCCATCCCTGGACACCCGTCCTAATACTTTAATCACTTTTTATAGGTTGGAGTCACATCCCATGCTAAATTAGCAGGTATGTGCTCCAAAATCTTTATCTGTACTCTACATTTACTGGTACTGAATTAATCCTTGTTTTTCTATATACTATTTAGATTACCTTCCCAAGTGAAGTGCCTTATATGTCTATAAGACACATAACCCCACTCATATCCTCAGCGGGATAGACCAACAGGTACTGCTCCTCAATAAGGTTTTAACATATTACATAGCCTATTCTCTTTAGACAAAACTGGTTTCTTCTAGCCTAAATAAATGGTAAACACTAATCATGCCCACATTCCCCCTCAGGTCTCTCAAAAAACTGAAGTTCTTACACTTCACTAACTAGACCTACAAGTCCTAGGACTTCAAGGTATTGAATCTGACCATACCCCTTCCTTTTCTCTGACTAATATTAGAATTCTTGTCCCTTGTACATTCCTCCTTTTTCTTCCCTTTATCTTACATCTAACCTTCTACACATTTCCTGACTTCATTCACGCCGACCAATAATACGTCTTGCACACTAGTATTATCTTAATAAATACGCACATGCACACGAGCACTCTAGTACACAATATACGTTTCATTCACATGATCATTTCTCCACAAATAAATACCAATAAGATGGTTTCCTGTCCACCACTCACATCACATCATTCACATGGATCCCCCATTGTTTTTGATTTGTGTACAAATTGTGATTTTTTGTTTTGTATATGTATCCTAGCACAATCCTGACGAAGACCCGACGGGTCGAAACGTTGATTGATTGATTGTCCTCACCTTTTGAAACAATTAAAAAACCGCATTAAGCAAAATTCCAAGTTCTGAATCCTTTTGTTGTGCCAGGGATAGATATTGAATTTACTATGGTTTTTTTTCCCTTGAGCACTCCATTTAGTGGTTGAGCTAGATTTTATATTAAATATACGAGATTCATTTATCGAGCTCCCACTGATCCTAGTTTTTTGTTCATGGCTTCTTTTGGCCTATTCTCATATAATGAGGAACAAACCAACGAAATTCTCTCATCAGTCAAGGAAACTGATAATTTTTTGAACATTTCCAATAAAGAAATAAAATCTAGAGACTATGAGAAAGAACTTAAAAAATACTCTTCTCTAGAACTGCATGCGTATACATTGGCTCAATATACTAGAGCCAAACGCATTCCTAGAGGCTTACGAGTAGGATTACGACCAACATTGTTTCACGATAACGAGGAGTTTTGCCAGTTGTTTGAGAACATTCTTAATAAATGTTCCCTTGATCTTATGGTACTAAGCATTAAGTTCATTCAGGAAGAATTGGTGAAGGTCAAGGAGCAAATTCTTAGTATTGAAAATCAGCTTTCAAACACCTTGTCTCCGGCTGATCTGACATCTCTAAAAACCAAAACGGAAAAAATCATCCTAGATTTTACCAACGATCTCAAAAGTAGAAAACGTTCCAAGTTCTTAAGAGACCAGGACGACTACTTGAAAAATCAAGTATATAGATGGCGCTATACAACTCTCCCAGACCGTCCAAGAAACCGACAGGGTTCCTCTGGCTCTTCAGGCTCAGACGGGGGCCGAGGACGTGGAAAAGGAGGACGGGGGAAGCCACGCCAGCCTTTTTTAGATCCCAAACTGGCACCTCCCAGACACCCGCCAGCGCCAACAGGGGAGACAACAGACGACGACAACGAAGGGGACATGTACGAAGACGCCTTTGCAGAGAATCGAATGCAGACCCGGTCTCAGGTAACGAAAACCTCGTTTTCAACATTTCTTCCTACCTTATCTCACCAGCAGAGACACGGGTCCTTCAGAAGGGACTCTCTTTTTGCCCCACCCCACCCTTCGACACCTTTAAGGTCCAACAAGAACTCAACAGATTTTACAGGACATTGAGATTGAAGGTACATTTCAGCAACCAGCCGGCCACAAGTGCGACAGCTCCAATCCCTGCACCAACGGATAGGGTAACACCCGAAATGGTGACTTTACAAGATCTGGGACTACGTAAAACTTCCAGTTTCCAACCTCCAAAATCCTCACATCCTGTCGAAACATTCATTGGTTTAGTTAACGATTCGATAAATTCTGTCTGTAAAGGTATTAACAAAGGTGATTTTCACCTCAGACACAATACGACTAGAGAGGAAACAATGGCTATACAAAGTCTTAAAAACAACAAACAAATCGTTATAAAACCGGCCGACAAAGGGGGTGCCATTGTTATCCAGGATAAAAAAGATTACCTTGCAGAGATTTACAAACAACTATCTGATAGAAATACGTATATTCCTCTCCGTAATGATCCTCTTGTAGATATTAAATCTAAAATATCAGACCTAATAAAAAAACATGTCACAATGGGAAATATAGACAAAAAACTTGCTGACTACCTCCAGAATCAAAACCCAATTACACCGGTAATATATATTTTACCGAAAATCCACAAAGACCTCGAACATCCTCCGGGAAGACCGATAGTAGCTTCAACCGACTCCGTGTTATCTCCAATATCTATCACACTCGAAAAAATTCTCAGCCCATTGATTCCGAGAATAGAGTCATTCATACGTGACACCAAAGACTTTCTCAACCATATCCACAGAATTACACCAGTACCTCCCACAAGTATACTGACCACCTTGGATGTCAACAGCCTCTATACGAGCATAGATCACCAGCTCGGTTTGGAGGCTGTTGACTGGTTCCTCAAGAAACTGGAACCTACGAATAAGTCAAAGAGAACACTTTGCTTGGACATGTTAGAACTTGTCCTTACAAATAACTACTTTCTATTCGAGGACAGGTTCTACCTACAAAGACGGGGGACCGCAATGGGTGCTAATGTAGCACCCCCGTACGCAAACATTTACATGGCCAAATTCGAAACGGATCATGTATACAGCCATATACTATTCCAGACACATGCTAAGGTTTGGTTGAGATATATTGATGATGTCTTCTGCATCTGGACGGGCACACTCGAATCTTTTAACATCTTTGTAAGTGAGATCAACATTAAAACCCAAAATCTAACATTTACATCACATACTGACAGAGACAAAATCAATTTCCTTGATACACTCATACTAAAAGATCACAATGGGATCCTCAGTAGTGACCTTTACACAAAACCGACAGATCGGAATAGTCTATTACATTGGACCAGTTGCCATCCCAAACACATGAAAATGTCCTTACCTAACTCACAACACCAAAGGGTTGACAGTATAGTGAGCAACGAAAATCATAGAACAACTAGACATGATGAAATGACTAAGAAATTCGAACACAGGGGCTACCCACATGAATTCTGCAATACCAGGTCAAAGACTGGTCAGGGAATGCAAAAATCAGCCAATGAGAGGATCAAATTTATTAACACATACCACCCGTTTTCACCTCTTGTTAAAAAAACAATACTACAACATTGGCCCCTACTTGGCAGTGCATATCCCGCGATTTCGGAATTTAAGAACCCCCCTTTAATTTGCCATAAAAGAGCCCCCAATTTAAAACAATTACTTGTAAGGGCCGACGTTGGTTCAGCTACCATGTCACTCAAGCAGAAGACCCTGGGTACATCACGGAGGGGCACTTTTCCTTGTTTGGGCTGTGCACAATGTACAAACGTCACGAAAGGGGACTCCTTCACACACCCAAGATCAGGAAAGAGATTTAATATCAATGGGTTTTATACGTGTGACTCCAGTTTTGTAGTGTACCTAATCAAATGCCCGTGCGGTCTCGGGTATGTTGGGGAGACCACCCAACATATCCGAGACCGTATAAGCAAACACAAGTCCACCATCAGGTGTCAGAATACTCTATTACCAATACCAGCCCATTTCATTGACAAAAAACACAATGTAAGTCAATTGAGATTCCAAGTCATTGAACAGGTACCCATTGCAAGACGAGGGGGGGACCGTATCCGAAGACTCAAGGAAAGGGAGTCTTACTGGATCCACCATCTAAATACACTCACCCCATTGGGACTCAATAGGGAATTTGAATTGCTTTATTAATTAATAATTCTTTACTAAAAATATTCTGGTATCCGTGAACATTCCATGAAAAATATCCATAAGAGTATTGATTAGGTATAATAATTCACACAGAGACTTTAAGAATATGCAACTGAGTCTCCTTAGGATTCTGTGTAGTAACGCAAAATATACTATATATCTGATGTTATTCTAATTGTTGTCTTTTCTATTGTAGAAATAACAAGATTTGTGACGTATTCACCATGAAATATCTGCAACTGGGCACCACCACTGTATCTGCACCAATCTTGTGGAGACACCGATTTGTCACTTTATGCTGTTTCCCCCAAGCATGCCCGAGCCTTGTCACACACTAACACATGTTCAGATTCTTTTCACATACCTACCACTAACCTATTTCTGACTCCTATCTACATATCCTATGCAACAAACACAGAAGCGCCAGACATAACTTATCACTGGAATTCCCTCTATGTATTTCTTCCCTATAGCGCTTCCGCGCATGCGCCCTAAGATACCTCGGCGGCGCATGCGCAGTAGGTATGTCGCCACTATGGACGACTCTATCTCCAACAATATGGCACCCGCGCATGCGCGGTGACGGCGGTAGACGCACATCCGGCCTGATGATGCGCTTCCGCCTGTCAGTTGTGTCTCCGCCTCCCAGAGTATTTAGAGCGGCATTCGCCGCTCCACTCCACTCCTGACCAGATCTCTCTACTGCCACAAGCTGCCCAGATGTCACAGGTACTAGTGCACGCTCACTTCTGTTATCTCTACTATAATCCCATCCCTGGACACCCGTCCTAATACTTTAATCACTTTTTATAGGTTGGAGTCACATCCCATGCTAAATTAGCAGGTATGTGCTCCAAAATCTTTATCTGTACTCTACATTTACTGGTACTGAATTAATCCTTGTTTTTCTATATACTATTTAGATTACCTTCCCAAGTGAAGTGCCTTATATGTCTATAAGACACATAACCCCACTCATATCCTCAGCGGGATAGACCAACAGGTACTGCTCCTCAATAAGGTTTTAACATATTACATAGCCTATTCTCTTTAGACAAAACTGGTTTCTTCTAGCCTAAATAAATGGTAAACACTAATCATGCCCACATTCCCCCTCAGGTCTCTCAAAAAACTGAAGTTCTTACACTTCACTAACTAGACCTACAAGTCCTAGGACTTCAAGGTATTGAATCTGACCATACCCCTTCCTTTTCTCTGACTAATATTAGAATTCTTGTCCCTTGTACATTCCTCCTTTTTCTTCCCTTTATCTTACATCTAACCTTCTACACATTTCCTGACTTCATTCACGCCGACCAATAATACGTCTTGCACACTAGTATTATCTTAATAAATACGCACATGCACACGAGCACTCTAGTACACAATATACGTTTCATTCACATGATCATTTCTCCACAAATAAATACCAATAAGATGGTTTCCTGTCCACCACTCACATCACATCATTCACATGGATCCCCCATTGTTTTTGATTTGTGTACAAATTGTGATTTTTTGTTTTGTATATGTATCCTAGCACAATCCTGACGAAGACCCGACGGGTCGAAACGTTGATTGATTGATTGTCCTCACCTTTTGAAACAATTAAAAAACCGCATTAAGCAAAATTCCAAGTTCTGAATCCTTTTGTTGTGCCAGGGATAGATATTGAATTTACTATGGTTTTTTTTTCCCTTGAGCACTCCATTTAGTGGTTGAGCTAGATTTTATATTAAATATATAAGGGAAAAGATCCTAGACCTGCACAAGACTGGAATAGACTATAAAACCATATCTAAGACACTGGGTGAGAAGGAGACAACTATTGGTGCAATAATAAGAAAATGGAAGAAATACAAAATGAGTGTCAATCAACATTGATCTGGTTCTCCATGCAAAATCTCACCTCGTGGGGCATCCAAAATCATGAGGAAGGTGAGAGATCATTGTAAAACGTCATGGGATGAACTTGTTAATGTTCTCAAGGCAGCTGGGACCACTGTCACCGAGAAAACTATTGGTAACACATTACTCCGTAATGGATTAAAATCCTGCAGTGCCCGCAAAGTCCCACTGTTTAAGAAGGTACATGTACAGACCCATCTGAAGTTTGCCAGTGAACACCCTAGTGATTCTGAGAGTGATTGGGAGAAGGTGCTGTGGTCAGATTAGATAAAGATTTAGCTCTTTGGCATTAACTGAAATTGCTGTGTTTGGAGGAAGAGAAATGCTGCCTATCACCCAAAGAACACCGTCGTCAAGCATGGTGGTGGAAACACTATGTTTTGGGGGAATTTCTCTGCTAATGGCACAGGACTACTTCACTGCATCAATGGGACAATGGATGGAGCCATGAGCCATAAAATCCTCAGTAAAATCCTCAGTGACAACCTCCTTTCCTCTGCCTGGTCATTCAAAATGGGACATGGCTGGGTCTTCCAGCACGACAATGACCCAAAGCATACAGATAAGCCACTGGCACAAGAGCATCAGCTGAACAAGTAGCCCTGAGAAGTAGCAACGCAGTGCTAGAGGTGACCAGTCATAGCGGAACACCTGGACCCATATGACTAATTACCAGTCTTTGTTAAATCGAAAGAAGAAGGAAATTGCTTTGTGAAAACTAGTGTTTAAAGTTATCCACAAGTAAACAAAATGAAGTTTTTAAACTGTTTTCTGAACTTTTTATGAATGATATTGACCGGTGCAGTACTGCACTATGTGCAACTAAAGAGAAGCATGAGGCCTTCTGCCCAAAGGTATCCCTACCAAACAGACAGATTACCAGTTACCACACATACCCCAATGTTGTCTGTTGCGTTCCAGGTTAAGGAGAGAAAGACCCTCGTCCATGACTACTGGGCACGTTACATGATCACAGGGCAACAATGGGTTGCCATGAGTGCTGAGGGTCTACTGAAGATCCCCTTGCATGTCATGTGAAAGCCAGCATTTGAGAGATGACAGTTGGTGCTAAGATTCTATATAGGAGGAGAGAAGAACTCTACCTCTAGCTCCGCCCTTCCCATCCTTTCACACAGATCTTTATATTACTGATAGGTGATAACAGTTGGTACTGATAACATTCTATATGGGAAGAGATAAGCAATCTGCCTGTTTCTCTTCTCTCCCTATCCCTGCTCACATATCTAAATATTACTCAGATGGGAGATGCAGTTGGTGCTGATAACATTCTATATGGGAAGAGAGAAGCAATTTGCCTGTTTCCCCTCTCTCCCCATCCCTGCTCACATATCTAAGTATTACTCAGATGGGAGATGCAGTTGGTGCTGATAAGGTTCTACATGGGAGGAGAGAAGAACTCTACCTCTATCTCCTCCCTCCCTATCCCCCTTACATATCTAAATATTACTGCGATAACAGATTACATGGTGCTGATTAGATCCTTTATCGGAGGAGAAAAGAACTCTGCCTCTACCTCCTCCCTCCATATCCCCCCCTCACATATCTAAATTTTACTGAGATAAGAGATGACAGTTGGTACTGATAAGGTTTCTATATGGGAGGAGAGAAGAACTCTCTACCTCTAGCTCCTCCATCCCCATCCTTCCACCCAAATATTTATATTAATGGGATAGGAGATAACAGTGCTGATAAGATTCTATATGGGAGGAGAGAAGCAGTCTGCCTCTAGCTCCTCTCTGTCCCCTTCCCCCTCACATATCTAAATATTACTTAGATAGGAGATGACAATTAGTGCTGCCATGATTCTAAATGGGAGGAGAGAAGAAATCTGTCCCTAGCTCCTCTCTCTCCCCATAGTTTTTATATGACTGAGATAGGAGATGACATGGTGCTGATAAGATCCTTTATCGGAGGAGAGAAGAACTCTGCCTCTAGCTCCTCCCTCCTAAAGATTGTTTTTACTGTGATAGAGACAGTTGCAACTGATGAAATGTTGTCATTGATCATATCTGTTATCAACTGTGATCTCGTATCTCAATAATGTAACATTTTGTGAGTGAGGAGCTAGAGGCAGAGCCCCTTCTGCCTCCTCTTGACATTGACTCTTATCAACACCAACTGCCATCTCCTATCTCAGTATTATAAAAGTCTTCACTGAATATAGATTTTACTTCAGAATTGACAATTTTGAGACCAAATAAATCAGTCCTCCTGGAGAAAGAAGCTGATTTCCCTGATATTTTCCAAACTTGCATATTTTCACAAGCTTTATTGATATATGAAACTAAAATTAAACAACGGTTACTTGATAAGAATTAAACTGAGGTGCTAACAATGACTGTATGTTCCCTGTATATTCAGCTCCATCCATGCTTTGTTTACACAGAATAAAAAACGTACATTTCCAACAAGCGTCTGATTTTTACAGACTTCAAAGGTAAAACTTCACAATTTACCTATTCTTCAGTAAAAACAGTTCTCAAGTAGGAACATGTCTTTCATCAGCAATATTATGTCATGCTTTGCTTTATACCGTGTGTCAGTGACTTCTAGTGGGAAAACATGTAACTACACCCATAATATTTAATGCACCTAGCTTTAACATTTCACAAAGCAAATCTTACTTTGTCACAACACAAATAATGGAGCAGAGTTGTCTGAACACATAAAGATAGGTTAAAAACCTAGTTTACTTCCATTCAAACTTAAAGGGAACCTGTCACCAGGTTTTTCGCATATAAGCTGCAGCCACCAGCAGCAAGGCTTTATATACTGCATTCTAGAATGCTGTATATACGTCCCCAAGCCAATCTGTATAGCATGAAAAATAGCTTTTGTTATACTCATCTGAGGGATGGTCTGGTGCAATGATCATCACTGGTCTTGATCCAACGCCTCCTCTCTTCTTGTGACTGTCACCCTCCTTCTCTGATTCTTAGGGATGATTGAGTCTTCTGTCATTCACTCACTGGCCTTCGTTAGGCTCTTGTGCACTTCTCTCTGCCTGCTGAGGGTAGAGCAAAGTGCTGCAATGCGTAGGTGCGGGGAAAAGGTCAAAGAACGCACATGTAGTGCAGATGCATGTGCTCTCTTTGACCCTTTCCCTGCACCTACACATTACAGCACTTTGCTCTATTCTCAGCAGGCAGAGAGAAGTGCGCATGCGCAGGAGCACAATGAAGGTCAGTGAGGGAATGACTTGTCATCCACACAATGCAAAGAAGGAGGATGGCGATCACAAGAAGAGAGAAGGCGTCAGATCAAGACCAACAACATCCATCGGACTGGACCACCCCATAGGGGATTATAATAAAAGCTATTGTTTACAGATCAGCCTGGGAACTTGTATACTGCACTCTAGAATGGTGATGGCCTCAGCTTATATGCAAAAAATCTGGTGACAAGTTCACTTTAAATCCTAAGTATCCAACTGACAGGCGCACCTGCGCATTGGAGTGGGTGTTCATGCATGCATAGTGCCGACAGCTTGCGAGATTTGTGAAGTCTCCCGAGACATTGGCACTGTTCAATGGAGCTCAGATACCTGCTCCACTGCGCAGGCGCGAGTGTTGCTGTCACTCAAGCGCCGATCACAGGAGGGGCGGGAATTTTAAAAAGTGCAGGGCGGGTTTTGCAGCCAGGGGGTTGGTGAGGACATAATCCATCAGGATCATATAACAGCCTCCCAGACCTTTTAGGAGGCCAGTGCTGGACACAACAAAAGTTATTTTCTGAGGTATGTGGGGTACGTCTGGGAACATAGAGGGGTTACAAGAACCCCATTTACATTATGTGTAAGCTGGTGAGCACAGTTCAGAATGTCCAAAGGGGGTGACAGGTTCCCTTTAAGAAAAACAGAAAGGTAATTAAAAATAAAAAGTAAAAAAAAAAACATATTATTTTGCCATTTTCATAAATGTTGTATTTCTGCAAATATCAGAGAATAGCTAGAGGGTCACAGGGCCAACCATGAGTACATAAGCATTTGATTAACATTCAATACATGTGCTTGATGCATAAGAGGTTCAATGCCTGACAATACAGAGGATCAGTGAGTTCTACAGTCCATTTGTCAGAGGGTGTAAATACTTGCCCGGCCCCAGGAACTGTCAGTCCTTACAATGCCACTACTATGCTATCATGAGCCGGGATATATTTTGTGCCATAGTGCGAATCTACTGTGCTAAATTCAGTTGTACAGTTCCTACTATAGTTTTACAATTCTTTTGTATGAATACTACTGTACTTAAACAGTTGGAGAAATGTGTACTATTGTATTGTACCGCTTTCTCTCTTTCTTTATGCTGTGATGTAGCAGAGACATTCAACTATCTTTGGCCAATGTCGTGTAGTCCCAGCCCAAATTCATGAATATCAGCAACCTAATAACCTAATAATAAGGGGATGATAAAGAGATTGTCTAGTGAAAACAAGTTTACACCTAGGCGTTGGGTTGATGGTATCTCGCAGAGTGGTTGGTGCCCACCACTAGGACACACACCTACTAGCAAATACAGGATTTGATAAGAACAAGCAAATCAATTTTATAGCAAATCAAGCCAGACATGTCACTCAAATCACGGATCACCGAGCTAAGACTTGCCTACTTTGAACACATTATGTGAAGAGAGCAGTTATTGGAAAAAGACATCATGGTTGGAAGAACAGAAGGAACAAATTGAAGAGGAAGACCAGCAACCCAATGGCTTCATATTATCAAAATAACAGCGGAGAAGACCCTGGTGGACCTACCTAGGCTTGTCCAGGATCGATCTTCCTACTGAGCGTTCATCCATCAAGTTATCATGGTTTGAGATCAAGCAGAAGGCCATTAAATAATACTAATAATATCCTTGATGGGGAACTTTTATCAGTGTTCCAAAATGGCACGGTAGGTTGGACATCCAATTGCAGCTCCATTCATTCTCTATTGGGCTGCTGGAGAAAAGCAGAGCTCCCGTCAGCCCAATTGGGAAGTAATGAAGCAGCGGTTGAACTACAGGTCCCCATTCTCCTGATCAATGCAGGTCCCAGTGGTCAGATGCCCATCGATCAATAAGTTATCATATATTTCATAGATAGGGGATGGCTTGTTTTTTCTGGACAATCCCTATAATGCCCAGAAACCAATATGTTTTCACACCGGTAACTGCCCTAGATATTAGACGTATTAGATACAAGAATTCATTTTTTCTCTAGCACAGATAGTGTTATCTCTCACAAAATAGGATCAATAGCAATATAGCTCTGCATATTTTCTTTATTCATTTTTATGTAATATTTTTAATATGATTTTTATGACTTAGATTAGATCAACCGCCTCCAGATATTGCATCAGAGATGCTTTTATGTTGTGTAGAAAAAAAGCTATTCTAATATGCCTCACTGCACAGATTTCCTCTGAAGACAATGCTTTACGACTCCATTATTGACACAAAGTATCCAGAAAAGAAGGGGAGCAGCTCATAAAGTTGTTACTTAAAAATCCTTTATTTAATGACACTCGATGAGGATCTCTTCCTCCACTAGGTGGCAGTGTTCATGCACAGGTAGGTAATGATCGCCATAATTGTGTTGCAGAGTTCATATTGCATATTCTGCTTTTTTTTTTTTCTAAATGGCAAAACATTTATTGGCAAAGGGGGGTAAATTACCTATACAGCTTAGTGATAAATGGAGCATATAGATCTTCATTAGTTTGTTAGAATGGAAGGAAGAAGGGATGTTCGGTTGTTTGTTGCAAACAGTGGGCTATGTGCATGTGTCAGGAGTATCAGCATGTGAATACATATTACTCAAGTGTGTTCTGTGTTCTGGCTGTGCAGGAACCCAGAGATTTAGTGCATTATAGGCTGTAGATACAACGAGTATGGCTCTGCATCGAGAATACTGCCTTATACAGTGCACTTATTCTATTTTGTTTGGTTTTATATTCTGATACAATGAGCTCAAAAGGTGATATGGACCTGATCTGGAAGCTTAATCTACAATTATAGTGACCACGGCCTTTTTTAACCTCTTAAGGACCGAGTCACTTTGCAGCTTAATGACCAGACCATTTTTTGTAATTCTGACCAGTGTCCCTTTATGACGTTATAACTCGGGAACGCTTCAACGCATCCTAGCGATTCTGAGATTGTTTTTCGTGACATATTGGGCTTCATGTTAGTATTAAATTTAGGTCGATAATTTTTGTGTTTATTTGTGAAAAAATCAAAAATTTGGCGAGAATTTTGAACATTTTGCAATTTTAAAATTTTTCATTTTTATTCTGCTAAACCAGAGAGTTATGTGCCACAAAATAGTTAATGAATAACATTTCCCACATGTCTACTTTACATCAGAACAATTTTGGAAAAAAACTTTTTTTCGTTAGGAACCTATAAGGGTTCAAAGTTCAACAGCAATTTCTCATTTTTCCAGCAAAATTTACCATACCATTTTTTTTGTGACCACATCACATTTGAAGTCCGTTTGAGGGGTGTACATGACAGAAAACACCCAAAAGTGACACCATGCCAAAATCTGCACCCCTCAAGCTACTCAAAGCTACATTCAAGAAGATTATTAACCCTTCAGGGGCTTCACAGGAACTAAAGCAAAGTGGAAGGAAAAAATTTACATTGTAATTTTTCCAACAAAAATGTTCTTTTAGGCTCAATTTTTTCATTTTCACATGGGCAACAGGATAAAATGCATCCAAAAAATTGTTGAGCATGTTCTCCTGAGTACACAGATACCTCATATGTGGTCATAAACCACTGTTTGGGCACACGGCAGGGCTCAGAAGGGATTTCAAGATGCCCAATCATCTGCTCTCCCTACAAATAACCTGGTTATTATCTAGCTGCATCCTATTCCCCTTTCCCCATTGAAAGCTAAAGACACATGTGATATGAGCAGCTATGAGCTGAGTGAGTGTTGGAGTGAAATTATTCTATGGTGTATGAGCAGGTTTTTGCTGTTATTTGAGAGCATCATGATATAGGGGATGTGTCACTTACGGCAGCTTCACACCACGGTTTTTGTCTATCAGGTTCTGTCCGGTGTTTTGCTGGAAGCATCGGACAGAATCTGACAGGCCAGGATAGAACAGTTTTGTGGTCCTGTTTTCTGCCAGAATCGTCAGATTGCAGGTTTCAGGAGCTGTCCCTGCTGAAATTTCAAAATCGCGGCTAGCGGAATCTAGCCAAGGTCCTGAAATGTCAGCTGGGAGCTCTCGACGGTGCTCAAGTTCAGCAACGACCGGCACTGAGCCTCAGCACCCGCGTCCATGAGCTGAACCGATTTTATGTCGGATCCGGCGCGGTCCGGCACCATAGACTCCCATGTTAGAGGGCTTGTGCCAGATCCGGGAGGATACTATTTGTTCAAATTTTTGCCCCGGACAGAAAGTCGCAAGTCAAGCTTTCTACTACACCCATACACGTAGGTTTTAATTGCACGCAGAGGCTTATACCCTCATATGCATTTGCACCACTGACAGAGGCATAAGGTAAGGGAGATAGGGACCCAATATACATGAGAGGATATACATGAGAGCACCTTAACGGAAGTTATTGGGCTTACATGCAATGGTCAATACATCAACTAAGATTCTCATTTTTCATATTGTGTCCTGAAGCAGTTTCTACACTGTCAATTTTCCTCTTCTAAATTTGCATTAGTTTTTTACATACCAGTCATACATCCTTTAGCAGCGGATCACTTTTTAATTATTAAACATGGTCAAGCATTGTAATATATTGCTGCAAGTGCTAAGTATAGCAGAAATGGGTTAAGAAGGTTAATGATGTGATGTCATGACCATATGACTTTAATGGGTGGAGCTAAGCCAACAAGTCCTTCACTTCAAGCCTGCTTAGCAATGCCCATCAAGGTCATATGGTCGTGACATCACCACAGCTCCTTATCCCATTTCTGCTATACTTAGCACCTGCAGCAATATATTACAATGCTTGACTACGTTAAAAACGAGATCTGCAGCAGAGAAAACAGTAAAGGTACCGTCACACACGGCAATATTGCTAGCAATTTCACTTGCAATTTGCTGGTTGCAGTGAAATCATGGACACATTGTTCTATTTTGTTGCCATGTACAAATGTAACAATGTGTCCATGATTTCACAGCAACCAGCAAATTGCCAGTGAAATTGC
The DNA here is from genome assembly GCA_033576535.1 of Allobates femoralis. Classification (NCBI taxonomy): domain Eukaryota; kingdom Metazoa; phylum Chordata; class Amphibia; order Anura; family Aromobatidae; genus Allobates; species Allobates femoralis. The sequence goes on along the minus strand of JARQOC010000002.1, from coordinate 457,183,392 downwards.
AAGCAATATTGCTGTGTGTGACGGTACCTTTAGGGTATGTGTCCACTGGACGTTTTTGCTGCATCTTCCCCGCTTTTTTTGTTGTGTGTTTACCATGGTTTTATGCAAATTTATGGTAAACTAAACCTGCGTTTGGATTATAATTAGATTTATAGGAGAGTGAGGTAGATTTATTTTAGCTGCTAAAGACGTGAAAGCTACCACTTCGGGGATAGTTTTAAAAGAATCTTTTAAATACTGGAAATTACCAGAGAAGATCAGCCTGGACACTTCACCCTGGAATCAGACACATATGGAGTCACTTTAGCTCTATGGGAGGCTTATGGGCCTGAAGTATCTTCTTCTCTGGTAATTTCCAGTATATAAGGGAAATGGTTTTCTTCTACCCTACATTAATATGGTTGATATGAAACCTGAGTGTCCATGACTTTAACAGTAGCCGGATGCCCACCACTGTATACACTGTCTCCGGGAGTTAGTGAATGCACCCCCGTGACCCCGATTCTGGGACCCCTCTTTTGAAGCGATACAATATCTTGATCTATTCTTTGTCTCGTGAAAAAAGAGTGACAGGCAATTGTTGTGAAACTCCAAAAAGATCTCTGATGAGCCTCATCTTGAATTTCTGAGGCGAAACGCGTAAGATGGAAACAATGGAGATTCATTAACGTTTCTTTTAACGTCACAACTGAAGGAAGAACGTGAATGCACTGTGGACCAGCGTGGAATCAAAGGACTAGGGAGACTATTTGAGTTAAGTTGACCCTGGCCCGATTCTGTGTCCTGTTGTTACCCAGACATATTGTATGCATCCTCTGACAACTTTCTATTGTTGCTATTTTTGATACCCGTAGTATCTAGGGCTATCATAGGGCGAGCCGCCGTGGAGTGGGGGCACCCGAAACTTTAGGGTGATTTACCTCCACTGACAGGTAGTTTGCAAACATAGGGAGAGGAAGGGGTACATGTATTGTTATGTGCTGTTGTCCTTCAGCGAATTTGTATAATACACCTGTTTGTTCACTCTTTGTATACTATGTTAGACTTGACCAGTCATTTTTAAAAAGAATAAAATAAAAGATTCTTTTAAAACTATCCCCGAAGTGGTAGCTTTCACGTCTTTAGCTGCGTTTGGATTACCAGCAAAACCTATGATAATTCTATCACAATTGCTGCACCCAGTAAACTAAGCGATACATCGCTGGTATCAGGGTCTCTATCTCAGCATAATGCCACTGTCAGACTACATAGCAAAAACCTGCTGACAGACTTCCTTTAAGAATATTTTTTGTTAATGGATTACATTGCTGTGTCTTAGCCTAGGGTCATACACAAGCCCTGGATCCATTATTTGCATCAGTTTTTCAACTTTAGAATTCTAAGTCCAAAAAGTGATGCTGTTAACGGATGCTGGACTCAAGTGTGACTGCTCTGCTATGGGTTTTTTAACAGAGCAGCATTTTTTGGGTGCAGTAAAAAAAAACGTTTCTGTTTTTTTTAACAATGGACCCTACGGGAAACAGTTCCGTTAACAACTGGCAAATATATACACCATCCGTTAATGGATCTGTTTTTGCTAGCCTTTTTTGGCAAAAAATGGCAAAGTCCAAAAAACGCAGAGCAGCACAGGAGGCTCAAAAACCAGTCTAAGGGCGCATACACACGGTCCGGAGGAGCTGCGTGTTGGACGCAGCTCCTCCGGACCTGAGGGAAGCCACGGGTAGCCGCAGGGAGACCGCAGCCACCCTGTACTCACCATGTGCGGCAGGTGCACGGCGGCTTCTCCCTGCAGTCACCCGATGGGAGCCGCTGCGGAGGAGCGGACTCCCGGCAACCTGCACCACAGCTCCAAACACGCTGCGGGTGGGTTACGCATAGTGAGGATGGGATTTCTTGAAATCCCATCCACTATGCTAGTACTGTACTACGCAGCGTTTTGGACGCAGCGGCAAGACGCTGCGTCCAAAACACTACGTACACTGATCGTGTGCACGCACCCTTAAAACAACAGATCTGTTATTGGATCCAGTGGATAAAAACTGATTGGCATGTGTGACCCTAGCCTAATAGGTCCTATAGATCTTATACTATACTATCTATGCCAATCAGAATGTGACTGAAGCCAGTTTGCTAGTAGCTAAAATACCCCATAAAAGTGCACGCCATGATGTGAACTCCCTGAGATTGAAAAAATCAAATTAGCATAATTATTGGCCTTTGGACACGATTCTGATTAATTTCACATAGCAAAGCAGGGTAGATGCCAAAAAGCTAGAATTATATTTTATAGCTTACAGGTTTCAAAAATTGTATTTGATGTAAAACATTTACATGTGTCTACCAGTATTAAGAATCCTGAATTATGGGCACCAGAAGTCTTCTGAACTGTATTAATCCATGTTGTATGGAAAATTTCTGCAGCAATTTTATTATAGCACATGGAACCAACCGAGAAATGCACCTTCACAATGTATTATTACCAGTGACCCATACAACAATACTTCACATTGCAAGTTATTACATCCACTAATTGGATTCATACAGCTTCTAGTATTTTATATATTCCTTTCTACTACACCAATGTGAAATAACTATAATGTTTTCAATTAAAGGATGGTAATTACCTCATGAAATACCTTGTGATACATGTGTAAATAGCTGCCATTACTTTGAAGACCACATTTTAATAAGAAAGAATTCCCTGGACATTTATTGAAACCGGGCTTAGTCTGTGTTGAAATTTACGGCATATGGGGATGATTTTATATTACTCAGTTCGTTTCACTTCCTTGAGACATTTATGTGTGGGCTAATGACTAGTATACCCAAATATATTGGAATAATCCTATATGCATAGGGCCTTATCGAAAGAAATAGTCAAGCTATTGTTCATGGAAACTCATCCAATTCCCGTTTTGCTTTTCATGTATAGATTACTGAATGAACTGTACATTGAATTTATCACACATTTTTGGCTATATTTGTTAGCTCTGACTAACCAGACAGCAACCATTGATTAACATCTTTTTGCCTATGCACAGTGTACACATAGCTAACAGTGGTATGGGCAGGATTAGGCTATAGCACTCAATATTCTTAGACCTGGCAGTCCTGTAGCAGAGAAAATAGTAATATTATCAAAACTACAACAAGTAATCCAGTAAGTGATGCATTGCTAAAATCAGGGTCTCTGCTCCTACGTTATGCTGTTTCCAGATGAGTAGCATAATCCTGGTGACAGATTCTCATTAAAAAAGGATGCACATTCTCAAACATCAATATTAGAAATGGGTGAACGCGCAGATGTTCAGGCTTGGCACGTCTGAATTTAAAAAAAAGTCTGGGTTCGAGACCACCCTGAGCCCCAAGTAAGTCTATGGGGACCCAAACTTTACTGCTAGAAAATGGTGGCTGTAAGGGCTGGGGCTGAAAAAAGAAATTTAATGGCGATTTAAGCAGTAGAATTATACTTACTCTGTGCTGTGGTCGCACTACTTTCAGGTCCACTCATTAAGCCTCATGCATAATCACTGCGTCCCCCGCCCATCCTTTGTGACAGTGTCTGTGATTGGTTCTTGCAGTCAGACTTCATCTCCACCCTCTGTGCTGGCGTCTGTGATTGGTTGCCATACAAATTAGTATATGGCAAGCAAGCTGCCATCATGTTAGTGTAAAAACAAATAATTGAAAAAAAATGACACCTATATGATACACAGTGTAGATAAACAAAATGGTTGTGAGTTGCAGCCCCCAACTGTGTATGATATGTTGGCTGGGTATCAAAATACAGTGGACCTCATGTGTTTTTTTAAATTATTTAAGTAAATAATTTAAAAAAACGGAGTGCCCCCCCCCAATTTTGATACTCAGCCAAGATAAATCTCATGGCCGGAAGTTGTTATTCTCACCGTGGGGAGATCCTCCAAGGCTACGAATAGCAGCCTGCAGCAGCCCCAGAATTTGACGTATTCATTAGATTTAGAAAATCTTGGCGCTTACCTGGCTCTTCCCGATTTCCCTGGTGCAGTGTTAGTCAGGGTAATATAAGGAGTTAATGATAGTTTTGATTTATCAAAAATCCCAGCTGCCATCTAGCCGTAGATTAGTAATGGGTAAGGGTTAGGGATGAGCGAGTAGAATCGTTACTATTCGGTACTCACCGAATAGTAACGATATTCGAGCTACTCGCTACTCCCCTAGTTTCTTGTGATTACTCAGGAGTAGTGAGTAGTCCTTTAACTTTTGCAGTGTATCTATATATACACTGCGAAAGTTCACTAAAAGTGCATAAAAGTTGTTAAAAAATAAAAAAAATATCATACTCACCTATCCGACGCCTGCATCGGGACTGGCAAAGAAGACATCCGATCAACGACAAGGACCTGTGAGTCTGACAGCCAATCAGATGCCTGGTAGCGATCTGGCCAAGAAGATGGCCAGACGTCACAAACCATGTGATCGCTACCAGCCACCTGATTGGCCAGATTGCCAGGTCATTGATGCACGTTCAAGACCTGGCAATCTGGCCAATCAGGTGGCTGGTAGCGATCAGGTGGTTTGTGATGTCTGGCCATCTGATTGGCCAGATCGCTACCAGCCATCTGATTGGCTGTGAGACTCACAATTCCTTGTTGTTGATCGGATGTCTTCTTTGCCGTCCTGGTGCAGGCGTCGGATAGGTGAGTATGATAGTTTTTTATTTTTTAACAACTTTTATTCACTGTATATATAGATACACTGCGAAAGTACTTGCTCACCCATTCACTGCCATTGGACTCGCTATACTCGCAATGAGTACCAAGTACCGGGACCTACTCCTTGCGAGTATAGCGAGTCCGATTCTTGCAGTACTCGCTCATCCCTAGTAAGGGTCTTTGAGACCCCCCCATCACAAAAGAAATAAACACAAACACTGAAAAATCCATTATTTGAAATAAAAAACACACTTAGGGTATGTGCACATCAGTCGTTTTGTGGGCTGCTTTTGGACGTTTTCCGTCGGCGTTTTCCGCTCCGTTTTATGTTAATTTATGTTAATCCTACCCTCCGGTTGGATTAACATGCTAGTCAATGGAGTTTAGAAAACGCTGTGTACATTACAACGTTTTTCTTCTGGTCGTTTTCAGTGAAATCTGGGTTTTTCCTCCGGTTTCCAAATATAGAGCAAGTGACTTCTTTCCTCCGTTTTTCCACCGGTTTCAGCTGAACAAGTGCACTAAAAACTCAGTTTTAAAACCGCTCAGAAAAACCACCGACAAAACGCTGTAAAACCGGGCGGAAAACGAGCAAAAAACGAGCAAAAAACAAGCAAAAAACTAGGACACTGCTGAGCACAGAAAACTCAGTTTCTGCCAGTGTCCACCGGTTCCCGGTCGGTCTGCAGAAATGCAGAACCGACTGATGTGCACATAGCCTTACCCTCTTTCTCTACTTTATTAACCCCAAACACAACTGCAGGGCTGAAGTAGTCCAACATATAGCGTCCCGCAACAAATCCAGCTCGGCCACATCCAGAAGCTGCAGTGATAGAAAACACGACCTGTCACTGCAGCTTCTGAGACACACTGACAGCCAGGGGGGAACCCTCAGCCATCCGTGACTAGGGTGGAGCTCTAATACCATATATAGCCTAAGGACAAAGTGTCAGTCGTTCTGGAGAAATAGTGGACAATTTTTTGTAATCCTGCAAAACACTTCTAAGGAAACCGGTGATCAACTTTACCCCATTCCTTCAACAGTGTTTGCCACCACATTATATGACCTGGAAGACATATGTATATTTCTCTAAATGTACTCCAGGTTGCACTACATGCTTTACAGAAAGGTGCTTGATCATTACCAGTGCCGTATATAAATGTGGTCTGCAGGCAGCTCAAAAGCCTCCCATCCCTGCTCAAAATGGGGACCTGTGTGTATATAGTTTTTTTTTAAATTAGGGCCAGCACATTCGCTGAATGTAACTGAATGATTTGCCTCCAGTCCTGACCAGGAAGTTAGGTCAAGAAATATTTGGACACTGACCAAATCTTCGTGATTTGAGCTCTGCATGCTACTATTTTTTTCTATTTAAAATAAAACAACTGAGATGTAATTGAAGTGTAGCCCTTCAGGTTTAATTAAAGAAGTTGAATAAAAATCTTTTTAGGGAACCAAAAGTAATTGGACAAATTACATTTACTATAAATAAAATGTTCATTTTTAATTCTTTTTAGAGCATCCTTTGCAGACAATAACAGACTGATGTCTGGAAGCCATGGACGTCACCAAACGCTGGTTTTCCTCCTTTCTGATGCTTTGCTAGATATTGACTGCAGCTGACTCCAGTTGTTGCTTGTTTGTGGGTCTTTCTGCCTTACATTTTTTCTTAAGCATGTTAAGCATGCTTGATGGGGTTGCGATCTGGTGTTTGACTTGGTTATTGCTGAATATTCCACTATTGTGAGTTGTTGTCACAGTATGTCTTGGGTCATTGTCCATCAGTACTGTAAAGTGCCGTCCAATCAACCTTGCTGCATTTGGTTGAATCTAAGCAGAAAGCATAGCATTGTACACTTCAGAATTCATCCCATTGCTTCTGTCTTCAGTCACATCATCAATAAACACTAATGACCCATTGTAGAAGCCATGCATGCTCATGACATCACATTACCTCCACCATGTTTTACAGAGGATGCTGTGTACTTTGGATCATGAGCCAATCCAAGCCTTCTCCATACTTTCTTCTTATCATCATTCTGCTACAGGTGGATCTTAGTTCCATCTGTCCAAAGATGTTTTTTTAGAACTCGATGACTTCTTTAGATGTTTTTTGTTAAAGTCTAACCAGGCCTCTCTATTTTTAAGGAATTAGATACTGAAACACCTACTTTATGGAGACTATTCTTCACTTGGGTGGATGGTGTGAAGGGTTTTTCTTCACCATGTAAAGGATTCTGCGATCATCCACCACTGTTGTTTTTCATGGTCGTCCAGGCTTTTTTTCCTAAGCTAACTAGTGTGCTCTTTTTCTACAGAATGCACCACAGTAAATTTGGCCACTCCTAATATTTCTGCTGTATCTCTGATAAATTTCTTCTTTTTTTTCAGCTAAATGATGGTCTGTTTTTCATCCATTGAGAGCTCATTTGACCGCATGTTGTTGGTTCACAGCCTCCAAATGCAAATGCCACACTTGGAATCAGATTAAGACCATTTACCTGCATATTAATTATACTATATAACTGCTTCTTAAATATGTTTTGCTAAACAACTAAAATGTGAAAACTTGTGCCGCTGATCAAGTATTTTTGGACCTAACTGTATATGAAGCCAGAGGTATAATTCTTGCTAGTCAGAGATAGATGAGTTGGGTTAGAAATGAAAATGTTTTCTGTAAATAGTAGCTTGACCAATTGCTGACAGCAATTTATCAATTGATTTTATACCTACAAGTTCAGGGGCGGACCTACCACGGTGCAGCTGGTTCAGCTGCACCAGGGCCCCGACCGGCTAGGGGGCCCCTCAGGCTCCTGTAAGGGGCCCCTCCGCCTCCCTGCAGGGGGGCCGGAGACCGCAATAGTGTGTCAGAGGAGAGGTGCAGCCGCGGAAGCTCCCTGTTTCCCGTGGCAGATCCCCCCCTCCTTTCCTCTGTACTCCCTGGTCATGCTGGAGACGCGGGTGGCATGCTCACCAGCACTATCCCCCCCACCTCCCCCGCTCCTCACCTAGGACTGTCAAATGTCCTCCCTCCGCTCCTCATCTGGGACTGCAACAACCGCCACTGTCCAAGGTCCGCCACTGTACAAGTTCATATGTTATTATAAAAAAGGTATGATATGCAAAAAAACATCATAATATACAAAAATGGTCACATGCGATCAATGAAACTTGATGTATTATTTCAGACTTTCCTTAAAAGGGTTTTTCTCATCTTGTATTTAGGAGCGCTCTGCTCCCATGCCTCTTGCCTTCCTACTTGCCTTTGTACCTGGTTGACAGGTCTCTTCCATATTAAGAGACCTGTCAATAATGGAGTGGTTCTGAGAAACGTTGGCTGAGAACCATAGCAGGAGACTAGTTGGGGAAAAGCCATCTGGGGTTGGCATCAGAATAGTCTCTGGCTAAGGTTCTTGGCTGGATCACCTTTAAGTTATCTGAAGCACTGCAGTGTTTTATAGAAAAATATATCTTGCTACAATCATGAAGACAGGCTCTGATTTATGTTCCATGTTCAAATAGTTCTCTTTGGGTTTCAAAGGTACCAAGTAATTTTTTAAGCCTAAGGCCATGCTACCACAACTGCCTTGAGATGGTATAAAGAACTTACTAATCAAGCTACGATTGCCCTCAATTCATAATTGCTTTGGCGCCTGTTACTGTATTTATATAGTTTTGTGCATTTTGTCCATGTTTTGGTTTGCACCCAATTCTTTATTCTATTTGCACCTTTTATAAAGTCCATTTATATGTGCTCACCCGTTAATTTTTGTCTTGTGCTTTGTGAGCAGAATTTTAGAATTCAAGTTAGATTCACTTGAATCTTGAAATGCAACTTTTAAGGGTGGAAACACACTATCCTACTTAAATGGGAGTCTCTCGGACGAGACTCGGATCAGTGACCCTGAACGGCCTCCCGATGTCAGGACGGGAGTGTGATGCTGCACAAAAACACAAGCAGCTGACACTCCCGTCCAGAGAGGGAGAGGCCGTTCAGGGTCACTGATCCGAGTCTTATCCAAGAGACTCGCATGTAAGTATGATAGTGTGTTTCCACCCTAAAAGTCCAAAAATTAGGCATTTCACACTAGGTGCTACCTGTTACATTTTCAAGTAAGCCAAAATTTTATGCAAATGTTTAATTTTTTAGCAGCAAATAGAAACTTTTGGGGCCAGAGGTTGCAAAAGCAACTCAAGACAGAAAATGTCAATTTTTTACTTTGTGGCAAATTCATGAACACATGAACTATTTTGATGAAGAATGCCAACAAATCAGACAAAAAGAGAAAGTGACTTAAAGAAGTGCAAATGAAGAGTCTGGGCCATTGAGTTTACGCTAACCAGTGTGATATATGCATCTAGGAGGTAGTTTGTAGGGCTCCCGTCCAGTGGTCATGGATAATGTCCTGGCTGTTGGACCAGGATCCTGTTAGTCAATTCATTCATCTCATGAATTTTACTCTTAGGATGTGTGAGTGACATGGCAGGAAAGCTAATTTTATTAAATCATATTTGGGTAATTATTTTTATATTTTTCTCTGTTACTGTTATGTGACACATGATTGTTAGCATATAATACTACTGTTTTCTGTGTTTTGTGATGTTAGTCAACGTTAATGTCTACTGTGAGAAGAAATCAATTGAAAAGCTGATGGCATGGAGCCAATAATTAGATTTTTTGCCCTCTACATATTAACACTGGTTAAACTAGAGGATCCGATTATAAAGAGAAATAATCCCAGAATGAATTAAGTCTTCAGATGAATATTTTTACAAATAAATTGACTGTATGCTTTACTATATAATTTGTCTCATATCCTGACAGAAAGTATAAGAACATAATCATAGCATTCTTGATTTAATCCCCTTAGCAGTAACTTAGCCATAGATATGCAGTGAGTTCCTGTTTACATAAAAATGATTAATAGGAAGGGTCTCACACTAGAGAAACCCACCCGCAGCTTTATGCATGAGGTGTGTATGTGTAAACAGTATGTGCTAGTAAAACCTGTAATGGATAAAGGATGTGTGGGAACCCACGATTAGTGCCCTGGAGTGTCCTCCCCCTTATCTGATGGAGGCATGCACACCCCGACACTTTTATCCCATTCCAGACTGAAAGGAGGAAAAAAAAGACAGGAAGCTTTACACAAAGCCTCATCTTTTACTCTGGAATGCATCTTGACTGTTTGAAGCCATGACTTAGACCTGACACCTTATTATACACTGTCGAGACTCGTCTATCATTAACCGCAGACTCTACGCCTTAGGCGTCTGTATATAACGACCTTCATCATCTAAAGTTTTTCCTTGGTGATATTCCTATTACTGCTATCTCATATTATGCTATGCAGTAGTGGACACAGATAGAAGAGGGCCCCTGTGAAAGAACAGTATATGGGCCCCATTTTGCGTCTGTAAAAGAAGCTGCACTTTGTTTAGAATTTGGCAGTAGGCCCTCTTGGGTCTATTTGTATCTGCACATGTTGCGCCAATGTCCAACCCTGATCTTAAGGTCAATACATGCACCCTTACACAGACTAAAAAAAGTATGGGGGCTCCAAAGCACTAGCAGCTTCTATCACAAACACATCGCTGGACTTTGAAGGGCCCATATACTGTTTTCATACAGGGGCTCCTCTTCAGTCTTTGTCCGCCCCTGGCCTATTCAATATTTTACAATTTATAAAACCCAGTTGAATTTAATAAAAGCTCTAAGGATCTATTTTTCTCTTTGTCTTCTAGTTGGGCACCGCAAAAGTCAAATTTTACAATATAAAGTCTTACTAAGTAACTGAGTAACTAAGTACATATATTAACCAAGTACCTATATATGTTCTAGAAATCAAAAAAACATAATTAAGTGTTCCCCAGAGGAGCCAAAGATTCCTCTCTCTGCCACGGAGATGGTTTGCACTGAGAAGGAGATGCAAGTTAAACCTGGGATCCATGGCCAGTGATAGTTTGCACAATTTATTTACTTTCTTATTGAATATTTTTGGAAAGAGAAAATGTTAGCATGGTTTTGTAATATACACTAAAGACATGGCTATAATGGCGCTATAATACTGAATAAATGGATGGATTTTGGTTAAGTCCACTTTGTTGTTCTTTAAGCACCAATTGAAGTTTTATGATAATTAGTGATGTGCCATATATTCTATAAAGTTTCAAAGTGTATAGCTCACCATGGCCTTCCTAGGCTGTTTGTGCTGGAATCCAAGCTGGTATCCAGATTAGCCGTGAAGAAAAAATAGAAAAATTCCGCACAGACCGGGTATTCTGGTTTAAAACTCCAATTCTTTATTCATCCATACGAATAAAACACAAGTTCTGGGGTACACAAGCCCCCCTCCCACGCCTTACGCGTTTCGCGCCGAAACGCGTAAGACGTGGGAGGGGGGCTTGTGTACCCAGAACTTGTGTTTTATTCGTATGGATGAATAAAGAATTGGAGTTTTTAAACCAGAATACCGGTTGTGCGGAATTTTTCTATTTTTTCTTCACGGCCATATATTCTACTCTGTTTTCCCGAAAATAAGACACTCTCTTATCTTACTTTTTGTGCCAAAAAACGCACTATGTCTTATTTTCAGGGGATGTCTTATTTTTCCATCATCCCCTTGCAGCCCTCAATATTCCCATACAGCCCCCAATATCCCCATCATCCCCTTGCAGCCCCCAATATTCCCATGCAGCCCCCAATATCCCCATCATCCCCTTGCAGCCCCCAATATTCCCATGCAGCCCCCAATATCCCCATCATCCCCTTGCAGCCCCCAATGTTCCCATGCAGCCCCCAATATCCCCATCAAAATTCCAATGCAATATCCCCCATCTTATTTTAGGGGAAAGAGGGTATAATACCCTCCTCTTTGGTATCATTAACACATTTGCCAGAGATAAAAAGAGGGCAATTGTGACCAACATTTGGTTCTATCGCTCCTGGATGGGAAATTGGACTCATAAAACAGGTTTGCAAAAACATATAAGCACAGTTGAAAGTTTACATTTTTTTCCTGCTGTTTTAACAAAAGTCAACCCTTTTCTCAAAAATAATGCAATTAGAATTGCTAGGAAAGTACACAATGAAAAAGCTATGACTTGCAACAGGTCGCTGTATTGGTGTGGATCAGCCAGATGTAATTTAACTAGTAAATCAGATAAAAATGTAAAAAATTGTTTGGGATTTCAGCACACAGTGGCGGAACTGTGCATGGAGGCTTTTCCTCCTAGTCAGTGAATCCCTGGCCTATCCACCTGCTTCCTATGTTTAAATAGGAGATTTCAAGCAGAGGAAGCAGGTCACTAAAGAAGCAGTGAGGAGCAGGGAATTAAATATAGAGAGGCGAAGACTCAATGTACTCTGTGTACTGAAATATAATATCATGATTAAGGGCGATACAAGCCCCTGAAATATGTAGATGGACGCCAAAGTTTTAATTATCACCAGCTTTTATAATACCCACTAAATATACAAGATTGCTTTTCTGTGGAGCTGGATATTCTCTTCTTATCTCTGATTTTGGCGTCAAGTCAGACACACTGTCCTACTAATTGTCTGATTTGCATTGGTGAGCTGCACATTTCTTATGCAAAACCTAACACTATACAAAATCCGTATGCCGCAACCAATTTTTGTGACATAAATAAGCAATGAGATGATGTTACCTCTATCAGCGACATCGTCAGTATGAATCAATGGTCTGCACAGGATGGACTGTCTGATCACAACTGATCAAAAGATCATTTTTACGCTTCTCTTTTTTTAAATGTTAAAAAACATGAAAAACTTGTCATTGCTCATTACTACTTGGACTACCATCCGTTTGTATGGTGAGGTCACATTGACATTACTAAGGCTGTGTTTGTAGGAAAGAGATTGAAAGGTGGTTGAACATAGTCCAAGAATACTTCATAGTGTTATACACATCTTTTAAGGGTAATAGGAGTTACCTGTAACTCGTAACTTTTGATCGCCTCTAAACAGCATCCATAATTTAATAGAAGTTATGTTTAAGGGTATTTGTCCTTTCCACCTCTTAGGGCCCTTTCACATCAGCGTTTTTTTCAAATCGCGGCAGATGCGGTGAAAAAAACCGCATCTGCCGCGATTACCGATTACCGGCTGCACTTGCGGCACGGTTGCGGCGCGGTTGCGGTAAACGCCATACAAGGTATAGGCGGACTTGCGGCAGGTGTGGCAAGTGCGGTCTTGGCACTTGCGGCAGGTGCGGCCGCGAAAAAAAAATGCTGTCAGCCGCGTTTTTTTTCGCGGCCGCACCTGCCGCAAGTGCCAAAACCGCACTTTCCGCACCTGCCGCAAGCCCGCCTATACCTTGTATGGCGTTTACCGCAACCGCGCCGCAACCGTGCCGCAAGTGCAGCCGGTATGCGGTAATCGCGGCAGATGCGTTTTATTCACCGCATCTGCCGCGATTTGAAAAAAACGCTGATGTGAAAGGGCCATTATACAGTTTTTCATGAAGAATGTAGTCTAACTACAAAACCTGAATAATAATACCTCTCAATTACTATATGACACACAACCTACAAGAAACTAGGTTAGAATAGCCTATTTATGTTAAATGTATATGTTTTATTCATGTATAAAATATACAGATTATCTAATACACTTAAGGGGTGTCCTAGAGTCACCAACCATGTCTCCCAAATCCTATAGAAATGATTAAGCTTTTCTAACCTTATTATACTAGTATTTATTTTGAGTTCTCCAATAGTCGGGGAAGCAGCATCCAACCAGTGATAAGCTAACAGCTTTCTGGCCTGGTAAAGGACTCTAGATATACCAACAGCTCTGGATCCACCCTACCTCATCATGTAATTCCAAAATGCACACATAGTTATGATTAAGGTTGAATAGAAGTCGTCCCCGTGACGTCTCAGGGACATTCATACTTGTAGGACACTTTGTTGGATGTTGAGTTTTGAATTCCTAATTGGATAAAATACATTCAAGTAGTAACAAATGTCATTGTATGTTATAGCTGATCATCTGCACCAATGCAATGTTGTCAGGGGGAATGAGGTTATGATTTTTCTAATATGATGTTACCGGAGTATTGATCTACGTTTTGTGTCTTGATCTACAGTATGTTTCCTTGCTTTATATGATAAATCATTTTTATTTTTCTAAATTCAATTCAATAAAAATGAACCTGATTCAAAATATACACATTAAATATACAGTTTTTGTGAGAAAATTTAATTTTGTAGCCCATGAAAAATAGAAAAATGCAGAAAGCATAGCAATGGGCAGCTGTTTATGGACAGGAGGAGGGCACATGCTTTCGGCGTTTTTCTTTGTAATGAGCTGGGAAATCGAAGTTTGCCACTTCTTTCTCACAAATTTGGTTTATTTAATCTCTAGCATTTATACATTAATAAAACACATACATTTTTAAGAAAATTAGGTAATATACCATTCTAGTAGCTAGTGTTTTGTGTAAGCTGTTGTAAAATGTATTCTGTAAGTTTTATTCTCACAATGGCTATCATGATGCCCTCAGCTAAGTATGACAATTCTTAAAATAATATTCCTAGAATACAGATTGCTATGTATATATATATATATATATATATATATATATATATATATATACGGTACATAGAAATCAGTAGCATTGAATTGGAGTCCCATATTAGGAATTCAAACATTGATTTTGCTACCGCACATCCATGGAAATGTGCACCTGGGTAATGTATTTCTAAAGAAGTCAGGCTCACCTAACACAACTGAATAGAAACCTTTGTATATTATTATTTGGGATACCATCATTTATGAAAACAAACTTCCTCTATAATCTATGGGCAAATGTATGTTCCACTCACTTTATCAAACAACTCTATATGTAAGATGCCAAGCTGAAAAGGAAATCAGGTCCTGAGTGAACAAAGGAGCAACAGTGTATTATCTGGAAGCTTTAGTTGTTTGGATTTCCAGATGAAATACCATAAATGTATAACATACAGGTTAGTTACCAGTTACCACTGTCTCCATTTGATTATCGTCTTTTTTACCGCATATGTTTGTGTTTTGTTTATTCCAAGATTTTTGATATAGTTGTGATTATTAATTGAACCATAAATCAATATAAGATACTAAAAATATGATAACTGATCTTTTTATTTTTACTATCTATAAGCTCCACTAGATTGATGCTCTATAGACTTTCTATGAACTCGTCCATAGCTCTCTACGCTCCCTCAAAAGCTGAGCGGAACCATGTAGGAAAGCCCACAACTCTTAGATGAGAGACAGTTGTTTGTCAATACACTCATCGTTGGTGGTCTCAGCTTTTGCGCCCACACAAATAGGATTTCTATGAATCCTTGCAATGTTTGTTCAGTAATCAGAACTGAATCAGAAACTGTGGGTTACAGCACATCCACCCCTACATTTTAATGATCAGTGGGGGTGCAAACATTCAGAAGCCAACTAATAGACCCTCAAAATGTGCAAAAACCACTTGTTCAACTCTGTAAGGAGAGTGTGTGTGGCACCCCAGAGTCTGGCTACCACAATGTCATTATCTTCCCCAGGGGATAGTGTCATACCTGAGAGCAACACAGGGAATCCGCACCAGACAAATCCCAAAGCACACAACAATCTTTCGGCCTACAGGCTTGAAAGGGGAGATCTAAACCTGGGTTAAGGGTAAGCTCACCATCCATGCCAAAAACAGAAACCAAATGCACTTACAGGACGCAGTCAGAGCCCAAATGTGAAGCAAGCCCAGCTGCAGGCTGATAAATCACCTCTACCAGCAAGATGTGGGAGGCGACCTGCCATGCATACACTAGGCCTGCATAGAGCACCATTCACACTGATACATATGATGCAGAGTGTCTGAAAGCTACCCAACCGCTCCGCTGCCTGAGCATTGGGCCGCACAGTACGATGCTTCTGCACCACTAGATGAATGGCGCCCCTATGGGCCCAACTGCACCCTGGATGGATAAAAAAGTGCAAAAGTTTTTTATATGATAAATAAAAAACCTTTATAGATGGGATTTTGGTTCATGTGTTGGCCCAAGACATTTAAGCTGGTGACCCACGACAAGGGATCCCATGCTCACCAGTCCTAACAAAATTGTACAAAAACTACTAGAAAAAAGCAGCATCAGAAAACTCACCATCCATGCCAAAAACAGAAACCAAATGCACTTACAGGACGCAATCAGAGCCCAAATGTTGGTAGAAGTGATTTTATCAGCCTGCAGCTGGGCTTGCTTCACATTTGGGCTCTGACTGCGTCCTGTAAGTGCATTTGGTTTCTGTTTTTGGCATGGATGGTGAGTTTTCTGATGCTGCTTTTTTCTAGTAGTTTTTGTACAATTTTGTTAGGACTGGTGAGCATGGGATCCCTTGTCGTGGGTCACCAGCTTAAATGTCTTGGGCCAACACATGAACCAAAATCCCATCTATAAAGGTTTTTTATTTATCATATAAAAAACTTTTGCACTTTTTTATCCATCCAGGGTGCAGTTGGGCCCATAGGGGCGCCATTCATCTAGTGGTGCAGAAACATCGTACTGTGCGGCCCAATGCTCAGGCAGCGGAGCGGTTGGGTAGCTTTCAGACACTCTGCATCATATGTATCAGTGTGAATGGTGCTCTATGTAGGCCTAGTGTATGCATGGCAGGTCGCCTCCCACATCTTGTTGGTAGAAGGGATTTTATCAGCCTGCAGCTGGGCTTGCTTCACATTTGGGCTCTCACTGCGTCCTGTAAGTGCATTTGGTTTCTGTTTTTGGCATGGATGGTGAGTTTTCTGATGCTGCTTTTTTCTAGTAGTTAAGGGTAAGCTCCCCTATAAATTCTGTTTTGGGGCAGAGTTAGTTAGATCAGTATGGAACAGTACTGAGGAAGACATGCTGTGGACTGAAGCAGTGCTAAACTCATCCCAGGAGAGCTAGACTTAGCTTGAGTGACCCATAGGCAAAGGTCTGACGAGGTAGAGGAGAGCCTGGGGAGCAGAATGGTGTCAAGCTCACCCCAGAGGAGTAAGTGCCAAGAAACGGACACCAAAGTCTGAGGCTGTGCAGGGCCTAACGTCCCGACAGCCAATACCAGAGGGTGGAGGATTCCAAGTCCCCCATCCACACCAAGTGCCCAGAGGCAAAGCAGCATTGAGAGCCCAGGAGCAGTCGCCCATGAAGGGGGGCTGGAAAAGGACTCAAGCTGCCTGTCAAACGGCACACAGCAGGAGAGAGAGGGACGCAACTTAGCTTTAGCAGCCGCAGGGACCTACTAAGAAAGCGCAGCAGGGGGGGCTCAGAACTTGCCAGTTGAGGAGAACCTAGAATTGCTCCCAGGTTGCCGGATTCCAGCCATACCATCTGTCCTTGTGCCAGTATCACCAGTAAAGGACTTAAGGAATCAACAAACCGTGAGTCTGTCAGTTACTTCTCGCCCTCCATCCTGCACCCTATACCCTTTCAACATCCACTGCCCTGGGGATCTGCTCCACCCATGGGGAGTCACTACATCCTAGCAGCCCATTCATCATCCCCAGAGATTCTGCAGCAGTGGTGGCCACTCATAGCCACAAACCACGGGTGGCGTCACAAATAACTTTCCATTTAAACCACCCTATTCCCAAAAATCTCTTTAACAACAGAACCCAGGGTCACGGAGTCGGGTCTCAACCCCTGTGACTCCCCAGAAACACCGCAGCCCGGTTCCGAGTACCCCACGGACCTGGGGCGCATCAGTTTTTGAACACGATCCAGTAGCCCAGTATCACTGGGTGCTGTATGCCACGAACTTCATTGAACTGTGTGTTTTTGAGACTCGAGGTGCGCAGGAAGCCGAGGGGGCATATTGTTGTGGGCAGCACCACACAAAGAGCGTGAGAGGAAGCTCAACCTACGCTCTGATGACATCCGGTGGGGAGGAGAAACCCTGTCTCACCGGCGGAACTAAAACTGATCACCCCCACAGAAGTGAAGGACCAGAGGGGCTAAGGTTCATTAGGGGGGAGGAAAATGTCAGAGCTGGGTGGAGAGGAGCCATCATGAGGGGTGGTCGCAGCCCAGCTTATAGCTCAGCGTGCAGTGCCTGTACCGGTCAAAGCCCCAGTCACCACCGCGGTACCAGCCATGACCCCGGTAATGTCGTTCCTAATGCTGTACACACCAGTGGCGGCGTGGTGGCCGTAGCACTCAGGGGAACCAAATACCCTGACAGACTTCAGGGAGAGACAGGACAGTTATTATAGAGTATACCCACTGACAGAAGATCAACAAGTTAGTATATTGATTAGGCAATTAACTGGTGCAGCCCAGTGGGAGGTAAAGTCTTGGCCGGACACTGATAAAGACACTGTTGAACATCTAATGGCCAGACTGAAAGTCACCTTTGATACCCGTACTGCTGCAAAGCTTAAAATAAGATTCTTCGGGTGTAAACAGAGGGTGCAGGTTAGCTTAAGAGACTTCGCTTTAAACCTCCAGGAAGCGCTGAGGGCAATGAAACAGACAGACCCAAATGGTGTACAAGAAGAGAACAAATTGCTTATTGAACAGTTTATTGAGGGGCTCTTGTCCCCTGCCCAATTGCTTATGATGGCCATCCAGAACCCTGATCTAGACTTTGCACAATTTAAGGACAGGGCCATTAGAACACTGCAAGAAGATGCAATAGCCAGTGGCCCAGAACCTGCACAACGCCTGGCCATAATGTACCACCAAGAGGGGGCACAGACCCCACAGGCAACGGTAGGGGCCAGTGCGCAGACTCTTGAGCCTATTACCTTAGAGGCGCTACACTTAAAGGTTGAGGCACTGACTAAGAGTGTGGCAAGATGGCCAAAGCTATGCAAGAAATGCAAAGATCCAAACCAGTGGAGAAGATCGAGTTGGCTTCCAGTCGAGATGACGTCTCGTGGATGCAGAAGAGGAGGAACCCACTGGCCAGAGGACAACCTACCGATCACTATGACCCTGAAGGAAAGACCATCTGCCTCCGCTGTGACAAGCCAGGCTATGTTGCAAGACTCTGTACTTTAAACGAGGACACCCTGGGGCAGCAGACCACCCCTCAGAAATGAGACCACCTGGCCTACCGAACTAGCGTGACAGGTATGTGGGAGGACACCCAGTCCTGCCTGTCGTGCTAGATTGCATTCCCATGTACGCTTTGCTGGACACCGGCTCGCAGGTGAGATCAATACTGTATATCCTTTACAAGAGATACTGACATTTTACACCGCCCAGATGAGAGTTTTACTATCAGGTAATTCTGTGCCGCAGATTGGGTTTAAGGAAGTGACTATAAAGGTGGGGCGGATGGAATTAAAAGCCCAGGGATGGATAATTGTTGATGTTGAGCAACGAGAAAATAACCCAATGATAACTTTAGGCACTCATGTAATTGATAATTGTCTGAGGGAGATTATTGTTACAACAGGTTGCCAACTACTGCCAACCACGAGCAGCAGCGAGTCCTGCAGAAAGAGATCAGAACCCTGATGCTGAGCAGCAGGTAGATGTGTCCGGAGGGAAGTCGGCAGTGTAAGAGTAAGTGATCCGGTACCCATTGTAATACCCCAAGAGGAGAAATGTTAATCTAATGTAGGCCAGCAATAGGCCTTAGAGGGCAAGATTACCATGCCCTGGTAAAGCCCGTGTACTCAGACAGTAGGCCCACTGTCCTGACAGCCAGGGGGGGTAGTTGATGTTCGCAAGTGGAGGGTACCTGTATGAAGTTAAACTGCCCAGGTATGCTACCATTGCTAAACTGTATACTGTCTATAACAACTCTATCAAGGCAGTAGAGCGCTTGAAACCGTCTGATCTGGCGGAAGGCAATGGCTCTGAGGGAAAGCTGGAGGATTGGTGCCAGAAGTTACATGTAGGCACAGACTACACTCCTTCACACCAAAAGCATAGAGTATACCGGGTAGTGCGGGAATATGAACAAGTCTTTAGTAAGAATCCTTTATTCTTTGGGCAGGTCAAAGGGGTCAAACATCATATCCCCACAGGTGATCATGCGCCCATTAAAGAAAGATACAGGCCTGTACTGCCAGCTCACTATCAATGTGCCAAAGAAATATTACAGGAGATGAAGGAGGCTGGGGTGATAAGAGATAGTTGTAGCCCCTGGGCAGCTCCTCTAGTCCTAGTGAAAAATAAAGATGGTACAATGAGAATGTGTGTAGATTACATTTAGATAAACCACATAACACATAAGGATGCATACCCATTACTTAGAATTGAAGAGTTACTAGCTTCTTTGAGAACTGTTAACTACTTTTCCACCTTAGATCTTACCAGTGGGTATTGGCAGGTTCCTATAGCAGAGGCGGACCGAGAGAAGACAGCGCTTGCCACACCGATGGGCCTCTGTGAGTTCAACTGCATGCCATTTGCACTCTGTAATGCACGGGAACATTCCAGAGGTTGATGGAGTGCTGTCTGGGGTACAAGAACTTTGAAACTGTCTTACCTGGATGACATCATAGTCTACTCCAAGATGTATGACGACCATCTGGACCACTTGGCTGAAGTGTTTGAAGGATTGTCCAGCTATGGCATGAAAGTGAAGCCATCCAAGTGTCACCTGTTGAAGCCAAAGGTACAGTACCTCAGTCATGTTGTCAATGCTGAAGGTATAGCACCAGATCCTGGGAAAGTCACTGTCATTAGGGAATGGCCAAGACCCACTATGGTCCAAGAGTTGAGGCAGTTCCTGGGGCTGGAAGGACACTACAGGAGATTCATCAAGGGGTTTATAAAGATGGCTGCACCCCTGCAAGACCTCCTAGTAGGCCAGTCCAAGAAGACTAAGAACCCGAGTCCTCAATTTGAGCGGGGCAGCAAAGAAGAAAACTCTCTCAGTCAGTTAAAGTGGGCCCTTACGGGAGATGAGATCCTAGCCTATCCTAACTACAGCCAGCCATTTGTGTTATATACTGATGCCAGTAATGTGGGATTAGGAGCAGTGTTATTCCAAGTGCAAAGAGGCAAAGAGTCATAACATACGCCAGCATGAAGCTCCATCCTACAGAAAGGAACCCAGAAAACTACAGCTCATTCAAGTTAGAGTTCCTAGCCATAGTCTGGGCGGTTACAGAGCGTTTCAAGCATTACCTGGCTGCAGCGAAATTTACCATCTTCATGGACAACAATCTGTTGACCCACCTGCAGACAGCAAAGCTAATTGCATTGGAGCTAAGATGGATGGCCTGGCTGTCAAATTAAAACTTTACTATCAAGTATCAGGAAGGCCACAAGAATGCTAATGCTGATGTGCTGTCCAGGATGCCCCATTTGCAGGATGAGGGAGAAGGAGCTAGAAGAGATAGAGCTACCGACTTTTCACCGCCCTCATGTGACGCAATGTAAAAACTACGTGAAAGACAAACATCAAGAAAGCACGTTGAATCCATTACCCATCATGGATGGGCAGAAACTCAAGACAGTGACCCAGCTGTACGATTAGTTAAAGAACAACTGACGCAGGAAGGCTCACATCCTGGTCCAGATGCTCCACCAGAAGCACAACAGCTGTGGAAAGAGAAGAGCAGACTGTTCATTTATGGGGCTAAGTTGTGTAGATGTTACATGAATCCCTGACCCATGAGCTTGTCTGGCAAATAGTAGTGCCAAGAAGAGACATCCAGATGGTACTAGAGGCATATCACAATGGCGCAGGCATTTCGGGTGGAAGAAGTGGAGGTTCTGCTGAGAGAAAGATTCTACCAGGGCGTAACTACCGGCATAACAGACGTAGCGGTCGCTTTGGGCCGGCGCTTGTGGGGGCCGGACCCAGCGCCGCTACGATGCTATGCAGTCAGCTACCTTGTGTGACCGTCAGGTGGGGGGCTGAGAGGTCACCTGGGGGGGGCCCCAAGCTCCCGGGGGGCCCTGCTGCCTGTGTCTCCAGCCGCCCCCGCCGCGATAGAGCCGAGGCTGAGGGAGGACTGTGGAAGTGACACTGTGACTTCCTGCAGCCGCTCAGCATCAGCAGTGCCCGCCCCTTCACCGCTCTACCGCCAGGATGCAGAGAACCCCCCCCCCCCGGTCCTCACCTAGGGCCCTGAGCGAATCTTGCTCCGGGGCCCAAGACAGTAGTTATGCCACTGGATTCTACTGTGTTGGCATGAGAAAAGCCATTAAAACTGCTCCAGAAATTGTGGACCATGCAACCTGAGAAGGAAGGATTGGGATACCCAGAGAGCCCCACCACAGCCAATTGTCACCAGGCAACCACTAGAGATTGTGGCCTTGAATCATGTGAAACTGAGTCCAAGTAGAACAGGCCATGTCTACGCCCTCACCATAGTAGACCACTACTCTCGTTTTTCTTGTAGTTGTACCGTGAAGGACCTCCCGGCCAAGACAGCGGCTAAAGGATTCCAGGCTCATTTTTGCAGACCTCATGGTTATCTTGAACAGGTGTTGACAGACCAAGGACCAGCTTTGCAAGCAGAGATATTCCAAAAGTTTTGTAACATGTATGGGTGTAAGAAGATAAGAACTACTCCATACCACTCGCAAATAAATGGAATGTGCGAAAAGTTGAATCAAGTAGTCATAGACCTGCTGAAGACTTTGCCTGTAGAAGAAAGAAACATGTGGCCAGAAAAGTTGCCAGATCTAGTGGATTTATACAACCATGTCCCTGTGAGTTCCATCAATTGCACACCTGCATATCTAATGAGAGCAAGGCCTGTTAAATTACCCATTGATCTGGATATGTGAATTGTAAAACCAGATGTAGATTCACCAAATCCTGATTGGGATACCGAACGCCAGCAACAGTATCGCAAATACAAAAATGCGTAGAAATGGCCAACCATTCAAGAACAAATCTCGACACTTCCAGTAATTACCCAATTCCACAGCAACTACAGAGACTTAATTAAATAATCAAGAAACAGTGGAACATCCTGAAACTGGACAAATGGATTGAAGATTTGTTACCTCGTAACCCTAGATTTATTTTCAGAAAAGCAAGCTTACTAAACCAACAAATTGCACCAAGCTTTACGGAAAACCTCCAACAAGAAGCCAGTGAGTCTTGGAAAGAACCAGCTACAAATCGGTTTCCATCCTTGTAGATATTGCTCTAATTGTCAAGCAACTGACATCTCTCCAAAAATAACCACAGAGGTTACCAATTCTGATGGCAGTAGAACTTTTAAAATCAGACAAACACTCACTTGTCAATCTAAACAAGTAATCTATATGATTACCTGTCCACGTAATAAAATCTACATAGGCAGAACAATAGGCACTCTGAAAGTGCGAATATCAGAACACATCCGCAACATAAAAAAGGTTTTATGGGACATCCTTAGTTCAAGCATTTTAAAAATTTCCATGATTCCAAAATAAAGAATCTAAAATTTTGCGCTATACAAACAGTGAGCAAGGACCCAAGAGGTGGAGATTTATAGAGAAGATGTCGAGATGTGAATCCAAATGGATTTTTGAATTTAATTCCATGAGCCCCAAAGGACTAAACCACGAACTGGAGCTATTTGGGTTCTAATTAACTTGCTACATAGAGATACGTCTATAATAACCCAATCCATCCAGAGTGAGAAAAGACAACACCCAAATAACCTACGCTTAAAAGATAACAATTTTATGGGTCCTCAAACCCTTGATATAGTGAGCCATCTATAATGGTGGGTTTACACGCCGCGATATCGGCGTCCAACTCCGACCCTACTCCGACAAAAAGTCACGTGGGTCGCGAGTTGGACCCGATATCGTGTGCGCGTTGTACTGTTTTAGCATCCAACGCGATGCTGGAACGATGCCAAAACGATATCGGAGTTGAATAGCAGAGCTATTCAACTCCCAGATATCGCAAGGCCGTTGTACCAGCATCGCTGCGTGTGACAGCCCAACTCCGATGCGTACTCGCACCTCACCCATTAACTCCCATGTTAAATGGTCGTTACTGGGTTGGTGGGCGTACACATCGGAGGGACGTTGTTTCCCGATATCGCAGAGAGTAAACCGGCGATGCGATATCGGGAAAAGTGCTCCCAAAATGCACGCTCCCCGCGCCGTTGTATGCGATATCGGGACGATATCGCTACGTGTAACCCCACCATCAGACTAATTGATGAAGGTACAGAATCCCTAAATCAAGTTGACCACCAACTTAAAGAACACAGGCCATCCCATGGGATTAGTGACAAACAATTGCACTCTATATAGCATTCTATATAGGCCAGTAATTCAAAACCTAAAAGTTTACCATCCAAAATAATACAAGCCACCCTAGTGGGACACCAAGATACTATTTGTATGTAGCCACACTATGGTTCACAACATCGCCATAACATAGATTTTGCACTTGAGGTTTGAATATAAACACCACCATAACAGAGATTCTGTATTTGAAGTTTAAATATAAAAAAATACCCATTTTCAAACACATCCCAGCAGAAGAATTAGGATACATTGTAATATCATTACAGTATGAATCCCACCCCAAGGAGACCCATAGTAGTCACATATCTGTGACACAACAAGTTATCCATAAGACCAATTTAGGAAGACACATTGTAATAAACTCCAGAATCAAGGAGACATCTACTCCAGAACAAGCGAAACACTCTATAACTATTTATGTTCATATATGTAATCACAATATACTATTTATGTCCATATATGTAATCACAATATACTATTTATGTTCATATACAGAAGTTAAGCACAACAGAAATAGTATGTAATCACGATACACTAAATATGTTCATATAGTCAATCACAATATACTAAAGTATAATCACTATATACTATGGTAATCACAAAATACTAATTATGTTCATATAGGTAATCACAATATACTATTTATTTCCTTTACAGACGTTAAGCACAACAGAAATAGTATGTCCACATAGGTAATCACGATACACTAAATATGTTCATATAGTTAATCACAATATACTAAAGTATAATCACTATATACTATGGTAACACAAAATACTAATTATGTTCATATAGGTAATCACAATATACTATGTATGTTCATATAGATATTCACAACATACATCACATGAACACCCCAATATAGGATTGTTGCTGGAGATTACATCACAAAACACGTTAAGTTTCAAACACACTTAAAGAGAACATGCACATAAGAATCCCCAGTATGGAGGACAAGCACCTTTTGAGTATAACCACTTTAGAATAAGATTAATAAGAATCCCCAGTATGAAGAACAATACATCCTTTCCTTTTAATCACATTAGGGATCACACCAGCACCATGTTATATGACTTCAATTGTAGACGGTAGCACAAAAAACACCAATTTCCACCTACATGTCACATCGACATTGGACTCGGTGGCTGGTGTCCCTGCCTCGGCAGCTGGGAGGAGCTGGATTCCTTCAGCGGATGGCGCCGGTGATAGGAGGGCCTTGTCCTCATATGGACCTGCTCCTGCGACGTCTGCCTCTGTCGCTGAGTGCCGACGTGTTTCTCCTTTGGGTGGTGTTGGTCGCAGAGGAGCGGGCCCTGCAGAGGTGTCTGTTAGGCGCAGCCTTCGTTCTTCTGTCAGAAGTGGGATGGGTGGAGCCAGTCGTGCATCACCATCTGGCCTGGTTCTAGGGGCGGTTCGGATGAGGTCATCAGGCTGTGAGCTCCAGCCTATGGGAGGTAACCGCGCCCTTCAAATACATTGGAGCCTGTCTTGCAGGCCGCCAGATATAGTTTTGGTTCCCCAGTGATATAGTGTATGTTTAGTTTTATCTCTGACCTTGGCCTGGATTTCTGACTCTGCTTCTTCCTGTCGATTTTGTACCTCAGCTGCCCTCTTGGTTTTGCCCTTGACCCTTGCCTGGATTTTCGACTCTGCTACTGCCTGATGATTTTGTGCCTTCGCTGCCCTCTCGGTTTTGACTCGGACTTCTGACTTCGTTTTTCGGGTCTTAATTTTTTCCCCTGGCGACCTTCCCTGCTCTGTTGCTCATAATAGGCAGCTACCCCCTGGGCTCCGCTATAATTCCAGATCCCTGTATGGCGGTTAAGGATCTCGGGGTTTCTCGGGGTGCTGCCTTGCCAGCAGCTCAGCTTCACAGTGGATGGTCGTCACACTACATATACCATAGTATAAGATACTGTAAGAGCAGGTTATTGATAATCATGCAGTCCCTTCATCAAATTCCTTGTTGAGAGAAAAGCAGACAACAAGACAATGAGTACTATGATTTATTACCAAGAGATAACTTCTAAACTATCCATTGTGAAACACGGGCACTATAGTTGGACACTTTTGGAAAAGCACATGAACTTCAGATAAGGGGCCATTACTGGCAACCAATAAGTAACAAGTACCCCCTTTAAAGATAAGCACAGTGACTGTAATGTTAGATACCCTGAGGAAGGAGACCGTAGACCTACGAAATGCATTGATGTTATTTAATGAAAAAAAGGGTAAAGATTCATGGTTAGTTATCATCTTACTATCAACAGAGACAACCAACCAAAACAAAGAGATCTTACACCTTACCAATAGTGCTAATCCACCAAGAGTCTAAGGTAACTTGCTGTGTATAAACCTGATTTTTTTCCCATATAGATCAGCACCACCTTTTAATTTGTCTATATATATATTTATTTTATAAAAGGCATACCGGCAGCATCCTGTCACCTATAAGAACAACATAGCATGACACCAGCACATAACCACAGCAACAAATAGCCAAGGTAATTTCTGTATTCAGTGGCTTTATCAAAGTATAAGGAAGTAAGAGCAGTCAACACCACCTGGTTAGGACTAACCACATTCCTATAATAAATTCATTCTAGTGTACTAAACAGTTTTTAAGGAATCAACATAAAGATACCAGGAATAAATTCTGACACAGCAGCCTGAACAAGTGATTAAAACGCTACCTAGTAAACAACAATATATGGTCCTAATCCAATTGCCAAACAGTGACCACTAATACAATTTTCTAATTAGTGTCTTTTAAGGGCCTGTCACACGTGTCAATGTCGCCCGCGATATCGCTCATGCGTCACATATTATTCGTCGCCTGAGCGATGTGGAATTATCGCAGGCAAGATGTCACACGCGTCAATATGACCCAGCGATGCGGTGATGTCGCCATCTTGCGAGCGATTTTATTTAGTCGCTTGTAAGATGTCAAAATAGAAAATACGTCGCTGAGTTTAGTGTCACACGCAGCGATGCACAAGGTCTACTGAGCGATGAGCAACAGGTTTTATGTCTGGCAGTGTAACCTGCGATCGGCGATCAGCGACATATAGCTGGTTGCATCGCTTGGTCACACGCTTCAATGTCGCTCCTGCGTCACTTTTACGTCGCTTGAGCGACTGAAAATCCGTGACGCATGAGCGACATTGACAGCGATATCGACGCGTGTGACATACCCTTTAGAATCGGATACATCACCTGAGGACAAACCCCGAGTAAAGCCACCACTCCAATCCGAGTTAACACCATAGGTGCCATCCCCAAAAGGTAAGGCAACACTGTACAACCAAAATCTAGCACTATCCCATAGGAGGACTAGATAACATATTTTATATGTTATTGTTTTAGATCCACAACAAACCTCTACCAATATAGGACACCACAGCTTTGGTAATCTAAAAAGAAGCAAGAGTCAGGTCTAACAATACTTTAACACTAGAAATCCCAGAGACGGGTCATTTGACCTTTTTACCATTGAAAACCAAGGATCCTTTAAATTCCCGGGACTTCTAGTGTTTTAAGACATACAGTACGTATTGAAGAATAAATCCATATAAGGTTTATAGAGGACTAAAAGAAGTACTCATTACTACAATTATTTTGTATTTTAGAGGTTTCGGGTCTTTTAGACCCAAAAATTTTTTTGACCTAACTGAAAAAACCCCTGTACATTATTTTAACAAATTCTGAGCAGCTCTCAGTTGCACCACTTGTATATAAGTGTATGAATTTTAATATAGTGGTTACTGTTTTATATGGTTTTATGAAAGATTTTTGTCAGTGTTAAATTGTTTTAATAAACATCCTGCAGGAGGGTTAACCATGTAATTCTGCATACGTTTCTTTCAATAAGCCATATCCAAAGAGTTAGCCAAAAACCCATAAGTCAAATAGTTTCCAGAGACCATTTGAAGGTATGTCTTAATGCACTGAAGTCCCAAGAAAAAGTGCCAGAAATACATCCACCTGTAAAACTGAAAGAAGAAGACGTAATCCATACAGTACTTGGAAATTTTCCTAAGACATGGACACAGTACAATGGAGCAGTAGTCGTTCCCATGTTGGCTTTTCCCCAAATAGTGGTACCTTAATCAGCAAGACATGAAGAACCGCAAGCTGAGGTATCAGAAGCACCTATAGAAGCACAGGAAGAACAATCCCCTACTAACAGAGAACTTGTCAGTCCCATGGTAAGACTAAGACCAAAGTCAGAAACACCAGCACTGTACAGAACTACACATAGCATAGTGCTCAGTACACCCACTACACCAGTAGCAGAAACCCCTGTATTAAGAAGGTCGCAACGCACCACACAGGGTCAGATCCCAGCATGTTACAGGGATTAAAGTGCAGTTCCAGAGTAGAATGTAAATATGTTTTCCTTGTTGTATATACAGATGTAAATATGTAACTATGCAACCACCAAGCGTACGCACCTACAGGACTTTACTGTATGAACTTTTTAGCTTCCTTGAACTTTTATTATCTTTAAACATGGACCATTTAGCCATAGGACTGGTTGTGGTAAAGACAGCTTGTAAACTACTTGTAAATACATTTCTTCAGCAGCTAATGGTGGAAGGACTAATCACCAAAGTGACTGCTTTTTCATTTTTATTGGTTTTTGTATTTTTGAATTTTGAGACTCAGTACATTTATTATTGTTCTTTAATAAGTGTTCATGTTTTCTCTTTTTAAAAAGGTTACCTCAGTCCAGGATACTGAATTTGACTAGGGGGAAATGTGGCATCCCAGAGTCCGGCTACCACAATGTCATTATCTCCCCCGGGGTTAGTGTCATACCTGAGAGCAACAGAGGGAATCCGCACCAAGCAAAACCCAAAGCACACAACACCTTTCTGCCTCCAGGCCTGAAGGGGGAGATCTAAACCCGAGTTCAGGGTAAGCTCCCCTTATGAATTCTGGTCTGGGGCGGAATTAGTCAGTTCAGTACAGAGCAGTCCTGAGGAATACATCCTGTGGACTGGAACAGTGCTATGCTCGTCCCAGGAGAGCTAGACTTAGCTTGAGTGACCCGTAGGCAAGGGTCTGAGGAGGTAGTGGAAAGCCTGGGGAGCAGAGCAGTGTCAAGCTCACCCCAGAGGAGTAAGCACCAAGAAACGGACACCGGAGACTGAGACTGTGCAGGGCCTAACATCCTGGCAGCCAATACTGGAGGGTGGAGGATTCCAAGTCCCCCATCCACACCAAGTGCCCAGTGGCAAAGCAGCATTGAGAACCCAGGAGCAGTCGCCCGTGAAGTGGTGCTGAAAAAGGACTTGAGCTGCCTGTCATACGGCACACAGCAGGAGATAGAGGGCCACAGCTAAACTTCAGCAGCCACAGGGACCTACTAAGAAAGCGGAGCAGGGAGGCCTCAGAACCTACTGGGTTAGGAGAACCCCGAGTTGCTTCCAGGTTGCCGGATTCAAGCCATATAATTTGTCTTTGTGCCAGTGTCACCAGTAAAGGACTTGATGATCCAACAAACCGTGAGTCTGTCAGTTACTTCGCGCCCTACATCCTGCACCCTACACCCTTTCAACATCCACTGCCCTGGGTATCCGCTTCACCTGTGGGGAGCCACTACATCCTAGCTCCCCATCCATCGTCCCCATCCATCATCTGCAGCAGCGGTGGCCACTCATAGCCAAAAAACACGGGTGGCGTCACAAATAACTTTGCTTTTAAACCACCCTATTCCCCAAAAACTCTTTAATAACTGAACCCAGGGTCACAGAGCTGGGTCTTGACCCCTGTGACTCCCCAGAAACACTGCAGCCCGATTCTGAGTACCCCACGGCCCTGGGGCGCATCATGCGTAGAGCCTATCAGATAAGAGGCACCTGGATGTCTACCAATGAAACTTCTAACTTGCTACTATGGAATATCAAAAGTTTATTTTTAAATGATGAGTAGACGTTAAGGAACCTTAACAGGTCATCCCGTGGAAAGAGCAATTCTTGATGCACTGCCACTCAATACATGATTTCTGTAAGGCCACGTGCACACTCTGAGTATTTGATTAGTTTTTTACCTCAAGATTTGTAGCCAAAACCAGGAGTGCATAATTAAATACAGAAGTGGTGCAGGTGTTTCTATTAGACTTTTCCTCTGATTGCTCCACTCCTGGTTTTGTCTACAAATCCTGAGGTAAAAAACTCATCAAATACTCAGCATGTGCACATGGCCTAACAATACTAACTCTGGAGATATATCCAATTTCTAATAATTCTTTTTTTGTCTCCAAACTCTCAAATTTTTTTCTTCTGTACAAATATATCTTTTCTTATCTGACTTGATATTGTTAGATATTTAAAGAGAATCTGTCACCCCCTTTGGGCTTTTTAAACTCTGCCCACCAGCTTACACATAATGTAAATGGGGTTCCTGTAACCCCTCCTCCATATGCCGAGACGTGCTCCTCACACCTGAGAAAATAACTTTTATTCTGTCC
Source organism: Allobates femoralis (assembly GCA_033576535.1). Classification (NCBI taxonomy): domain Eukaryota; kingdom Metazoa; phylum Chordata; class Amphibia; order Anura; family Aromobatidae; genus Allobates; species Allobates femoralis. The sequence continues at coordinate 457,153,019 of JARQOC010000002.1, read as the reverse complement.
AGCACTGGCCTCCTAAAAGGTTCGGGAGGCTGCTATATGATCCTGGTAGATTATGCCCTTTCTGCCCCCCGGCTGCAAAACCCACCCTGCATTTTTTAAATTACCGCCCCCATCTGTGACCAGTGCTTGAGTGAAAGCTACACCCGCGCCTGCGCAGTGGAGCGGGTGTCCGTGCTTCATTGAAGATAGTGCCGACGTCTCGCGAGACTTCACAAATCTTACGAGACGTCTTGCACTATGTTCAATGGAGCACAGACACCCGCTCCACTGCACAGGCGCGAGTGCAGCTTTCACTGAAGCACTGGTCACAGATGGGGCGGTATTTTTAAAAATGCAGGGCATGTTTTGTAGGCAGGATCATATAGGACCATATAGCAGCCTCCCGAACCTTTGAGGAGGCCAGCGCTGGACAGAATAAAAGTTATTTTCTCATTTATGAGGGGCAGGTCTAGGCACATAGAGGGGTTACAAGAACCTGATTTACATTATGTGTAAGCTGGGGGCACAGTTTAAAATGCCAAAAGGGTGTGACAGGTTCCTTTAAGCTTGCTCCTAAATATATGCACAAGTTATATTCTATTCTATTGTGTAAATTATTTTGTGTAATTGTGATCTGCTATACATTTCGCATTGTATCACAAAGTATATGAATACATGAGATCATAGCTATTGAATGCTAATTGGGCTATCAAGTCAATTAAAAAGCATTAAAGGGAATCTTTCACCAGGTTTTTGCTACCTCATCTGAGAGCAGCATGATGTTTGCAAAGAGACCCTGAATCCAACAATGTATCACTCAGTTTATTGGATGCAGTGATTCTCACACAATCAGTGTTTTTAGATTTATCTATGCAGGAGAGCGCAGAAAGGTTCCCCCACCCACACCAGGCTCTCTATATACAGGATGGGCCATTTATATGGATGCACCTAAATAAAATGGGAATGGTTGGTGATATCAACTTCCTGTTTGTGGCACATTTAGTACCGTATATACTCGTGTATAAGCCGACCGTGTATAAGCCGACCCCCCTACTTTTGCCCCAAAAACTGGGAAAATTTATTGACTCGCGTATAAGCCGAGGGTGGACTCAGCACAGGGTATACAGGCCCCAGGCACAGGTGCACAGGCCCCCAGGCACAGGGTGCACAGGCCCCCAGGCACAGGGGGCACAGGCCCCCAGGCACAGGGGGCACAGGCCCCCAGGCTCTCGGGGCACAGGCCCCCAGGCTCTCGGGGGGGCACAGGGTGCACAGGCCCCCAGGCTCTCAGGGGGGGGCACAAGGTGCACAGGCCCCCAGGCTCTCAGGGGGGGGCACAGGGTGCACAGGCCCCAGGCTCTCGGGGGGGGCACAGGGTGCACAGGCCCCCAGGCTCTCAGGGGGGGCACAGGGTGCACAGGCCCCAGCCTCTCAGGGGGGGGCACAGGGTGCACAGGCCCCCAGCCTCTCAGGGGGGCACAGGGTGCACAGGCCCCAGCCTCTCAGGGGGGGCACAGGGTGCACAGGCCCCAGCCCTCAGGGGGGGCACAGGGTGCACAGGCCCCCAGCCTCTCAGGGGGGGCACAGGGTGCACAGGCCCCCAGCCTCTCAGGGGGGGGCACAGGGTGCACAGGCCCCAGCCTCTCAGGGGTCACAGGCCCCCAGCCTCTCAGGGGGGTCACAGGCCCCCAGCCGCTCAGGGGGGTCACAGGCCCCCAGCCTCTCAGGGGGGGCACAGGCCCCAGCCTCTCAGGGGGGTCACAGGCCCCCAGCCCTCAGGGGGGCACAGGGTGCACAGGCCCCCAGCCTCTCAGGGGGGGGCACAGGGTGCACAGGCCCCAGCCTCTCAGGGGGGGCACAGGGTGCACAGGCCCCAGCCTCTCAGGGGGTCACAGGCCCCCAGCCTCTCAGGGGGTCACAGGCCCCCAGCCTCTCAGGGGGGCACAGGCCCCAGCCTCTCAGGGGGGGCACAGGCCCCCAGCCGCTCAGGGGGGCACAGGCCCCCAGCCTCTCAGGGGGGCACAGGCCCCCAGCCTCTCAGGGGGGCACAGGCCCCCAGCCGCTCAGGGGGGCACAGGCCCCCAGCCTCTCAGGGGGGCACAGGCCCCCAGCCTCTCAGGGGGGGCACAGGCCCCAGCCTCTCAGGGTATGGAGCCCCCCCCCCCTCCATGCTGCCGCTGCTGTACACTAAATATAGTGTTATTATCTCACCGGCCGGTCTCAGTGAATCCTCCCTCCTCCCTGCGAGGCTGCGTGTCATGTGACCGGCCGGTGACGTCATCGGCGTGAGCCCCGGTCACATGACACGCAGGGAGGAGGGAGGAGGATTCACTGAGACCGGCCGGTGAGATAATAACACTATATTTAGTGTACAGCAGCGGCAGCATGGAGGGGGGGGGGCGCCATACTGTGAGGGAATGGGGGGGGGGGAACTGTATACCCCGTGGGGGGCTGTAGCACTGCTCCCCCCGCGGATGGGCGGGGATGCAGTGCATATCATGAATAAGTTATGAGCGGCTCCACGTCACGGGCCGCTCATATTACAGCCTCCCCCCATCTCCAGCCTCCTCCTGCTCCCGGACACAGCCCCCACTTATATGACTGGTATATGACTCGTGTATAAGCCGAGGGGGGGACTTTCAGCCAATTTTTGGGCTGAAAAAGTCGGCTTATACACGAGTATATACGGTATATGGGAGGAGGAAAACTTTTCCAGGTGGGTGGTGACCATGGTGGCCTTTTGAAGTTGGCCATTTTGGATCCAAATGTATTCAATGGGAAGAGGGTCATATGACACATCAAACGTATTGAGAATTTCATGAGAAAACAATGGTGTGCTTGGTTTTAATGTAACTTTATTCTTTCATGAGTTATTTACAAGTTTATGATGACTTATAAAATGTGTTCAAAGTGCTGCCCATTGTGTTGGATTGTCAATGCAACCCTCTTCTCCCACTCTTGACACACTGATAGCAACACCACAGAAGAAATGCTAGCACAGGCTTCCAGTATCCATAGTTTCAAATGCTTCATATCTCGTATCTTCACAGCATAGACAATTGCCTTCAGATGAGTGATGAGGCAAACTTGTTTGTGAATGTGAAGTTAACAAACCAAACCACCACTATTGGTCTGACACTAACCCACAGTGGATAGATCCATCCAAGACTGTTGGAACACAAAAATTGATGGTATGGTGTGGTATATGGGGTACAAAGATAGTGGGGCCATTATTCATCAATGGAAACCTCAATGCCACTGGATATCTGAAATTGCTACATGATCCAGATATCCAGTCTACAGAGGCAGTTAGGCCTAATGTTCCTCTTTAGGGTGATATTACGACTCTGTATAATATAGAGACATCCTGTGACAGTTTGCATTCAGACGTATAGTGATAACACACGGTACATTTAAGTGCACTAAACTGAATTTAATCTGTTTACCCAATGTAGAAATGTCTCTCACTTTAATTGAGGGGATTACAGAATTCCTATATTCTGAGCTGCTTCTCGTTTTACCATAATGTTCCTGTATACATCAACCTAATCTTAATTATAAAAGTCAGTGGTGCCAGTTATGTCTTGTTGTGCAGCCAGAAGACCAGAAATCTCACTCATTTAGCATTTCGGGCAGTGACAACTAAATGATCTGCATTGTTGGTAGGATCTCCACTGTCAGGGCTATGGAAGCACTAAAATAACTATTGTGCAACATAAGACGGCTAGGGGAATTCTAAACATGTTGACAACTGATATGACTGCAGAGCCACAATTAAGTAAGGTTCAGGGACTCGGGTCAACAGTTCATTAAACTTTACATAGCAACATCCGTTTTAAGTAAAATGCCTTAAAATAAGAACCTGTCAGGGAACACATACCAAACTTGTGAACATTGATCACTGGCAGCTCTGATTAAACAACTATGTTAATATCCGGAAATATTTACTGTAGCTCTGCAGATATTGGCGTTCTGGCTGGGAATCACTTTATGCATAATATTGCAATTACAGCAATTACTTATCCATCTGCCGCTTTGCTTGCTTGTGCGGTTTGATGAGTGGCAGATGAACACTATAGGAGCTTTGGGAAGCTCTGGAGTCATGAACCCCTCCCTTTCTAACTACATTAGTACTGTTTATTAGAATCTTCTATGCTTTGTCTTAGTCTGAACACATTCTCCATTTCTCTTTTTCATATCCAACTAGAGCAGACTAGATTGAGTTTCAGACACATATTTAATGCTCAAAGTCGTGAAGTACAAACTGAATCCCACTGCCGGCCTTCAGCGGTACTATGGACCTAAATGGTGGACATTAAAGGTTATATCCGCATCTGCTCCTCTGCTGCTCCCTGTGATGTTAGCACCAATTGAGCAATAAAAGGAAAACAACATTACACTTCTTGTCTTATTGTCTCCACCTGTTCTATTTAGGTCTTAGGCTGCTTTCACATAACTTTATTTTCCTGTCCGTGGGATCCTACTTTTTGTAGGACCCCACGGACAGGAAAGGACACCACAGGGGGTGACCTATTCTGTGTCCTGGTCCGTGATTATCACGGATCCGGACACAGCGGGGCACTTTCACTTCCGCTATGTATAATATACATTGGGAAATTAAATTTAGTAAAAAGAAAGAGTTAAAAACAAAAAAATCTGAATGCTCACCTATCCGGGATCCACCGCTGCCTCCCAGCAAGGTTCGGGAGCATGCGTTGCCATCTACACCATCTTCCTGAAGCCCACCATAAGATCAATCTAAGCAAGCGCCACTCACGGCTAGGATGGCACCAGCATGAAATTTAAATAAGTAAGAAGTCACCCAGAGTGAGCCGTTAGGCTGGAACAGAGCTGAGACTCTTCCACCAGTCCAACCCCCACAGGCCCACTTGATTCACGAAGGTAAGAAAAGAAGACAACTTCAACAAAGAAAATATATAAAATAGATCTCTTCACATCACGTATCACTTTAATCAGAATTACAGCACCAATATGGCCCTGTCTGGACTTTACTTAGTAAAATGCTGCTGACGGGTTCTCTTTAAAACATAGTGACCCTAGCAAATGTAGATGACAGTCTGCAAATAGTTTAAAGTAAAGATGGCCATACACATTAGGCCAGTGGTTCTTAACCGGGGTTTGATCAAACCCTAGGGGTCATGCACGGTTCATTTTGTGTACCAGTAAAAAAACATATACCTGTGTCTTGAATTTGGAAAAACATCATATTTGATTTATCACTAAAGAAGGGTTTGGTGAATTGCATATGAAACTGGTGGGTTCGGTACCTCAAACAAGGTTAAGAACCACTGCAGATTAGGCAAGGTTGGCTGCTGATTGAACAAATACAGAAAAACAAATGTCCCCATACCTATTAGAATAAAGTTCCTCAAACCCAGTGATTTCTATTGGGCTGGGAGAATCCTGCCTAATCCTTTAATTCTGTTGAGATATCAGCTGCAGTCAGAAGTGTCTGCAACATTCTCCTCTCTCTATTAAAAGCATATGAAGTGTTGACGTTCATGTGTATAAAGAAGTGGAGATAGATACGTGATGGCAGCATGAGTTTCCTATGGTGTGGGCGCCTTTCAGGTAATTTAAAGGGAATCTGTCAGAATGAACCAACCTCAATACTTACAAACTGTTTATTTGCTCTTGCTGCTCCCTCATAAATAGTATCATATATGTCATTCTTATAAAATCTGTTACTACATGACTGAAAATTGATATTTTAATTCATATATGTAAATGATCCCTATGTGCTCTGGGCGTGATAGGAGCACTTCCCGAACCTCTACCTCCGCCTCCCTGACTCTAATTTCCATTTAGTTCCAACTTACTCTGACTGTCAGCTAACCTGCTGAGCAATCAAGTTAGATAGTTGTCAATCAAGTGGAAAATGTTGACTGAGCAGGGAATACAGGTAGGGACAGAGGCTAGGAAATACTTTAACATGCCCAGAACACTTAAGCCATATTTGCACGTGACAAACAGTGATTTTTCAGTTAGGGAGCAATAGGTTTTTTCAGTAACGTTGCGGAAAACATATTCTTTCAGAGAGCAACATGACCATATGAAGTTTGGGGGTGGATGGTTCTGATAGATTCCCTTTAAGATATACATGTTCAGTTACTCAAGGTGAGTAACATCCAATATATTGCTGGCATAATTTAGAAAACATATTTGCAAGACCTTGGTCCAACATCCACAATAGTATTCTGTCCCAGTTGGACAAGACAATTGCAAAATTCTCCGCCTCCATCCTGGGAGCACATTTTGATTTCTAGGCTCCCTTGATACTAAGATATTCCAGCACGATCCATGTCATGATATTATATGAGGCTCAGTGACAAGGCCCAGACCACCTCATGATATTGTAGGGTCTGGTGATCAAAAGTGGCTTCCAGATGCCGGCATTCAAGTGCTGACTGAGAAAGTTAATTCACATTGATTTGGTTTTGCAGTCAAAGGCACATGAACGGGATGTCAAATGAGAGTCATGGAAATCTTTTTTCTCAGCTATAATTGCTGGAAGTCTTGTGATTTATAGAAAAATATAATAAAAAAAAGGAAATAAACTAAAAAGTTAATGTGTGCGTGGGATTTAGAGAACTGACCTAGTCTACAATTGACAAGATAAGCCTGTGTACAAGAGTTCAAGGACATCCTGTTTACATACTCCCTTTACATTTCCCTGCATAATCAATCAAATTGAGAAGTCTTATTTAAAGCCTACTGTCATCTATATGCTTCCTGAGAATATAAAATAAAAAACTAAAACTTATAAGCAGGAACACTGACATTTATTCTCAGATATGAGTTCTTCTAACCACTTCTAACCAACGCCGTTGTATGTTGTGTGCATCTTCCCAAAACAGACAAGTTTTGAGCTACACTATTATAAAACTAGCAAAGATAACATTGTTTCCTGTCAGTGATATAGTGTTGCATCTGGGACCCGGTTGTAGCAATTGGCATTTTATGGCACTCATACATATTAGAATAGCATTGGCTGCCTCTGCCAATCTAATGTGTCTGGATGCCTCCGACTCTTCTCTGATGATGTTGGCTAAGAGAAGAATATGGATTATCTGATCGCTAATACTTTTGTTCTCCAAGAGACAGGTTGCTGACAGAGCAGAGTAGCAGTGGCTCTCTCATAGAGAACACAGTAGAGCTTGGTTTACTTGTGCACTCTTGTGCATGGGAAGTCAGCTGAGATAGCGGCTGAATGATCATCCAAAACATTGTTCAGCCGACATTTAACTGTTTTGTATGGGTAGCTTAAACTACAAATGTATCTGAAGCTTCCGAGAGTTAGAAAGCCACTTGTAAAGTCTGGAGCCGATAGTTGCAGAACACTGTTGTAAGTGCAACCATCTGATAATGAATCAAAGATGTTCTTATACCCATTCATAGACTATGGCTTGGGTCACATTTGGAGGGAGCGTCTTTTGCAAGAATGCATTAAAGGAAGCAGTTTATCCACTTGCCTTTTTTTGCCATTTTTTCCCCTTTTTAGCACTAGCGTTAACACATGCGTTAAGGCATGGTACATATATGTACCATGCGTTAACGCATGCATTTCCCATAGACTCCCGTTTTTAAAAAAAAGCATGCGTTTTTGCAAACGCCCCCAAAAATGCTGCTTACTGCGTTTTTTTGGTGCTTTTGCAAAAACACATAGCGTCAAAAGTGTTGCATTTTGACCATGCATTCGTTGCATGGGAGCCTATGGAAGCGTTAACCCTAGCGTTTTTCACAATTTGTAATTGTGAAAAACGCTAACTTTTAGGGCTTCAGTGGCTCAAGTGTTACCGTAGTCTATGCAATTAACATTTTTCTCTTGGTCAGTGACCATCACCACCACAGATCCATTCAAGTCAACTGGGCACCGCTGTGGTTCCCTACACACACGTAAGTCAGAGAGCATTATTGTGTAGGCAGAAATTAGATAGGGACTAGGGATGAGCGAGTATGCTTGTGACTACTCGGTACTCGCACGAATATCTTGGTACTCGGCGAGTACCAAGTAATTTCGCGATACTCTTGCTATGCTCGGGGTGCACCTCCCTGCATGTTGGCGCTCTTTACAGAGCCAGCCCACATGAAGGGATTGGTTGACAGACACTGTAATGCCACAGCCATGTTGGTTGTGGCATTACAGTGATTGGCTGGCCGCACAGCGTGATCAAGTCTTTATAAGACCTGACTGCACTGTGCTCGTCACTGTGCTCCACAGACAAGCAGTGTAGGGAGAGGTGCTGCTGATTGAGGGACAGATATGTATCCTTTCAGCTAGTGTAGGTGCAGGGCTGCTAATCTAATACCACAACAGTCCTTCTGAGGACTAATACAGCTGTATACAGGCAGGCAGGGAGGCAGCGTATATAGCAAACGTCTTGTGCTAGTATACCAGCCTGCATCACATCTGGGGCTTGTGTACAGGCTGGAAATCTCCAAAACAGTCAATTTAAGGATTAATTTAGCTCTCTATAGGCAGTAAGGGGTTAGCTCCAATTAGTATACGCCAAAACACTGTATACTCGTCAGCGTTTGTGTCTGACCATTCCAGTTGTCCGAGATTAAACTACTCTAATCTGTAATCTCAGTGTGCAGCTGAAAACCAACTCTTGTCTGCATTCATTTACCATCTTAGTGTGGCAGGAGTAGCTTGTCACTCCAAGTAGTATACGCCAAAACACTGTATACTCGTCAGCGTTTGTGTCTGACCATTCCAGTTGTCCGGGATTTAACCTCTAATCTGTTATCTCAGTGTGCAGCTAAAACCAACTCTTGTCTGCATTCATTTACATCTTAGTGTGGCAGGAGTAGCTTGTCACTCCAAGTAGTATACGCCAAAACACTGTATAGCGTCAGCGTTTGTGTCTTATCATTCCAGCTGCTGGATTAAACCGCTCTAATCTGTAATCTCAGTGTGAAGCTAAAAACCATCTTTTGGATGCCTTCATTTAGCTGTATACAGGCAGCACAACATTGAAAATGCGCAAGGCCGGTGGCAAGGGACAAGGAAATAGACGTGATGGTGGTGCAGGCAGAGGCCGAGGCCGTGTGCAAGCTCGAATTGCGCCACGACAAACGCCCACATCATCTCGCTCGACCTTTCAGTCCCAATTTCTAGGGGACCGCAGCAGTATACCACTATTAAACCATGACCAGTGTCAACAGGTTGTTAGATGGATAGCGGATAATGCTTCCAGTCAGTTTGGCACCACCACAAATACCCTGTCTTCAACACGGTCAAGTGTCAGTAGCCGTGAGACTGGACCGCACATTCCACACCCTGATCCTCATTCCTCCCACCATGCCGAGTGCCCGGCCCCGGACATAACTGATCCCACACTTGGCCACTCTGAAGAGATGTTAACTTATCCATTCTTAGATTCTGGCCTCTCGCCAGCTCCAGTTGAAGTGGGTCATGAGGAGATCGTATGTAACGGTGCACAAATATTTGAGCAGCCACGGTCTCACTAAGGCAACAGTGGGAACGTGTCTCAACAAGAGGTGAACGATAATGAGACACAATTGCCAGAAAGTCAGGAGGAGGACCAGGGTGCGGAAGTGGAAGACAACGTGGTTGATGATCCTGTAACTGACCCAACCTGGCAGGAGGACATGCAGAGCGAGGACAGCAGTGCACAGGGGGAGTTAGGCGTAGCATCACAACAGGCCGTAAGATGCAGGGTGGTGTCCGCAGGCAGAAGGCAGGCAACTGTTCCCCGGAACAACATCACGAGAGAAGTTGTCAGAACAACTGTTAGGTCTTCCCGAGTCTGGCTGTTTGTTAAGTTGTCTGCAGATAATTCCAAAAAGGCCATTTGCAACATCTGCCATGCCAGCATCAGCAGGGGTAGCAAAACTAGCAGCCTGACCACCACCAGCACGATCAGGCACATGTCAGCAAAGCACCGACTTTGTGGCTGTACACCAGAGTCCAGGAGCAGTTTCTGCGGGTGACACCACTGCGTCTTCCATGTTGTGCGTGCAAGACAATCCTCTGTCCATACTGCATGCAAAGATGCCTCCTGCCCTTCACCTGTAGTTGCAAAAGCATAAATAGCACTATCATCAACCACCTCCTTGTCCCAGCGCAGCGTTCAGTTATCCATACACCAATCTTTGGAGTACAGGCGCAAATACGCTGCCGACACCCCACATGCCACAGTTCTAAATGCACACATTTCGCGACTGCTTGCGCTGGAAATGTTGCCTTTTAGGCTAAGTGGAGACGGAAGTATTCCGAGACCTGATGGCGGTGGCTGTCCCACGTTACTCGGTCCCCAGCTGCCACTATTTCTCCGGTGTGCCGTCCCCTGCATTACATAAGCACATGTCACAAAACATCAGACGTGCCCTTATCAACGCAGTTTCAGGCAAAGTCCACCTAACCATGGACAAGTGGACAAGTGCTTGTGGGCAGGGCCGGTACATCTCGGTGACGGCACACTGGGTTAATATTCTGGAAGCTGGGACCCAGTCTGAATTTGGGACGGAACACGTCCTTCCGACACCAAGGATTGCAGGCCCTAACTCAGTCAGGGTTTCACCCACAGTGTACAGCTCCAGAACATCATGCTCCTCAGCCTCCTCCTCCTCCACTTCACCCTCCACACCAGTCGCAAGCTGGAAGCATGGCAGCACTGCCTCGGCTAAGTGGTAACAGGCTGTGCTGAAGCTAATATGCGTAGGTGACAAACCCCACAATGCTGAAGAGTTGTGGACAGCTCTGAAACAGCAGGCAGATCACTGGCTCACAACGCTGAACCTACAGCCAGGCTATGGTCGTATGTGACAATGGCCGGAACTCTGATGGACGGCTCTGAGACAAGGCGAGCTGATACATGTTCCATGCGTGGCCCATGTGCTCAACCTCGTGGTTCAGCGGTTTCTTAAATCCTACCTGGAGCTGTCGGATTGCTCTTCAAAGTACGCCACCTGTGTGCCCATTTTAGAAAGTCACCTACTGATTCTGCGCCCTTGCCAGCTTTCAGCGGCGTTTGCAGCTCCCGGCTCACAGACTGGTGTGTGATGTCCCCACGCGTTGGAATTCCACACTGCACATGTTGGTCAGGATTTGTGAGCAGAAGGGGGCAGTTGTTGAGTACCAGCATCAACTAGGCCATCGGTATACGGTTCAAACTCCACACATAAGACCTCAGGAGTTGACATGGATGTCTGACATATGTACCGTCCTCCAAAACTTTGAGGACTCCACCATGATGGTGAACGGCGATGACGATGATCATTAGCGTCACCATCCCGCTTCTCTGTCTGCTAAAACGCTCTCTGCTCAAAATCAAAGATGATGTATTGCAGGCGGAGCATGATGAGTTGGAGCAAGAAACCGTACTGGGAGATTACACACAGCCCAGCCTCATCTCATCCCAACGTGCATTGGAGGACTATGACGAGGAGGAGGATGAAGAAATAGAGCTACTTTCATGCGGAATTGACGATAATACATGCACAACCGTCATACTGTCGGTTCAGCATGGATGGCCAGAGGACAGGGGAGAGGAGGAGGAGGATGATGAGGCCAGCATGGCCAGTCATGCTGTTGGTGAGGACCTTGAAGTATTGCCTGTTAACAGTCTGGCGCACATGGCTGACTTTATGTTATGCTGCCTGTCTCGTGACCCTTGCATTATCAACATCTTGGCGGACACTCATTACTGGTTGGTGACACTTTTAGACCCACGCTACAAGGAGAACTTTATTTCTCTTATTCCTGAGGTGGAGAGGTCTACAAAAATGCTGCAGTACCAAAGGTCATAGTCGCGGAATTAGTCCAAAAATTCCCTTCTGAAAACGCTAGCGGCAGAGGTCATGATTCGGTGGACAACCAAGGCGTCCGGCCGAGAGAGGCACAAGTCCAATCCAGCAGAGGTAGCGGAACACTCTCAAATATCTGGAACAGTTTTCTCAGCACCTCCCATAGCACAGGCCCTGAGGTGCGGGGTAGTGTCACAAGGACTGCAAAGTTTGCGAAGATGCTGAGGGAGTACCTTGCCGATCGTACAAAAGTGCTCCTAGATTCCTCTGTGCCTTATAATTATTGGGTATCCAAACTGGACACGTGGCAGGAATTGGCTCTCTAAGCCTTGGAAGTCCTGGCCTGCCCTGCCGCTAGCGTTTTTAGTGCCGCAGGTGGAATCAATACTGATAAACGCACCCGCCTGTCAACTGAAAATGCTGACAGGCTGACTCTGATCAAGATGAACAAGGGTTGGATTGGGCCTTACTTCACCACACCACCACCAAATGATAGGGTAATTTAAATTTTGTGCCGGTAAATTGGCATGCACCTCCGCACACCCACACATGGGTACACACTTCATGACTTTGACTACTTGCTGTACTGCTCCTCCTTCTCCTCATCCGCCAACATCATATGATCAGCGCGACTGTGGTTCATGATGCCACGAAAACATAATTTATTTACATCATATTTATGATGATGATGACCCTAACCATTCAAAAGTTAGGCAGTAGTTTCATGTATACCCCCAGGGGTAAATGTTTTAGTCCATGCTTACAGAATGGGCATTACAAGTACAGGAGACCCGCTCCTTTGTAATGGGAACAATGTTTAGAGGCTCTCCTCCATACTTCTTTACCGGGGCATTGGGGTGCCTCCCAATTTTTTTTTGCTGCCCTGCCAAAGGGCAATACTACAAAAGACCCACTTCCTTAAAATGGGCACATTATTTAAAGAGGTCCCCATGCACGTCTCTATCCGGGGACATTGGGGTGCCTCCCAATTTTTGGCTGCCCTGCCAAAGGGCAATACTACAAAAGACCCACTTCCTTAAAATGGGCACATTATTTAAAGAGGCCTTCATGTACATCTCTTCCCAGGGGCATCGGCGTGCCACACAATTTTTTTTTTTTTTAATCTTTCATGTAATCCACAAAACTAATACACCAACTCTGTCTCACAAGTGGGTATGAGCCCTTATTATTTTCTCCAGGAAAATCCTTTTTGGTTTCGTTTTGGTAACGTTTTCTTGACAGTCCGTAAAAGTGGCATAATAGTCTGACAACATTGTTCACAGCAGTGACCTTGGAGTCTGAAATGCTTACAGGGGTCTTCCCCATGCTGTTCCCATGTCATTTGAGCACTGTTCTGATACTTTTGTGACATTTTTAGGGTTTATCCATGCTGGCAGGGGTCATGCCAGAAAAATACTCGGGTCTCCCATAGGATAACATTGGGCTCGGTGCTCGGGCCGAGTACACGAGTATCTTGTAATGGGTCCAAATGGTGGAAAACATTACACTTTTCCTCTACATAACATCCATATCTACTGTCTTTGGCTTAATAAACAAACTGTGATGTGTACATTTGCACCTGAACAAAACCAGTATTTTTTAATAAAAATATGTACCGTAACTATTTAACTAATAAATCAGAATATAGTTATCATTTCCATTGCAAAATCATTCACAAGTTTGATTTAGCTATTCTCATAGGATTTTATTTTTAATCTATCACTCAAAATATACCAAACTATTCTAGCCGCATTATTTTTCTTATTGCCTGCAGGTAATGTTCCAAATCTTGTCTAGATGTTTGGCTGGTTCATCAAAAGGAATGCTAAATTAGATACAAAAGTTCTAAGCCTTAGAACATATATTTAAAATGATTCCGTATGTAATTTTTGAATACAATAAACATATAGAAATAAATTAATAAAGCCAAGCAGTCTGATCCTATAGGTTTAACTATGATGAACTATGAATTCCCATATAGACAATATGCATTCTTTAGACTGTATTGGAATTTGTTTTAAATGCCAATAAATTTAAGGCTTGGTTTATGTAGTCTGATGATTAGGCTTTGAGCGTAAAATGTATGCTACTTTATACCTGAAGAGCTATATTCATCTGCTATTGACCCATTAAAAACGTTGATTGATTTATGTTTAAAAACTATTTTTAAGACGTTGTTGTATATCTTTGAGATATGGCTGTATAGAACAAAACATTTCATAGTCAGTAAAAAACAAACCACAGCAAACAAATAAAAAAAGGAAAACTATTCTAATAAAAGAAAATGCAATGTATAACATTACTCACCATTCAATTTTCCCAGTGCTTCACCTTTTCCACTCAGGTGGTTCCCAAAACAGCTACAGTGATTGCTTTTGTCAAAACCATGAGTGGAACAATCAAAGGAAAGGTATAAAGACCCCGTTACACAGTACGATATTGTGAACGATATCGCTGAAACATCACAGGTTTGGAGTCATTCAAACGACATCGTTACTACTTCGTTGCGTGTGACTCTGAGATATGGTTACGATAAATCGTTGGATCGTTGATTGCAGATTTGAGAACATGTTCTCAACATATTTTTTATGTTAAATGGGGTCTTTCTTATAATGCCAGTGCTCATCTTACAATCAGTATATATGTCCCCCATCCTGGTGTATATGCCACCTATCCTGGTACATGCCCCCCCCATCCTTGTACTGTCGAGGTAAAGATATGGTAAAGATATATTTTTACCTATATTTTATAATATATATATATCTATGTCATTTATACTTTTATATTTGTTTTTCTTTTATAACTAATATATTGGCTTATAGCATTAAATGGAACAATAAGTTTTTCTTCTGTTCAGGTATGTACTCAAGATAAATATATATATCTATTTATCTCTCTCATCTCTCTCTCTCTCTCTTATTCTTTCCTTCTCTTCTTTTTCACCTCTCTCCTTTGGCTTCCCTTCCCCCTATCCATGAATATGTTCTAAACAAGGTGTTTTGCAGATGTATGTAAGACTGCTGAAGGAACAAGATGCCATGTACCAAGTTGTCCTTGAAGTAGAGAGGCCTGCTTTGTTGGTACTAGGCTGTGCCATGAGAAAACTGGAGATGGCTGCATACCAGATGACACCTGGACTGATTGGAGGATGGACTTACGAAAGACAAAGAATTACTTATTACTAACAAATAGACATTAGCGTAATCCCACCTAAACTCTTAGCATAAATACACCCCGTTTTGGACATTTACATGCTTATCTTCTGGACTATAAAAGATGGTGTACCCGGATGTGCAGTTCAGTTGCTGTGTATATCTTGCCATTGCTTAATAAAGCAACGAACATAATAAGTTTGAACCAGATTCTCCATCTGATTTACTCTTATCTGGTACCATATGTTCATAGTCTGATTTGGAGTGACCGGTGGAGGAGTGGAAGAGTTAAATTGCCCCGTCAGTACATGGCCCCCCATTCTGGTATACAGCCTCCCATCCTGGTACATAGCCCCCTCATCCTTGTACATGGCCCCTCATCCCGGTTCATGGCCCCCTTATTTTGGTACATGGCCCCCCCATCCTGGAACATGGCCCCCTATCCTGGAACCTGGCTCCCCATCCTGGTACATAGCCCCCTCATCCTGGTACATAGACCCCATCCTTGGACAAGGCTCCCACATCCTGGTACATGGCCATCCATCCTGGTATATGGCCCCCCATCCTTGTACATTGCTCCCCCTTCCTGGTACATGGCCCCTCCATGCTCTACCCACCATTTCTTACCAATGTGGGTTACAGTAGTGGAGCAGGGAGCAGGTTCCACAGGTCCACATATGGTGGGGGCATAGCTGCAGCATGGAGCTGCAGGGGGGGTTGCGGCGTGAGGTCGGGCCACCATTTTCCATTTCCCTAGATTTGTTCCAAAGCTGCAACTGGATTCTAGAGGTTGAGACTTCCAGAAAATGGCTGGGCGGCGCATGTGCAGATGGTGATCCATGGCCATTTTCTGGAAATCTCAACCTCTGGCATTCAGTTGCAGCTTGGGAATGAATCCAGGCACATGGAAAATGGTGATCCCCACTGCATACCGCCACCACGATGTCCCCCTTCATGCAGCTCTGGGCTGAAGCTTTACCCCCACCCTCTGTGGACCCGTGAAACCTTTCTCTGGCACCCCCGCCCCACCACGGCAACCCCCCCTTGGTAAGATTTTTTTTTTTTTAAACACAAGATTCGGATTGTAAGATGCACCCCCATTTTCCTACCAATTTGAGGGGGATAAAGTACGTCTTATAATCCGAAAAATACGGTATATGTTTTATAGCATCCACTGCTATTAGAATTTCCTTTTCTAACAAACACTATAAGAAAAAAGCAAAAGCAAAGTTGATCTAGTTGTATTTTCATAGCTTCAAAGTTTTCAAGGTTGGAGGTAGACTTTAAGTTCATTTAGTTCAAACCATAACATAACATGTTGTTCAAAGGATGCAATTTTGCATATATTTAATGCATTTTACAAATATATTACACATTCCTTGGAAAACATTACTTGAGAAATTTTGGATGTTTCTTTCAATAGGGGTTAACTCAAAATAAGATGCCTTTATCATAGGCTGTCATCTAGAAAGAAGAGTGCTGGATAATTGCAGCTTTGGACACAACACCTGCTGAATGTCCTTGTGAAAGAAAATCAAAGCTATGGAATGAAAATCCCCCTGGCAAATTTGTAGAACAACTATGGACATGCTTCATTAATGCACACCGATCTCCACAATGGCATTCCTTATACAGTTGTTACGGTGTCAGCATGCAGGAAATTTTATAAGATGGTTCAGTATAACATTGTTTTAATAATTTAAGCAATCTGTGAAAACTCAGACATGATCATTAAGAAAAGTCTTAAAAGGAATGTATTGAAAATGACGTGTGCTATTCAGGCTGAATTGAGACCACAATGTTTGGACTAAAGGCCACTTTACACACACCAACTTATCTGTCCAATTTCTGACCAACTTGCTGGTTGCAGTGAAATCATGAACACATTGTTCCATTGTACACAGTCACAAAATGGAGCAATGTGTCCATGATTTCACTGCAACCAGTAAGTTGGTCAGAAGTTGGACAGATAAGTTGGTGTGTGTAAAGTGGCCCTTACTCTGGGTTGCACTGCATTATTATTCAATAAGACACGACCCCTTGGTAACTACATAAAAATAAGTACTAAATAAGCTATACTAAACAGCTATATCTCTGGAAGCAGATGGCAGATTTAACGAAAAAAAGATCAAAAAGTGGAATACTGCAGAGACAGCTCTGGGCTATAGGATAAGTGGCTATAACTCATGATCAGTATAAGGCTGGGGTTACACATAAGCCCTTGGTCCGTTTTTGGCTTCATTTTTGTTAATTTTTTTTTCTAAGTCCAAAAACTGACAGAAAAACGGATTGGATGTAATAAACACCCTGTCCGTTTTTTTCTGGACCTCAAAACATTGCTCTGTCCGTTTTTTGAGCCAAAAACGCTGCTAGCAACGTTTTTGGCATCAGTTAAAAAACGCATGCGTTTTTTTAACATGGGGCCCTATGGGAAACGCATGCGTTAACGCATGGCATATATAGGCACTTGCATTAACGCATGCGTTAACGCACATGTGTTTTTAAGGAAAAATAATGAAAAAATGACTAAGTACAAAAATGTTCAGGGGTGCAGGAGGCTCAAATAGCACCCTATAAAAAACGGATTGGTGATGAAAATCACTTCCAAAAACGGACTTCTATGTGTAACCCCAGCCTAAGTGGATCAGTGTATTTTAAGTTACAAAACCATGTATGCGCATTACACTTATAGATGTGTCCCAAATTCAAACTCAGCTCACATCTGCATTACTTCCATTCATAAAACTATGCTGGATTTGTCACATGACAGATGTCGGACAACATTGTTCTGGGTTCGGTCAAGGTTACTGGGGGTTTCTATGGCAAGAATAACTATGTATGCTGCAATATTTTAGAAAAATAATAAAAAAATTGTGCAATATTCGCAAAATGAAATCCTTCTTTAATAAGTCATCAGCTTAAAAATAAACAATGCAGAGAGCATCTGTTTCATGTATAATCACATTTTGTCTAACCAAGAAATGGCCACGTACCTAGACTAAGGCCCCATTCACACGTCTTTGTTTTTGGTAAGAGTGCGATCCGTTTTTCCACAGCCACCACATGTACTCATTATAACATATGGTGGCCTTCACATGTCTGTTTTTTCCCCACATGACAACTGCCAGTACAAGTCTATAAGTCCTTGAAAAATGTGCAGAACACAGATGATATCCTTGTGCCATCTGTGAGCCACCCATGCGCTGTTCATGTGCTGCACGTGTTTACAATTGCAAATGATTGGAGAAGATTTACAATGTAATGGCTAGGATATTGTAAAATTTTTCTATGGCCTTAACGATAAAGACACAAAAAACGCTGAGTGAGGCTGGGGTCACACTTGGCATGAGTTTTTTTAGTGACTTAAAAAAACTCATGCGTTTCTGCATGCGTTTTTTCATTTCAGCATGCGTTTTTTAAGGTGTCTGATGGCACTCTGCGTTTTTGCATGTGTTTTTAAAACATCACCAAAAAATAGTCCATGCATTATTTTTTGGTGCTGTTTTAAAAACGCATGCGTTTTTTAGAAAACGCATGCGTTTTTGGATGGTACTAATGTACCATGCGTTTTTGCATGTGTTTTTGATGTCAGCTAATCACATAATTGCAAAAATGCACACAAAAATGCATGGTACTGTCACACATGCTTTTTTGCTATTAGGGCATGCGTTTTTTAACATGGGAGCCTATGGGTGTGTTTTTACATACTTTTTTAAAAACGCAGGTCTGCAAAAACTCATGAAAAAAACGCAAGTGTGACCCCAGCCTGACATAGAGATATATGGCCACAACAGCTTTTATTGTTTACAACTAAGGTTAAAAACCAAAGATTAAAATCTTTTTCTTTGAGAAGATCCTGCATGGCCTAACAATTCTGAACATCACCAGAAAAAAATACACCCAAGTTGCACCACTCCAAGTTGAGGGATGACAAATGTCATGGTGATGTCCTTTCTCCAGTTTTAACGTGTTCCTTGGGAAGCGCCCAACAAGAACTATACCATAATAATCAATAAATAAGGGTCAACATACCTGCCCCATTAACCAAGCCTATCTGTGACCTCCTCACCTAAGCTGCTATGACATGGCTTTAAATTAACCCCAACACTCCACTGTCAGACTTTTATGTTCATTAAAAGACACCCTAAAATAAGCAAGAATGGGCAGGATGTTCACAGGTCCTGGCTCCATGGAGAAATTGGTGCTCCTGCAAAAATCTTCTTTTTAAAAGGTACCTTCAAAATACTTTCCCCAACCCTCCGGCAACTTCCAACCCAATCCTGCATAGAATCTCAACCCACGTGACGTAACTCAACCCCCTATGCCCCCTAACTGCTCCTGTGTATGTGACAACCTACTTATTAGACCTTTCCTGGCCTCCATCTTGCATCCTCTGACATATATGGTCCTACTCTAGCTATGCCCATAGTGGCTCTATCTTCATTCTTTATCCACAGATGACACACTGATGGAAAACACTCATGACACTGGTATTGGTTTGTCACGTACGTGTTTTATACGCAGGTGTGAAGGGGGCCTAAGCGTGTTTATTAGCAAAACGACTATTGCCTTGTAAGCTACTCTCTGTACATCTTGTTTTTAAGATGACGACTTAAAGAAAAAGGATTTTATATAGTGAGTGCCACACTATTATCCTTTGCTTCGCTGATTTGCTGTTGAATTTTTTTGAGATGAGCACCAACATATGTCCTTAATCTATAAATCACATATTGAATCAAAGCAGCGGAGAATTAAGAGCAAATGACGACTTGCTTAGCTTGCACCCATCAGTTTCCTTATGCTTATGCTGCAATATTTTTGCTCTCAAAGTGATAAAATTGCTGAGGGAGCCCAAAAAAATATGTGACCATAGCTAAACTCTTTAATATAAAGCACAAACCCCGTGTCTGTGGAACACACAGTGCATTTCAGCCTTCAGCATTAACTTTGTTTCAAATGCGTGGATTCATTTCATCAAAGACTTGTTATTTGTCAATGATCTGAAAATTTAACTGGAAGCTTGTAAAAGAAGATAGAAAAGAGCAGAACATTCCTAGAGATATAGGATGTGTCAACCAGAATACTTTAAGTTAACCATAACATTGTATAGCTGATAAAACAAAAATCTATAAGGCTATGTTCACACGCTACGTTTGCAGGTTTCTTTTTGCACCTTTTATATGCACATTAAGGCTGTGTGCTCACGGTCAGTATACGCAGTGTCTTGCCGCTGCGTCCAAAACGCTGCGTAGTACAGTATAAGCATAGTGGATGGGATTTCTTGAAATCCCATCCTCACTATGCTTAACTTGACCGCAGCATTCTTTTAGCTGTGGTGCGGGTTGGCGGCAGTTGGCTCCTCTGCAGCATGTTCATTTCATGCTGCAGAGTCGGAAGCGGCTCCATCGGTTGACTGCTGGGAGAAGCCGCCCCGCACCCGCCGCACATCGTGAGTACAGGGCGGTTGCGGTCTCCCTGCGGACACCCGCGGCTTCACTCAGGTCCGGAGGAGCTGCGTCCAACACGCAGCTCCTCCGGACCGTGAGCACACAGCCTAAAAGCTGCTTTATTCAGTACTAACAAGGGCAATGAGATTTCAGGACTATCATGCACTAACGTTTTTTTCTGTTTTCCCCTGATTGAATTGGAAAACTGCTGCATTTTTTTTAAATATGCAATATATCAGTTATTTCAGTGTTTTTTCACCCATAGACAACAACGAGAAAGTGCAAAGTTATTACAAAAAATGCTATGTTTTAGTGAATAAAACTAAATTTAATAAGCATATACTATAGACCAATGACATACTGTATAATCAGCAGCAAAAAAAATAAAATAAAGAAAAAAATAAAGCAAAAATGCACTAATAAAAGCAGCATAACGCAGCAACATAATCAGCTTCTTTACTGCCAAGAGGAAACTCTCTGCAACAACCCAATGTGCCTAACAATAGTTGTAAACCAAAATTTCTATTTGGACAACTAATGTGATGGTTCATGCAATATGTCCATCCTGTTTTTTAACTGTAAACAACAAGTCATCCATGGTTCTTACATAAACCATCGTATCCGTTCAACAAATGTAAACATGAACCTTTCCATAGAGAATAATCAGTTATGTACGGAGCATAATTATCTTCGTTTCTATGTTCATAATGCATGTTTATTATAAGACAGATGACTCTTATTATTATGACCAATAAATGATAACATGGAAGTGGTAATGCTATAGTACAGTAGTAGCTGACCATGTTCAAACACGATGCTTCACACGTCTGCACTACAGACTACCGAGGTGTCTGATGTCTGAACATGCAGTAAATTACTACTTAATTTTACAATGCATTAAAACTTCAGGTTATTTAAGTAAGACAATGTGGGGAAGGATGTCTAGTTAAAAGGGGTGGGGATGGAGGCTATAAACATAATTATTATTAGGTTTAAAGATCCCCAACGATTTCTCTAGTATATTTCTGTTGTAGAAAACAGTCACATGGAAACCATGCTATAGCTACCTGTCCTTCTCTAATATATTTGTTATTACCTATCATATCTATCTATCTATCTATCTAGATGTCCATGTTCAACAAAGTCTATCTATGTAGATGTCCATGTTCAACCCAGCCCTCTCTTTGCAACCTCAGTTTCCAAGATCAGCTTTCGAATATCAAATTAATTGTAGGTCATTGAATGTTAAGTTAGAGCCCTATTCATATTTATGAATTGCACAATATGTATCCTGTAAGACATCTACATGTACAAAGTCTAATATCTATCTATAAAAGGCCAGGTCATAGTCGCGACCTATGCGACCGCAATCATTAGACCCTTGATTACTAGTATATATACTTGTTGCTAAAACATTTCTTGCACATTTCCTCCAGAAGGAAGGAAAGCTACCTATGTCACATATTGGAGATAGCTTGACTTCAATCAAACTGCTGTGACTACTCACCACCTCCTGATCCTCACCTTGTGGGTAAGAAACACCAATGCTGAGTTGCATGACACCACCATCAAATTAATTCTGTACACTGGTCAGGGACCTCCTGCAATCAATTGCTTTTAACAGTAATATAGTTAGGAAAACCCCTCTGCCCTATGGGCCCTTGTGCAGCTGCACAGAGTATATATGCTCCCCTAGGCTACGTTATACAAATTAAAGGTAAGACACCTAGGGAGGAAGAATTGGAAGGCTAAAGAGGACTCTGCTAAGAAATGATATAAATTTATTTGCACATCCCTTTTTGCTGGACAGAAGAGGGAGTACCACCTATTTACTGATGGCACCCACAGGTACTCTTTAGGCAGCAAGAACGATGTCAGGCCAGGCCAGCTAATCAAAAAAAGAGTTGCGGCTAACAGCAGCAAATAGGCAGTACTCTTCACTGAAAAGGACATAAAGATCACAGAAAAAAAATCAGCCATAGTTACCAACAGAAAGTTTTCATACTCATGCTTATGAAACAGTCACTCACACACCTACCCTACAAAGAAGGGGTGGTGTCTTAGTAGTATAGTATTATAAATGCACATGAATAAGGCCAATCACACATAAAAATGTGCTTAAAAAAAGAAGAAAAAGATGCAAAAGATGCATGTCATATGGTCAATATTTTGGCCAAAGTATGCAGGTTAAGGGTCCTCAATGCCTTGCAACGGCCTACATTAAAATTAAAATCAACTCACCAAATAGGACATAAACTTAAAAAGAAATCACAGAAAAAAGGCAGCCACAGTTATCAACATGAAAGACACAATATTAATTCTCTGCTGGATCCATCAGGTCCCCCATGTTAAAGGCAGAGGCAGCATAAGGGTGGCATGGTTGCTCAGTGGTTAGCACTATAGACTTGCAGTGCTGGGGTCCTGGGTTCAAATTCCACCAAGGACAACATCTTCAAGGAGTTTGGATGTTCTCCCCATGTTTGCATGGGTTGCCTCCTGCACTCCAAAGACACAGTGATAATGATCTTAGATTGTGAGCCCCAATGGGGACAGTGTTGTTCATATATAAAAAAAAGTGCTGTGGAGTAATGGTGCTATGCAAGTGAATAAATATTACTGTAAAATACTATACAAACCTTATTTATGTGTATTTTTAATGTTCAGCAACCATCCCCTACATGAATGTTTGGTGTGTGTTTAACGTGGTGTGGGGTGATAGTCTTAGGTAAGGTCTATGTTTTCTCCCCCAGCACGCAAAAAGGAAAGCGGGGGTCTGGGTTTATGGACTTCTGCTATGGAGGCAATATGCCTTTTGCAGACCGCATGATGCCAATGGCTTCGTCCGCCCAGGACTAGATGTTAACCAGTTCATCGAGGGAGACCACTAGCTCTTTAGCAACATTAGTTCACTCAACAAAAATTTGATGACAACTATGTACAATAGATAGTGGACATATATCTTCTAGAACATGTCATTGACGCAGAGTATCTCTATACACAGTCTCTTAACATCTTATACATCACTTCTTCCTGCCTTCACTTGTTTCACCACAACCCTGCCTAGCTCCACAGTACAGTCCATGAAAGTCATACCTTCCTACTGCATTTCCATGTCTTCTTCCTTTAAAAGGATAATTTGCAAATATGGCCGAACCTAGGTTGCAGCTTGCTGATGCTTAGGAAATTCCCACCCAGGGAACTCATTTTCTCTCACGTTCTGTTCTGTTGTAGCCTGTTACATTTTAGAGTTATAAACTCCGGAAAGTATTGCTAAGTGTCCTGTCCCAGGACTCATCTTACTTAATCACTTAACTCATTGGTCAGTCCTCTGACCTGACTCCAAGAAATAAATCTATAACTTGGTTATTTTCTTTCTCTTCTCAGAATTCTGGATTTTACTATCCACATCCTTGGTCTCCACTCACACTAAGGACACCCACATTATACGGCATGTCGCTAGCTAGACATTAGGTCTGCTTCTCTGTAATGAGGGGCCCTATCTGATCTTCCTACAAGAAACCATCACTGTCTCTGCACTCTAGCCCCTCCCTCTATGGGCTAGTCCCAAACATTAACTTTTTCCTACTCCATCATCTATCACTAACAACACATAACAATTCACATTATACTTTATTTAGCATCACAACAGTGCATGACATCATACACATTACACTATACAACACATCACATTATACATTGTATATCACAACAATAACATTGGTGTCTTCGAGGGATAATGTGGGCAGTGTATCCATTTCCTTACATGTGAAGTATGGTTACATTAATATTTTGCATATTGTGCTGCCTCTTCCCTTATAATGAGGCCTGCTGCATCTTGTAGTGCATTTGAATTTACTTGGTGTTAGTAAATATGGCTTTTAATTGCATGTCCTTTTTGAAGAGTGGATTTAAAGCATTACTCTCCTTTTCATTTTTATTGAAATCAAGAGTACACATGAAATAAGTAACTCTGTAATAAATCTTATCCGAAACATTTGCTTCTTTCTCTGCCCAAATTGATCAGCCATTATCTAAAGTCTCAATTCTGAAGTAAAATCTGAATTTAGTGAAGACTTTCCCATTACCAAGATAGGAGATGGCAGAGGTTACTGATGAGATTCTGTATAGATAGAAAAAAGAAGAGCTAGAGGCAGAGGGAGGAGCTAGAGGCAGAGCTCCGCCCCATAAAATCTCATCAGTAACATCTGCCATCTCCTATCTCAGTAATGGGAAAGTCTTCACTGAATACAGATTTGACCTTAGAATTGAGAATTTTGATAATGACTGATCAGTTCTGGCAGAGAAAGAAGCAGATTTTCTCTGATAAAATAAATGACAAAGTTGCTTTTTTTTATGTGTACTATTGATTTATGAAACAAAAATTAAAAAGACTCTTGTACTGCAGTGTAGGAGCATGTGTTTCAGAATCTTTTATCTGTAGCACTGACCCAGACTAAAAATGTGTTTTAAGGCTGGCTTCGCACCATGGCATAGTCTGGTCCGGGCTGTCCGGTGTAGACCAGACAGCCCCGGACCGGTTTTTGGCCCCATAGTAGCCTATGGGGCTGGATGGAGCTGGATGGCAGCTATCTGCCATCCGGTTTCCACCTCTCCGGCGGAATCCGGGAGAAATCGGATTTTTCTCACCATACACAAAAATGTTGCTTGCAACGTTTTGGGTCTGGGGAGAAAAATCTCCCCAAAATGCTGTATCCCGGATTCGCCCGGATTCTCCCGGATCTGGGGCAATCCGACGCTCCATAACATGGGAGCCTATGGGGCCGGATTTCCCCGGTCCAGGAGGATCCGGGAACCGGATACCGGTGGCTGCACGCCGCTGTTGTTTCAGGAGCACGGCTAGCTCCCCACGAGTCGCAGTCCTGATTCATTAGTAGCTGAGCTGCATCTGGCTGCCCACAGGACAGGAGGGCACATTTGGCACCCGGTTCTGTGTGCTGATGCGGTCCGGGGCTGTAAGGGTCATCCCTGACAGCCCCGGACCGGACTGTGCCGTGGTGTGAAGCCAGCCTAAGACCATGTTTTTGAAACATTTTTTGCATTATAAGCATTGCCTGGGTTATTGACGCCTGTCTCAGTATCAATTCACCCATTTATATTTAGTCACATCAGCATATATGCACACAATATTCCATTGGAATTAATTTCATAATTCCGTCATCTTAGTATATAATCTGCCAAAAATGAATTTATCAGTGAAATATCTTTGGCAACACATAGGTGGGTTGAATTGATAATTGGAAAGTAACTGACATTTGATTTAAACCATTTGAATCCAATAAATGATATGATGAGCCTTAATAATGTCCACAATGATGTCATCTTCGTAAGCCCTTCCTAGCGCAATGTACAAAGCTACTTTACAAATAAAGACTTTTCCAGAAAAACTAGATTCTGGAGTGATTACAAATGTTTCATAAAATACGAAAAGTTTTCCCAAGCTTCATAGTATCATAGAAGTCATAAGGAAATGTTCATTTTATGCAAAGTGCACAGATGGTTGGCAGCACTCCAGTCTATGCAATATTGCTATATATGGATGAATTAGCAATGCAAGTTATGAAATGACTGCCAAGGCAATCAATAGTACCAATTGTTTGAGAGTCTTTCCACTTGCAGTGCACGTTAATTCAACCATCTTAAGAAGGGTCATTTAAAATAAAAGAGAAAGACTGTGATATTAGTTTTCTCAATGGAAAATGTGCAGAGTCTGGTATACAAAGAATCCTTCTAAACAAATGTTACTTGTCCTGTACCTCATTCCACTCTAGTTCATTCCTTTCCAAAGCCATCTACTCACATGCCAATATCAGTTACCACTTGTCTGATCTTTTTTTCTTATATATAGATATTTTGTCTATTCTGTTCTGATCTAGACTATGCTTGACTGGCTGCAGCGGTCACATGTTGTAAATGGAATAAACCACGATTGCCTGTAATCCAGATGGAAGCAATGGGGAGGCGTAAATGGATTCACAGGGGTTTCAATCCCTTCCATGATAATGATGATCTTTCTTTAGGATAGGTCATCAATATGTGTCACATGTTGACTGCTCCGCAGGCCACATGAATTGCTCTGCTGCAATTTAAACCAGAGTTTACTTCCTTTGGTTCAGTCAGAGTTAATTCTGAATCTGCTGTTGATGTCTACGTGTGATGTGCGGCTCTGCAGATGGAGGTATAGGTTCATCAGGTGACAATGCCCCTAGCCTTTAAATAACCTCCCCTTCCTCCAGATGAAGCTGAAGACATCTCTGCACTGCTGAAGATTCTTTGCTGAGAGTTGTGTGGGGATCTGTGATGGGAAGTGAGAGGGAGTAGCACAGGGTTGGTTGAGCAGTAGAGGGCAAGGGTGGTGGCCCATACCTCCTCACCATCTAAGGCACCTTTTGGTACAGGGCTAGCCAGGGACCCCAGTGCAGGGCCAGACTAGCTACTCAGGTTTCCTTGCCATTATACCTTCCTGCTTCCTTTCCCTCATCTGCTACATGCAGTGGTATTTTGGCCAGTTTTGGGAAGCCTATATCAGTTATGAAACATAAATGGAGATGCTGTATACAATAATGGAAATGTCTCCACAAAGTTGTGGAATCATTAATGCAAAATATTGTTTAAAGACAATCTGTCATCCCAAATTTTGCTGTGTAATCTGAGAGCTGAATGATATAGTAACAGCAACCCTGATTCCAGTGATGTGTCACTCACTGATCTGCATGCTGTCAATTTGATACAATTAGTATTTGATTTGCTCCACTTCCCACTACAGATTGGCAGCTTTCTGTGTATGCTGTACACTGACAAACTGCTAATCAGTGATGGGGGCATAACTACAGGAAGCAATTGACTAGTAGGCACTAGACCAGGGGTCCCCAACTCCAGACCTCGAGGGTCCCAAGAGTGCATGTTTTCAGGATCTCCTTAATATTGCACAGGAGTTGGAATCATTACCTGTGCATTTGATCACATTAACACCTGTGCAATAGTAAGGAAATCCTGAAATCCTGCACTGTTGGCGGCCCTCGAGGCCAGGAGTTGGGGACCTCTGCACTAGACAGTCCTGTAATGATAATCTGCTACTGATAAAACACTGATTTTAGTGAAACAACACACAGCCTAGTAGAATCAGGGTATCAGCCCTTACATCATGCTGTTATCTGATTATATGTTAAAAACTGCTGAAAGATTCCCTTTAAATTCAAACCAAGAGATTTTGAGATACCTCTGAGATCACATTTCGACTTCAAATTCTGCATTGGGGATTTGTAGGATGCCACTAAGCAAGCGGATATCCTACAAAATATTAGCCTGAACCGGACTCCTGCGGCAGAGTCTGATGGTTAGACTCTAGTTGCCATCATTACTCACTTTTTAATCTAAGTTTTATATAATTTTTAATCTATTAATAAGTTTTAATCTATTTTTATATATTCATCGTGGGGGTAGCTATTGATTTGGTAAATCAACGAATAGCTCATTTCAATTCTATGATAGCTAAATGTTAAGGTATTTTCAGCTCTTGAACCTGCTCCATGCACTGGTGCCCATCAGTATAGGGTTAAAGAATGTTTTGTAAAAACTGATTGGCAAATAGTTATCATTTGTTTAATTGAAACCTTGAAACAACAAACAAAGTGTGGAGAAATGAAGAGGCATTCACCGTTCTGATCTTCAGGGTCTCTTTATTTTTGAAGACATCATGGAGACATCGAGGATGTCGGCAGTGGGAAGGGGGGAAAGGAGACACTACATGATGGCACTATTTCACATCTGACTGGTGCTTCAACAGGTCCATCAGCCAGGTGCAAAATGGCGCAGTCGTCCCTTGTCTCCTTTTCCCCCTTCCCAATACCGACATTCTTGATGTCTCCGTGACACTTTCATAATAAAGAGACCCTGAAGATCAGAACGGTGAATGCCTCTTCATTTCTCCTCACTTTTTTTTCGATATTTGAAGCCTGTTTTTCTTGTGGAAGAGAGCACCGCTTGATCTGTGCCCCAGTGAATCTGCGCTGAATTACCCGCAGGTGTATGCATTCAACTGAGCGGTACCCGGCTTTCCTCACTTCTGTATTATTATTATTATTTATTTATATAGCGCCATTAGGTTCCAAGGAGCTTTCCATGAGGATAAGGGAGACAAGAACAAGTACACTAACTCTAGACAATCAGGACATACAGGTACAGGAGGGGAAGGGACCCTGTCCACGAGGGCTCACAGTCTACGAGTTACAACCTTGGTCTTCTAGTTTACATTATCAGTTTAAGTAAATATGATAATTGTAAGGAGTAAGCTTTTATTAAGCAGAAACTAGAGAAATGTATAATATAAATTGATTTATTTCTTTTGGAGCTAAGTGTGAAGTATAGACAAGGTCCCAGTTCATGATCAGTACTGATAAGTAAGCGAGTGTGAAGTAGATATTTCATAATCAGTGGAATTTCCCAGAGAACAGAAATTTTCATCGACTGCTGCACGTGTCCCAATATTCCTTTTCCTGATTAACTTGTCGACCAGCTTCTGCTATCTACTGCTCATCCTTAACAGACATAGTTTTATATACACTACTTAACATTATAACTGCAACACCATGAAGGAAAAGTCATGGAATTATGGAAATCCCAGGACAAATAGACATGTTAATATGAAAGATGGGGAAAAAAACAGAAACAGCATTTTCAAAACATCTTGATTAATACAGTATTGAGTATGAGTAGAAATACACACACCTACACACTTGACATGCTATAAAGGACAATAATAGTGATTGAGGAATGTCCTGCCACACTGTAATGCACTTGCGCATTCAGATCATCAAGATCTTCTACCCGCAGCTTCCTTTGCAATTACCAACCAATCAAATCCCAAATGGGCTCGACGGGATACTGCTCTTGAGACGCTGCAGACTATAGAAGCACATTTATGCTCTGCAGGCTGCTCACAGTAGCACAAGTAAACGGCCCCTGATACACTTTTGAGACAATGGTCAAATCACTGGTAACCCAACCATATTAATGTATGACGAGCTGTTAGTGTATCTGGAATGAAAACTAGAGGGGTCAAGCTACCATGCGTTATACCACTCCACACCATAATCCAGGGAATAGGACTGATGTGATATTCCCTCATGTTAGTCTCTTTATGATGTTGCTCACGTAGCCACTAGACCGATTTTCACCTATAATTGAGTGAAAACCAAAAGCGATACTCAGCACTGAAGATGATTGGTCTCCATGTCAACATGCATTGATGCTTCTCTACTTGGCATGATAGTATTTGAAATCAGTGACATGAGGTCAATAGAACACTTGTAGCTGGTTCATAGCCTCAATAGAACACTTGTAGCTGGTTCATAGCCTCAATAGAACACTTGTATCTGGTTCATAGCCTCAATAGAATACTTGTAGCTGGTTCATAGCCTCAATAGAACACTTGTAGCTGGTTCATAGCCTCAATAGAACACTTGTATCTGGTTCATAGCCTCAATAGAATACTTGTAGCTGGTTCATAGCCTCAATAGAACACTTGTAGCTGGTTCATAGCCTCAATAGAACACTTGTATCTGGTTCATAGCCTCAATAGAACACTTGTAGCTGGTTCATAGCCTCAATAGAACACTTGTAGCTGGTTCATAGCCTCAATAGAACACTTGTATCTGGTTCATAGCCTCAATAGAATACTTGTAGCTGGTTCATAGCCTCAATAGAACACTTGTAGCTGGTTCATAGCCTCAATAGAACACTTGTATCTGGTTCATAGCCTCAATAGAACACTTGTAGCTGGTTCATAGCCTCAATAGAACACTTGTATCTGGTTCATAGCCTCAATAGAACACTTGTAGCTGGTTCATAGCCTCAATAGAACACTTGTAGCTGGTTCATAGCCTCAATAGAACACTTGTAGCTGGTTCATAGCCTTAATAGAACACTTGTAGCTGGTTCATAGCCTCAATAGAACACTTGTAGCTGGTTCATAGCCTCAATAGAACACTTGTATCTGGTTCATAGCCTCAATAGAACACTTGTAGCTGGTTCATAGCCTCAATAGAACACTTGTAGCTGGTTCATAGCCTCAGTAGAACACTTGTAGCTGGTTCATAGCCTCAGTAGAACACTTGTAGCTGGTTTATAGCCTCAATAGAACACTTGTAGCTGGTTCATAGCCAAATATGGTGCAAATGCTCTCTGATGAATTGTGTAGACACTTTTTAACACCTATGACTGGCATATCATGTTGAATTTAACTTGGAATATACAATGGATTAATTGTTGAACTAATGATATGGCCATGTCCCTAAGTATCGAAGGAGCCATTTTTCAGCACAACAATAACAGGTCCCATGTTGCTTGTCCTAGAGTGAGCAGCCTGCATGGTCTATATGTCCTACCAAGGCACTCAGTGGCTCCGGAGATTTTTCCATCGAGGAAATCTGGAATTTCATTGGTCGACAATTGCAAAGTGAACTGCAAGTGATGGATCTTAATGATTCACCTCAGTCAGAGTGGTAGAACGTTCCTCAGATAACAATTAATATCCTCATTGGTAGCATGCCAAGGAATATAAGCGCATGGACTTTTGCGCATGATGCTCATATTCGATACTAAATAAATTGAGATATTTGAAAAATGTATTTTCTTTTTTCATTATTTGCATATCATTAGCGTGTCTATCGATCCTGCCATTTGCAAACTGCAAAGCCTTTTCATCTTCTTAGTGTAGCAGTTTCAATGTTGAGGGGTGTATTTTATGGTATGATTGAGGTTAGAATTGAGCTCAGACTTTCCTATTCATGAATATAAAATATACATCATTCTCTATGGTCTTGTTTTCTTGGCGGTATAAAGATGGATTATAAAATAGGAGAAAGTGGGCCTTGTGGGAAGGGCATTTGTGTTGACTTTATGGTACATTGCACCATAACAGTTTTTTCTTTATCCTAGCATTCATTTCTGTTTGGTAATCTTTACACAACATTGTTTGTCCATTCTAAATAATTGCAAGAAGCGTTTTAGCTTCATTTTCCTAAATCATTACCGTCCCTTCCTAGTTGATCTTAATTTGCTCCTGCTCAGTTTAGGATGTTATGACTGGATATTGTGTGTAATAGGGCAGCATGTGCCTACATGCTAGCTTACTTATAGGCAATGCATTCAAGGGTATCATCCCATGGAGAGACTCAGGCTGGAATTTAAGCGAATAATTGTATGAAGTTCATAAAGGACATGGTTAAGCTTGAATCAAGGGATCATTTTTTTACGGTGATGGATAAAAAGTATAATAATGCAAGGAAGCTTGACAAAGAAGGTCCCTGAAGCCTTTGTCTGTGTTATTCTTCAAGAATAAACCTGTCAGAAACATCACAGTCCTATAATCAGTAGCTGTGAAGTTGAATTGTATACATTCTATTGAGGCAAAGCATAAAAAGGAAACTCAAAAGGGTAGAAGAAATGTAATACAAATGTGTGTTGATCTTAAACAGTTTTAACACAATAATACAATAAATGTAGACTATTAAATGTTTAAGCTAAATTTTATATGTTGATGTTTATATAAGCATCTTACTACTGACCATAAAGATCATAATACGTAATCATTTTCTTAATAGTTGGAAAGGCAAGTAGTAATAAGGTGTGTCAATTTTTTAATGATCAATAGGTGGCCTTCAACCTGGACTAAATGCAAATAATATATTATGCCAGGCTATAAACTTCAGATTATTCAAGGCTATATCCGTGATTTATCAAAAAAAACGTGCCTAAGCACTAACAGGCAGTTAGCTGTCAACTACCTGCCTGTTGTGCCTGGCACCATTCTCCGCTGGTCATCGCCAACACAGTGTGGTCTGAGCCGCTCCTGTCAATGATTTTGCTGCTTCTACTAACGTCATTTCAACAGAGGGGTGGCTACTCCCTTCTATCGACGAGCGTCAGAGTTAAATCATGCTGTTTGACAACTGGCTCCCCAATCAGGTAGTGGAGAGCCAGCTTTCAATCAGCAGGAGACCGGCTTCTCCCACCCCTTCAACAGAGCAGAGAAGAAAAGCCGCTTCTGCTCTGTGTTTATGCTACCATGCTGTCCCCGGCAGGACGTCTGGTCTGTGCTGGGGGTGAACAGCGGTGACTGGTGTCGGGCTACCTCTCTGTTAGTAGTTAGGCACATTTTTTTTTTATAATTCCCAGATAACCCCTTTAATATAGCTAAGCTATACTCATAAAAGTTTAAAAATGGTGAATACTACTTAGCCCACTACACAGCCCTTGGTCATAAATCAGTTTAGGAACCACCCACAGATAAACCTGTTGAATTACTATGAACTTATAGACAGAAATGAATATTGCTTCATCTGCCATGAGTTTAAAAGGGTTTTTAGAATATTATTTTGATGACCATCCTTAAAGATTTTCAGAACCCAATGATCAGCAGGACGATCACTGCAAAACCTAACATGGCGTAACTGTCACCCTTGTGGTTGTATTTGGTATTGCAGTTTAGCCTCCACACAGTTCCACTCAGTGATCTATCTGCAAAGACCCATTTGTAAAACTGTTATTCTCTTGTTAAGGAAGTTTTAATATACTGACTGGTACATGCTTTTCTTTGTAGACCTTCTAGCAGAGAGAGAACAGAACCCAGACCTATTTAGCGTCTTACATTTTTACTTTGTTACTTGCTCACTTCTGTACTATTGCATCACTTTTTTTAACGGAAAATTTAGGGCAGATCCTGAGACAGAGAAATAGGAAATTAATAATAAACTTTCCTTTGGGTTGTTCCTTTCATTTCAGTTTTTGGTTTCCAAAAAAGATTTAACTCCTTGATCTGTTTCCACACCAGGCTCCATAGGAGACATAAATAATGCAGCGATACCCATGCTTTGGGTTCTGAGAGAGCCCAAAAATCTCTTTGTCACATTGAAAGATGGCAGTATAAATCCCTCTAGTCATGTCGACAGACTATATATAGTGGTTTACTCCATACAGGGCAGTTGTTGGCTGTGTTATACCAATGGCACCCAACTGCCGTGAAAAGGAAAAAAGAATCAGAATATACATTTTTAAAAAGTTTTTGATTTTTTAGAACTATTAAAATTTAAAAGGAAATACATTTTATATTAATATAAAGGTAATGTCTAATTTACTACACAGTGAACATAAAAATGAAACCCAAACATAATAGCCAAATTGTTGCTTTTTGCTATTCCACCATAAGAAGAATGTTTTATTCTGGATATATTGTATCACACATTAAATGGAAATATTGATAAATATAACGTATCCCACAAAAAAGCAAAAATCCCTTTTTTGGCCATGTCAAGCTTCAACTTGCTCCTTTGAATAGCCAAGCAGCAGCTCCATTCACTGTGAGATATAACTATTGTTCCTTAAAAATTACAATTTTACTAAAAAAAATAAAATCATCAGCAGGTTTTGGCTTTAACGACTTAAGTTTTACAACATGGGAAAGGGGATGTTGGTATTTGGCAGTAATTTTTGAGTATTGTGAATAGTAATTATACTTTTAGATATGTAGGAAACTGTCTGTGCACATGTAGCAGTTTTTATTAACCATTATAGTCATATACAGATTGCGGTATAAGGCCAAAGTTTCCATTTTTCTAACATCTCAGAGTTTCTACTTTTACATTAAATGTACGGTGCATGTTTAAGAAACTGACCCTTTAGTAATAATACTTGTGCCATTTCATGAATCAGGCTTTTTATTCATAATACAAATTCATAATTCTTATTCCATAATAAAGCCTATTTACTCATCATATGTTGTTAATCTGTAAATCTCTGCTTGGCATACTTGTTCCCTTTCAATCCCCCTGAACATGTCCAATACAGATTTATCATATGGATCCATATCATTGCTGGTGGCTGTGCATGCTTGTAACTCACTACAAGTAGCCTTAGGGCCCTTTCACATCAGCGGTAATTTCAAATCGCGGCAGATGCGGTGAAAAAAACGCATCTGCCGCGATTACCCATAACCGCGACACTTGCGGCACACTTGCGGCAAGCCCCATGCAATGTCTATGGGGCTTGCGGTAAGGGTGCGGCAGATGCTGCAAGTGCGGTTTCGGCACTTGCGCCAGGTGCGGCCGCGAAAAAAACCGCTGCAAGCAGCGGTTTTTTTTTGCGGCCGCACTTGCCGCATCTGCTGCACCCTTACCGCAAGCCCCATAGACATTGCATGGGGCTTGCCGCAAGTGTGCCGCAAGTGTCGCGGTTATGCGGTAATCGCCGCAGATGCGTTTTTTTCACTGCATCTGCCGCGATTTGAAATTACCGCTGATGTGAAAGGGCCCTTATTCAAGTTAATAGGACTAAGCTGTAATTACCTATTATTGAGTGTGGTGCTGTGGAAGAACAGTTCTGTCTGATGATTGGTTAATAATATAGGCCTATCCTACAAATAGGCTATCTATATAACAGCCCCAGAAAACCCCTTTAAGGGTAAGTGCACATGGCATCTTCTCGGGCAATTGCAGATGTAAACCACCTGAAAAAGACGTTGGGTGCAGATATCTTAATGATGAAAGGCCTAAAAGTATATTAAATTCTATAGATATTATAGTTTATTGCCAACAAAATTAAAGTTTGTGCCAAATCATCTATTTCATAAGCTTCATGAGTGTACACATCCCTTTTTCACATCTAAAATTGTCTAATACAAGTGTTAAAACTTATACTAAAAGTTCAGACACTCTGAATATTGTACAACCCAATGAATACTAGCCTACTATCAAGTAGTGCATTACTGGTATCTATCATGAAAAGAGTTGATCATCAAGTAATCCATCTATTCTTTCAAAGAGAGATATATAACAAGGCTAATCTTATGTTCATTTTTGGATTTTACATTGGATCGTGCATGTTTAATTTGCCCGTTTTTATCTTAGATGTTTAGTGAGGGTGGAGGGAATAACATAGCCTGGAAACCATCAAAAACCAAGCAAAAACTCATAAGGTACCTTTACACTCCGCTACGGAAGGTTAGAAACAACCGGGTGTCGGAGACAATTGTATCTTGCACCGTCAAAACACCGCGAGGTAGCGGCGTGTAATTCAGGTTGTTGCCACCAGTCACTGTCGACACCTGTTTTTCAGCTCAAAAACAGGTAGGTTTCAACCCTATGGTAGCGGCGTGTAATCGAGGAACAGGAAGGTTTTTTCGACACCTAGTGAACTCCCTGGGGCGTGACACAGCCTCCAGGATACCGCGCCCCATCAGCGATCATTGGTGGAAGCTCCTGCGTCACGATTGGTTGTCCCTGCATAGGGCGGCATATTTAAGGAGCTGACCAGTCACACTACACAACTGCAATAGCATCATGTATTAGCCAGCCTTCCTGCGCTGGCTGGCCAATCATGATGTTATTGCTTTGTCCAATCACCGTACGAGCGTCTCGTAATCCACAACTCTGGCACGCCTATGTGTTATCCCTGCTGCCCCAGGTCCTCCCATATTCCCTTGTGGTAGCAGCGTGTAAATGAGGGAAGGTGCTCTACAGAAGGTAACCTGCGGCTCCCGTCGGTGCTTCCAGGGATAGAAAAAAACCTTCTGTAAAGCACCTTGTAGCGGCGTGTAAATGCGGTATCAGGTACCGTTAGGAACCATTGAAACGTGCTCGTGCACGTGAGACACCCAGTTGTTTCTAACCTTCTGTAGCGGTGTGTAAAGGTACCTATAGTGATAATAGTATATTAGAATTGTTGTGAAAAACAAGAATGCGTCTTTTTAGTAAGTTTAACTTACACAAATTGTAATGGCACAGTGATCTACTTTTAAATCAGTCCCCAATCCAAATGTGTTAGTAAAATTTGATAGAAATGGATAAGTCTGCTCACTATTATAAAGGTGGTGCCTGAACTAAAAATAGTACAAAATAAGAAAATAAATTTTGGCCCACATGAAAAATTAAGTGAAAAAAGACCACTTTTATTATACAGTTCATGTAAAAATGTATACAGTACCAACATTTTGGCCTGAGGGAGGCCTTTGTCAAGGTTATCTGAAACTAGGACTATAAAGTGAAGTGAAGTCAAGGATCTCTGAGGATGCGACTGCTTCTCAGCAGGAGTATAAGTGTAAAAATCAAGAATTTACAATGGAAGTCAGTCCTATGTAAGGAATCCACTAATGCGTGGAGAGTCAGAAAACTCTATTATACAGCGGACATCAGAAATAAAACATCACAATAAAGAGCTATGGGAGCTCCTGAAAGATAAACATATGAATCTGGAGAAGTGTAATGGTGTAAGATTATATTAGGACACAGATGCAATATGCAGTAGAAGGATTGTAGAATATTCTGTTCAAATGAAGCAAATAGGCGATCACTATTAAGTTGGAGCATGAGTGATAGAGTATAAGGAGTATAAATAAGGGTAGGGTCACATCAGCGTTATGGTGTGCGTTCAGGGGGGTTCCGTTTAAAACTTAAAATTTCGCAGCATTAACACACTGTTACCGGAAAGGTAACACTGCATTAACGCTGTCAATTCATTCCTATGGCAGATGGAACCCTGAACACATTTCAAACGCCGGCATGTAAGTGCCGGAATTTTAAATCTTGTGCTTTTCCAAGCGCATCACATGATGCGGAAGCACGCGTCATGTGCTGCAGTTAGAAAAAGCACAAGATTTAAAATTCCGGCACTTACAGATGCTGAGCAGTCAGGGTATTGGTCAGTCGCGCAGACGAGGCACATATGTCCATAGTTAGCAGCAGTGAGCAGTATCTGTAGTTGAAGTTGGGGCTAGCAAGAGAAGAAGAAACTCCAAGATCCAGCAAGTTGGTTTTGGACCATTACTCACACTAGGCACTTGCTCTAGCCTGCTGTCATGATTGGGCCTCTTGGTGGGACATCTCTGTTCATAAAAATGTAATTAATAGGTAACTGTGCTTTCAATAAACTTTGCATAAATTAAAAGTGCAGGTTTATTAAACTTAATACCCTCATCCCTGTCACCTGAACTTGTCATTTACTGTGAAAAAGTAGCTCAAGTTCTCTTGTTCTGAGGACATGGACTGCAGATGTCATGTGAGACTGCCCATTATTAACTATGGAAAGGAGAAGGGAAGGAACAGACAGAGGCAGACGAGAAAATTTGATGCAAAGTTCTATAACAAGTGTTTTAAAGGGAACCAACCACCCCAAATGACCTCCCCGGACTGTTAATATGTGTCCCCACACCCAGCACACACATTTGGGGCAATCGTTTTTGCTAAAAAAAACTGTTTAGTAGAAGCTAAGATATAGCTTTATAAAGTTTAAAAAATGTTGCCGACTGGGTGTTACCTAGCTTGTCCTCCTGCAGTGTTCATGTGCCTGTCAGCCTCCTCTCCCCCCTCCCTTCAGTAAAGCCCTGCCCTTTCAGCCTCTCAGGTTTCAGCCTTTCAGGTTTGCCTTCTGTTAACATAAACAATGAGACTCCATGCAGCAGCCTGTGACGAGGCTGAAAGGGCAGGGCTTAACTGAAGGGAGGGGGGAGAGGAGGCTGACAGGCACATGAACACTGCAGGAGGACAAGCTAGGTAACACCCAGTCGGCAACATTTTTTAAACTTTATATTGCTATATCTTAGCTTCTACTAAACAGTTTTTTTAGCAAAAACGATTGCCCCAAATGTGTGTGCTGGGTGTAGGGACACATATTAACAGTCCGGGGGGGTCATTTGGGGTGGTTGGTTCCCTTTAACTCACATCAGAGCTGATTTATATCTGGACAACTCAGCTCTGCTGTATAATTTCCTCCATGTTGCTGCAGTTTGTCTCTGTGAGCTAAAAAGTGGATGAAGAACTGGAATCCAGCTGTCTGTGCTTTGCTGTCTATGGAAATAATTATTGCTGATCTCCCACCCAGAGAAAACAGTGGATAGCAAGTTACAGATAGGGCATGAAGAGGGGAAAACTAAAAAGTATGCAAGATCTAAGTCACAAAATGGCCAGAGAGGATGTTATTCCTAATGTACACAAAAAAAAGTTACTTGAAAGTACAGTTACTCTTTAAAGGGATCCTGTCACCCCCAAAACACCTCCAAAGCTCTTAAAACCTGTCCCTAGTGCATATTAACACTTTCCCTACACTCCTTTTTGCTCCTAAATGCACCTAATCAAAGTGAAGAAAAACGTTTTATAAGTACCTGATTAGTGATGATAATGAGTGACTATCTATTCATAGTCACTCATCCAGGCAGCCCCTCTTCATGATATCACGCCTATTCAGGCGTGATCTTCCTAATAGATTCAAAATCGCGCCTCTCTGCCCGCCTCCCCACTCTCCCATTACGCACGGGCTTCAGTGGGGGCATTATGACGCGATTTACGTCATTTCCTAGCGCCGGGTGACGTATACACCCGCGCCGCTCGCTTTATGCTTCAAGTGCCTCACTGCGCATGCGTGCGGGAGCGCACTGCGCATGCGTGCGGGAGCCGGAACAGAGCGGCCAGCGATCCGGAGACACAGGAGGATTCCATTCCTCATAACAACAGTACGGCGGTCCCATTACAAACCCCTAAGTTAGGGGTTTGTAATGGGACCGCCGTACTGTTGTTATGAGGAATGGAATCTTCTTCTGTGCCTGTGTCTCCGGATCGCCGGCCGCTCTGTTCCGGCTCCCGCACGCATGCGCAGTGCGCTCCCGCACGCATGCGCAGTGAGGCACTTGAAGCATAAAGCGAGCGGCGCGGGTGTATACGTCACCCGGCGCTAGGAAATGACGTAAATCGCGTCATAATGCCCCCACTAAAGCCCGTGCGTAATGGGAGAGTGGGGAGGCGGGCAGAGAGGCGCGATTTTGAATCTATTAGGAAGATCACGCCTGAATAGGCGTGATATCATGAAGAGGGGCTGCCTGGATGAGTGACTATGAATAGATAGTCACTCATTATCATCACTAATCAGGTACTTATAAAACGTTTTTCTTCACTTTGATTAGGTGCATTTAGGAGCAAAAAGGAGTGTAGGGAAAGTGTTAATATGCACTAGGGACAGGTTTTAAGAGCTTTGGAGGTGTTTTGGGGGTGACAGGATCCCTTTAAATGTTACAAATAATATAAACCACTAACAGTCTAAAATCTAAATTGTGCATTATGGGCTCTTAGTGGCACAGCTATCTAAAGACCCCATCACACATAATGAGATCGCTAACAATATCATTGTAACGTCACAGATTTGGTGACGCAACAACGATCCCGCTAACGATGTCGTTATGTGTGACACGTGCCAACGATCTGGCCCCTGCTGTGAGATCGTTGTTCGTTACATACTGCTCTGGGTCATTTCTATGTCATTGCGCTCCCGCTGGGAGCGCTACATCGTTGTGTTTGAAAGGGACGATCTCAATGCTACGCTATGGAGTGACAATTCCCAATGACCTCCGTATAATTCTGGATCGTTGCTGAAGTCGTTGGTGACATCGCTGGTGAGATACCTGTTTGACATCTTACCAGTGATGTGAAAAACGACGCACCAGCGATCTCGGCATATTGTTTTCGTTATCGATATTAAGACTGAACCAGCCTGCTAGCCAGGAGACAATGGCCTAGCTAGCCTATTGGCCCTGCATGAAAGGGGCGGGGCTAAATCGCATCATGCCGGAGCCCCGTCCCCTTTCATGGCGTGGCCAGGCTCTTAGAAGCAGAGAGGGGCGTG
The DNA here is from genome assembly GCA_033576535.1 of Allobates femoralis. NCBI lineage: Eukaryota > Metazoa > Chordata > Amphibia > Anura > Aromobatidae > Allobates > Allobates femoralis. Next base: position 457,112,968 of record JARQOC010000002.1, on the reverse strand, counting down.
CATAATTACAAGGCAGCAGCACACAGGCCCCGCCCATTGCGGCTTCCTCAGAAAGAGAGAACTCACACAGGACAAAGTAATATAACTTTTTCTCTACTTTACAAAAGCGATTTTTTTCTGCAAAAGGGATGGCTAGAAATGATAAGAGGGGTGCAGGGACAGGTCTAAAGATACGGGGGGGTCAGTTTGTGGGTTTAGGATCACTTTAAATGATTGGACTACGGGAATGCTGTGGGTATAGTATACCTTGACTTCAGTAATGCATTCGATAAAGTATCACATAGATACTCATTAAAAAAATGATTAAATATGGAATCAACAATAAATCAGATGGATTCACAACTGGCTTACTGATCGGGCATAACAAGTAATACTAAGTTTGCAAAAGAAATGCTGAGAGGAGACTAAATAGCAATCTACAAATATCTGAAAGTTATTCACAGTGCAGAGGGAACTACCCTATTTTCATTACACAAAGAAGGACAAGAAGCAATGTGTAAAACTAAAAGAAAGGATGTATAGATTGGAAATTAGGAAAAGCTTTTAACAGTGAGGGCAGTCAGAGAGTGGAACAGGCTGCCATGAGAGGTTGTTGTGAGCTCTCTATCAATGGAAATCTTAAAACGGAAGCTGGATAAACATATATTTAATAATAATAATAATAATAATAATATTTATTCATTTATACAGCGCTATTAATTCCATAGCACTTTACATACATCAATAATGCTGTCTCTCTTGGAGCTCACAATCTAAACACCCTGTTAGTATGTCTTTACAATGTGGGAGGAAACCGGAGTGCCCGGAGGAAACCCACGCAAACACGGGGAGAACATACAAACTCCTTGCAGATGTTGTCCTTATTTGTAATGATTTAGAAAAATTTGCACTCAGAAGAAGTTGAACCCAATGGCCCTTGAGAACCATACCATTCTATGATTCTAAGGTTACCGTCACACCTGGCAATGTCGGCGGTATTTTTTAGGTGACGCTGGGGCATGGCCTACCACCGCCGACATCGGCAATGCGTCGTCCAATGTGAATGGGTACACATCACCCCATGTAAACGGGGTACGGCGATCTGCCAGGCAATGGGAGCCATAGGCTCCCATGTTAAGGCATTGCCGCTTGGGTTTTTAGACACCCCAGCGGCGACGGCGCCTGTCAGATCGCCAGTGCGTCGCCAGAGGTGTTGCCGCATGTAAACATACGACGGCGACGCTTGCGGGGCGCCAAAAACGTGCGCGCTCCCGCCCGTCGCCGCCGACATCTCTGATGACGTCACCAGGTGTGACGTGGCCCTAAGTGCTAGTGCCAAAAGTGTGGGATTAATCACTAAAAAGTGCATGATAAGAGAGTGGCACCAAGGTATGAAGAAGTTAAAGGCATCAGAACTAGGGATCCAATGCATATCGACATCACTGTTTGTGGTTTACATTGAGTTGTATCCAGGACCAGTGACCAATATTACAACAATATTAGCATTATGCTCTTACCCTGACATACTTTATTTCTTAAAAGAGAATATGCAATGAGAAAATTACAGCATCTATTGTTTAATTTTTTTTTACTTTTAAATATATGTAAAAAATGTTTTCTATTGTACAATTGTGCATAAAAAATTAAAAAATATAAATCTTGCAATTTTCACAATGGCCTGCTAGCCGTATTCCTGCTTGCTGATGGGCATATACATATTAACAACAATAGAATGGCTATGGTTTGTACAAAAGTCTTAGGCCCCTTTCACATCAGCGTTTTTTTTAACTGTGGCCGATCCGGCAGATCTATTGCATCTGCCCCATCTGCCGCCTAATGGTCGCACTTGTGGCACACTTGCGGCAAGCCCCATGCATTACACATGGAACTTTTATCTAACCATTAATTGGAGATCATCATACTTATAGCTATGGTATCATATAATTTTAAAAAATTGCTGCAGCACACAGCTACTACCAATGATGTACAAATGCTATAAGCTATATGTATTTGAGGAAAAAGTTTAAAAACTTAGGTTTTTTTCATAAAACTCAAAAATTCAAATTTTTTATTTCTGAAGTTCTTAGTACATACATTGGCCAATGTCTGCTTGCTCATCAACTGCGACAAAGTGACTTCAGGTCTGATGAGTCCTACGCTGATATCTCTATCCTCCTTGTCCACCCCCCACTTCTCAGTGGGCAGACTCCATCTTTGCTAGCACCAGTTCACACTAGTCTGTGAGTGCTGTGCAGTTTTTTTCTTGTTATGGTATCATATATAGAGATGAGACACTGCCTCCAACATTTATATTAGTTAAGGTGATATAACACATTTCCCAGGGCTTTGGCCTCTAAACTTTTACAGTTTTCGCAAAGCCCCTGCACTACGGTATTTCACATCATAATAGATGATAATATATCAGTAGGCAAACTGTAGAGAAATTAGCTCGCTGGCCATTTTCTAGGGAATGTCAGTTTTTAAAGTCTGATTCCAATTTAAGAAAACCTCTTATTTTCCAAACAAAAGAACACAGATGTATTCTTTACTAGGTGTATTGGCTGTAGTGTAGACTGCAATTACATGCCAGGTACAAAACTGTAAAAATACAGATTCATAAAGAATAGAATATTTGTCAGAGAAAACCTGTATGAATTTAATTTAATTTCCACGTGATATTGGCAGGCTAATGTACAATATAAAGTTAAACTAAATTCTAGTGTTTTAGATAGTGGATGCATTATGTTCATTTTTCACATATTAAAACATGTTGTTTGCTGCTTTTATATCACCTCGTGCCACTGTGCCGAATAACGTGTTTCTTTGTACCAGCTGTCACTGCTTATTTACACTATGTTTTGTTCCGTCAGTATCTGACATTATCATCTGTTGTTTTCTCAGCAAACCAATGAAATCTGCTGCATTTTTTTGCATTCTGTATTTAATGAATTCATTTGATGTTCTTTTATAGTGCACAGTAGGTTTAACGATATTAATAAAAACCTGATAAGGGTGGTGCAAATCAGTCCGGGGCTTAGTTCTTTCACCCCCATATACAGATCAATATACATCGCTTGTGGAGTGCTGCAGTCGTTATTTGGGTCTATATATATATATATATATATATATAATATATATCACAGAGTTTGGTATTATAGACAGTGTATAATGGAAAAATGTACTAACATCCTATTACCACATTATGGTTTTCATGCAGCTTTGTATGCAGTTTAGATCCTAAACACAGGGATTGTATAGATAGAATAAGTGGATATTAATGAGAACCTGTCTGCATGACTTTGCATGTTAAAGTATAAACATGACCATAATGTCACTAGTATACTGTTTCAATTGATAACTTTAGTGAAGAACTTCGCATACTTGATGTTTTTAAACTGCCTTGGAAGTTTTTGTGTAGTAAGCATTAGATGCACAAGGTTGCGACTGTGAGTAGGTCTTCTGCTCTGGCCCCTCCGCCTGTCTCTGGGGTCTGTATGAAAGTTTTCTGAGTAACTTGCCTCTTGTTTAAAAGTTTGCACCATTGCCGTCTTTGCCTTGGGTGACGCTTGCATAGATTGATCTCCTGGCAGCCTTCAATAAAATGTTGCTAAGGGGCAGAATTAGAAACTTACCATTGATGCCAAAAACAAAAACCAACATTGCACTTGCAGGAGGCAGTCAGACCCCACTATGTGAAGCAATTGTGTGCATGGCAAGTCGCCTCCCACACTTTGTTGTAGGTTGAGGTGATTTATTAGCCTGCACCTGGGCTTGCTTCACATAGTGGGGTCTGATTGCATCCTGCAAGTGCAATGTTGTTTTTTGTTTTTGGCATCGATGGTAAGTTTCTCTGATGCTGTTTTTCATAGTAGTAAGAGGCAGAACTAGTATGACCTGCTGGTGGTCTTTATAAAATGTCACCGGTGGTGTTACATGCACAGATTGAGATATTGGCCCAACAATAATAACATACTTTAGAGATTTAATTGAGCCGTGATCTCAATCTGCTACGGGCAGCATTTTATGGAAGGCTGTTGGCTAGTCAATCTGTGCAAGCACTGTCACTGGTGCCATTTTATTGAAGCCTGCCGACAGATCAATCAGCAGACGCACCGCCTGGGGTGAGGACAGCACTGGTATGAACTTTCAAACAAGTGGCAAGTCTCTCAGTGAGCAGTGGGTGTTATATAGACATAAGAGATAAGTGGGGTGTCTGTACTTTACGTTATGAAATCATGCTGATAGGTTGTTTGTATTGAGTAATGGCTTTATTTTTGTAGAAATTTTTAAATTCAAACAATTAAAAAATCTCTGTTATGTAAACCTGAGCTTAGTCCTTGAGGAAACTGACTCAATGCCCTCATACACATTAGATAGCTGCTGGCCAATATTTCTCTCCCAACTCCCCCATACATAGGAATGTAAAGTTCAACTGTGCTCTCCTGTGTGCTCTTTGAGAGAGGGTACTACCAGACTCCTCCTCTGGAGTCCGGTTCCTCCTCTACCCCAACATCATTTCGAGGGAGACTCAGAAGGGCATTATGTACATTAAACTGTTGGCTGATCTTCTCATTAATTTAATTAAGATGTGTTTCAAGTTTATTATTTGTTCTAACAGTGACACTACACATTAGAAACATGGCAAAGACATTTTTTTTTGTAAGACTTATGGACGAGTCAATCAGCTATACATTGGTTAGACATGTGCCAAGGATTTTTTAGTTTGTGGTTGCACAGAAGAGGAAATATGTACTTTATCTTACCCTCCAAACATTTTAGGACATAGTAGTACAGTAGGTTGGGAGAGTCCCTGTATAACTTAGAAGAAACTGTTACCAAATCAAAAGTGGACATATTTTCCTCTTTTGGTCCCATTGCTCCTGTGCCTTCCACTTTTTTCTTTTTTTGTTAAATCTAATGGTTTTTACTAGAGTTGGACCGATTGTTTCACAAGACTTTTGTCCATCGGCCAGATGAGTAGTCTACAGCTGCTGGAAAGAGGCTTGCACATCTTTTACCTTCTGGGATCCCTGCAACCTTTTGGTCCTATATGATCATTCCTGTGTGATAGTGAAAACCAATACTGGGGGTTCCCATAAGGTAAGAGATTTGCAAGTCTCACATCCAGTATAAAGACTACTATCCTGACTAATGGTAAGACGTTTTGCAAATTCATCCACCCAAATCTAGTCTTTACCAAGGGTTCACAGGGTATTAATGCAGGGCAATCTAATTTCATGCCCCCAGAAAATCCTGTGAGCAACACTCCCTTGGTAAATACCATAAAAATGAACACTAAATAATAAAACCAAAACCTCTGAAATCATACAGCAGTAAAAAGAAAAGAAGTATTTGGGAACAGTAACAATAAAATAAATGCAATAATCTGCAACTTTTGACCTGGTGATAGGTTTTCAAAGATACAATTAGCAGCTCAACCTGGCTCATCCCTTCACTGAAGATAGTCCAATGCTTTTATTTGGTTTCATTCTCTTGCCACAATTAAGGACAGCTCTATGGCTTACAGGTGTTATCTGGGGTGTTTAAAAAAATATATATATGCCCAAGCACTAACAGGCAGGTAGCTGCCACCTACTTGTCTGTTGTGCCCGGCGCCAGTCATCTCTGTTCACCATCAACACAGCATGGTTACAGACCAGTCCTGCCGAGGACAGCATGACGGAGTAAACGCAGAGCAGAGGCGTTTTTTTGCACTCTGCTCTGTGGAAGTGGGCCGAACAGCCAATCTCCTGCTGATTGACAGCTGGCTCCCCGTTACGTGATTGGTAGAGCCGGCTGTGAATCAGCATCACGTCAGCTCTGATGCACATTGACAGAGGGGGAGACATCAGCGTGACTCACCGCGGCCGGCTGACTCCGGTTGATACAGGCGATTCTTCTTCCCTCCTTGTCACGGGTGGACCGCGCCTGCCGGTAGTGGGGCCCGGTGTAGTGCAGATCAAAAAGGTTTGAAGACGTCTTGGTGGAACAGATTAAAGGGGTTTAATTTATTCGTGACGCCACCTATGAGTAGATTCGGTAAGGGCTACCGACGCTGCGGAACCCCCGGGGGATGGACAGCAGCAAGATGTTACGCCCCCCACAGGCTGAGCGGTGATCCCCGGAGGCTGGAGCTGCTTAAGATGTTGTGCGGCAGCTGCGGTTACCTGTTAGTGCGGACGGACAGTTCATAAAGAAGCACGGACACAGAAAGTCTCTATAACGGGTCTTTACTGTAACCAGTAGGCAGTACATGGCATACAGTGGTTGAGTAGTAGACCGGGTGGACTCAGCAGTGATGGTGTTCCTCAGAGATCCGCAGTGTTCCTCCATTCTACCTAACTTGATTGCCAGCGTCGCCCAGGAATACCAGGTCGGGTACGGGGAGGCTGCTTCAATGCCCTATCCATGATGTACGTTCTGGATGCTTTGGGGAGCCTTGGATCCCTCAGTGGGTACACCGCTGGTTAGACGACTGGAAACTGGCTGGTGGTGGGGTGCTCCTATAAAGCTGGTCCTCCACTCTTCTGGTTCGCGTAGCAGAGGTGAACTGCTGCCAGCTTCGGTACCAGTGAACCGGCTGTAAGTTGTGGGCACGGGAGTCTTTTGGGAACCCGTGTAGATATGCCCAATCCCGGTGGTTAAGGCCTCAGGTGCTGACACCCGACCGGTGAGGGCCCAGGGGCCCGCACGGGGTGCGGAGCCCCCGCTCCTCTCCAAGTTCTAGTCTTAGACCCTTCTTCTTCGAGTTCCAGACTATTCTCTCTGTTCTATTCTAGTCTAGATTATTGTGTGCTATTACACTACCCTAACACTCCACCCCCCAGGACCTATGATTGGTCCCCTGTTCTAGGTGTTGCATGTTGGGTTGGATCTCTATGTTAACCGGATCATTTCTGAGTCAGAGGATATTGCGGCTGCATTTGTGGCTGCAATACCCTCCTGTGACGCACTCGTTGCGGGGCGCCACAAGCGGAAGAGCCAAAATCGCCAACAGAAGTGGTTTGTCACTGCTTCAGTCAGCAGTGACTGGCGCCAGGCACAACAGGAAGGTGGGTGACAGCTACCTGCCTGTTAGTGCTTAGGCACAATTTTGTTTTTTTGATACATCCAGCATAACCCTTTTAAACGTTATGGTTTTGCCTTGCTGCAATGTACGGTACATAAAATCTTTTAGCCTGTACTAATAAATGTACATAGAATCTTTTAGGCTGTACTAATAAATTGGTGAAGATAGACAAAATCCAGCAAGATCGCTCCTTAAAAAACATTTATTGAATATGCCAAAGCCTAAAACCCATTACTCCAACACCAATGAAAAAACAGATGCGTTTCAGATATTGCTGTTACTCATTGCAGGTGAGCTGATCCTCCCTTGTTTGCTCCAATAAAATAGTAAAGTTTTTTTTCTTCCAAATGGCTGACTTTATCTGCATCTAAAGCCAAGCAGTTTTCCCTTTTCGGGCCAGGGATCTCAATAATCAATCTACCAGAGATAGTAAACTGTGTGTTTTGTGCATACCAGTCACTTACCCTATTGATAAGTGATCAAGTATCTGAATGGGTCACAAATGTTTGCCTCACAGATTCCATATAAATCCAATAAAAACTATGTATGCTTCTCCTGAAAGTGGAATCACACAGATGTATAGAAAGGTGCAATAGATTTCTAAGGGTGTTATGGCTCTCTGTATAAAAATAGAGTGTGCAATATGGTTTTGTGTATGCTTTAAGTCCTTTAATTAGTTAAATGATACATCAAAATATGGCACCAAATTTACGTGCACCATCTCTGTGAGTAGACCATTTACCTGTCACATCTACTGACACAGACCTGGTTACAAAGATTCTTTGTAAATGTGTCCCATAGTAATAAGAGTACAAATTATGGATTCACCAGCAACAAGGCATTTATTCATATATAACTGATATTTTTGACATTTTCTATATGTAATATGTAACCAGTGTTAAATATGTGACACAGAAATATCACATGAAAAGAGAAAACAATAAAGTTAGCCCCCACTGCTCAGAAACAAATTTAAAACTTCCCCAAACTCCATGGACATATATCATGTGTCAGTGCTTTCCTTTCAAGTCACTTTGCCAAACCTGTTTTAGATATAGTATTATGAGTTTATGAACTACATCAGATTTTATGTGAAACACGGTCTTGCATTGCAACTGCACTTTTTTCCCTGACTTATCATAGCCACATTGCTTTTCAAGGAGGCAACTGATGCAACCTGCCAAAAAGTATGATGTCATTATGGACTTTCTCCCTTCTTGCCATCTATCTTGCCTTCAGCGCAAGGCTCTGGCACCTCTGATAAGAAAGTTTGTCTGACTCATAGAGCAAAAGCAACATAACATGGCTCTTAACATAACATGACAACATAAGACATTATTCTCCCCATATGTACAATCATAAATAATTCAAGTTGGTACTAGTGATGAATGAATATATTTGTTACTATTCGTTACTCGCTTGGATAGTACAGTATTCCTGATACTCGTTACTCGGTGAGTAACGCTGGTGCTTGTGAGTGATGTGTCCATCTTGAGCAATCTCCCTTCTGTACACAAAGGGAGTCAGCCCCCCAGTAAGAGGTGCTTGAATGGTAGGCTCTGTCCACCAGGGGGGCCTCCGGATGAAGCCAACCGGCGAAACGCGTCGAGGTGGGGTGTGTGGTGACCCTGATTGGAGTGAGGTGACCTGTCCTTTTGAAGTCCTGACAATAAGGTTAGTACCTGTATGTATCCTGTTGGATAACACGATCTAATTAACTCTGGGTAGGTGATTGTAGGTTGTGGTACACAGGAGGGCGGTAAATAGATTTCTAAGTAATAATATTATGCACTACTCCTCTGTGGCTGCTTGGTTAACATGGCCCTTTCCTCCTAGAGGAGTACATATGGTAATGGTGGTTTCACATTAATGATTGTACATTTGAACACTTATAGCACTATTTACTATAGGGGTATATACGGCACATAATATGCTTTGTAAATAGGGTAGTAAAGAGGTGAGTGTCAGTGTAAACTGACTATATAAAATTGTATTCTTTATCTATTGTCCTTATCATGACTACACTTGATGTGCATGCTTTTATTCCATTCTAAATGTAAGTGCTTTTGTTTCATTGATCAAAAAGTGAAGATCTAGCATATAGCTGTCCCTATAAATAAATTGTTAGTAGCTGCAGGGATAAAGTTCTTAAAAGTCTACCTCTACTTAATGTGTTTACTCACCACCATTCCTTTGGTTAAGGTGTTATTGTTTTTAAGTGAATTTCTCTGTTGCTACCTAATAAAGTATTTTTTTATGTATATGGACATTTTGCACATCATTTAAATTCGGAAATGTTCATTCTGAATTGGGAGGATAATCTCTCTCCGGTGGGCACAGCAAGGTGTTGTATGGAGTAAAAACTCAAAAAGCCCGCCCTCCTGCCCTACTCAGGAAATGCTCGTTTTATGGCCGGATGTTTGTGGGTGGAGCCTATCACTAATTGACTAACATTGGACGAGTACGCAAGTATTACAAAGTACTCGTTAACAGTATAGCGATTACAAATATTTCGCTACTCACTCATCCCTAGTTGGTACAAATCAATTCACAGGATCCAGTCCAGGGACCATATCAGCAATTTGTTAGCACTGGACTGGAGCCCTGAAATCCACTTCCTAAATCCAGAATTGGCGGCTCTTTTTCCTATTGGCCAGCCTCACGCTACATCATTCTTGAGTCATGATGATCATGTGATGTCTCGCCAAGCCAGCTAATCAAAAGGAGCGCTGCGGAAGTTGAGGGTATGAGACTGATTTCAGGGCTCCTGTCCAATGGTTAGAGATTAATGACCTGGCTACTGGGCAAGGGTCCTACAGCAATTCAAACCACCTCTAAATATAATCTTTAGTAAATGTACATAAAATATGTATGCATTATTTTTATTCATATGAATGCTTGTACTAATATTTTTTAACATAGGATCTGCACTAATTTGGTCTGTAAAGACAGGTCTCAAGTGCTGCATCTTCCGAAACGGTACGGTCACATATAGTGCTGATTTCAATCATTTCTAAAGCACAGAAGAACCCTTTTTCAATAGCGAGTACAAGGCACATGTGTTTGTTTACAAAGTTACCTCCCATCTGTGCTGTCCTGTTGGCTTTGCTTACTTTATATTATATATATATCTGTCTACATATGTCAGCATCAAGATTATGCTTCAACTGACTTTTTGTTTTTGGAGAACATACATGGATACAGAAATAAGATCAGACGTGTGCTATCTATTTAGTTAAGCTGCATTTGTATATAAAAGAGGATTAGACAAGAGCTTTATCTTTATGTGCAGAATATACATAAACTGTCTATATACACAGAAGCTCCAGAGACATTGAAGCAAATGCTCGAGGGCTTGTATTTGCAGGCTGTAATTCCCCACATTCATTCAACCTCAGCCAAAGCGCTGATGAGCACCTCCTTGCCTGGATAGGAAACTGAACTGTGAAGTAGATCTCTGGCTCCTTTATGGAGAACGCGTTAAAGAAAACATCTCTAGCTGGGGAGAAAATACCATTTTATGAACTGGTTACAAAAACTGACAAAAGCATAAGCCCACAGTAAACATTCCTTTATTACTACTCTTCTGAATATTGATTTTGGGGGAATACATAGATTTCCGAAACGGACAACGAGCTGTGAAGAGTTGCAATTCAATTATTATTATTATTATTTATTTATATAGCGCCATTATATTCCATGGCGCTTTACATGCTAAAAAGCGCAGACTAGGACAAGTAACATAGTAACAATACAAGTAACAATAAATAAATCATTACACATTTAGTAATTGCTTATTATACCAAAACGCATCCCCAAAAAATCTCCAATCTCCAAAATAATTTTGTCATTTCTATTATAGAATGTTTCGCGCACGATAACCCAGCCAAGGCTATAATGAAGAGTCTACAAGAGTCACTGCTGATCAAATACTCGAGCAAACTTCATCCTTAAATAACCCTTTTTCATACCAGACCCCTTTAGTCACAGTGCAGGTACAATGTTCACATACCTGGTATGTTCTTCTCACACAAAGTCTTGAGCATCCAAGGTTCTCATGGGTGCTGCCTCTTGCCGGGCATCTGGCATCTTCCAAATCCTTGTGCCACCCCTGACATCTGAAGGGCACTGACAGTCCGGCTCAAGTCTTTACACCAACTTCGTTCTCTTTCTCTCTGCAGAGCACATGCTTTTGAAAAAGTCCAGGAGAGATTATAGTTAGGTTGTTAGGAGCAGAATACTCCCCCTCCCACTTAATGTATATATGTAAACTCACTGTCACCACCTAGAGGCATACCTATTGCTTCTTCTTCCAGATTACTTTTCGAAAAAAAGAAATACCGGTTTGCTTCAAGGGATGTACTGTATCATTAATAGCTGTCTCTATAATTGTAGCCTAGAGAGTTAGGAAGCTTTGGCACAATCAAAAGGGGTTTTCCACTACATATTGAACCTAAGTAATCGTGCGGCTTTCCTTTTAAGTATGCCCACTTTTTAAAGTCATTAGCATATGACATTCAAGACGAGCACCTTGAGGATGTACACATCTGCTCCACAGCTATGAACGCTAGTTTTTTCATGAATAAAAACTGTTTTGTGTGGAAATTACTGGACACAGGTGGGTGTCTCTCCCAGACGGCAGGAAATATTCTTCGGTCTGTATCAGATTTCAGACACTAAATTTTTCTTGCTTGTAACAAATAGTCATTCTCATGGCTAAGGACTAAAAACTTTCATATAATGGTGTATTGTATGATGTGGGACACAATGCTACGGTAATTATGTGTATAAAATAAATAAAAGAGCCCTTTGACCATCAAAAGTGAGACGGATGTAAGATATTGTTTACAAAGGTTTTCCAACCATTGCTTTTATCAAATTTAAAATGATATATCCTATAAAATTATTCAACCATCATCTGCCTCTATCAGACATGGGTGGAACAGAGCTCTGCCTGTGGCTGTAAGCCTGTTAAATGCTGCTGTCAATCTCTGACACAGGCAGGTGAGCACGTTATTGGGAGCTTCTATAGGTGCACCCATGACATGATTGTAGAGTGCTGATGGGTTGCCATGATAGCATTTAGCTGGCTTTCATAGGAGACAATGATTTCCGCTAGACATAGCAGTGCTGCAGCACTGCTGTGTATAGTGCAAGTGCAAGTGTTTGGATGATCGTTGGTTCAAGTCCACTAAGGGGACAATTAAATGTAGTAAAAAGTTAAATAAATATTTTTAAAAATATATAAAATTTCAAATAACCCCCTTTTGCTTCAAGAAAAATAAATAAATAAAAAAAAAAAATACACAAATTTGCTGCACTCGTAAAAGTCTGATCTATCAACATTTTAAAATGAATGAATCCAATTGGTATAATAAAAAAATAATAAAAATGCAAGAATTAAGTGTTTTTGGCTACTGCAAGTGCAAAAAGAGGTGATTTAAAACATTACAGGTCTCAAAAAATGGCAACACATGCAAACATTTTTTTTAGAATTTCCAATTTTTTTTATCTACTTAAATACCAAACAGCTTATACATGTTTGGTGTCTCCATGACCATACTAACCTTGAGGATCATATTTCCCAATTAGTGTTAAGAAACACTTCAAAATTTCAGAGAAAAACCTACTTTAAAAGCTACCTGGGACAGAGACGTGCTGGAGACTAGTCGGGCAGGCAGGTCCCTGGTGGCTTCTCACTGCCTGTTGCCCTTGATTGACAGGACATTTGTGGCGCCCTGCTTACGCAGGTAACCACAGATCTCCCTAATGCACACTTGGGTTTCCACAGCAGGTATCTACTGCATACAACACCTTCCACCCCGGCACAGTAGGGGGAGCTCCACTTGCTGACCTTAGGCAAGATCCCCTATAAATACTGCTGCTGGGGGAGGTGTTAGTCAGAGTGTGTGCAGACGCTAGAAGAGCTGCAAGGAATCCTGGTGGCCGGTGTTGCGATTAGGCCCGAGCCAGTGACCCGGAGTGGCCCTTCAGCGTCCCGCCAGCCTAAGTGGGACTGAGGGCAAGGAGCAGAGAACTGAAAGGGAGCAAGGAACTCGAGAGAGTTCGTCCCAGGAGAAACACTGGATATTGGGGATCCGCACCTGTGGGACACTATAGGACTACAGAAAACCCTGTTGCACCGTGGAGGCCTCGGCTACCCGGTTTTTTCCCCCCTGTGAGTCAAGAGAGGGAGCCAGACACAGCAGGGCAGATCCGCAGTGATCAGGACAAGGTATCCTGGAGACTACACAGAAGGAGAGGAAGGTTTTACAGTCAGGAAGAGAGAGGAGGCAAGTCAGGCTGCAAGCAGGCTGTGCTTCAGACAAACACTACAGAGCAGAGGAGGCCTTATACCCACTTGCTGTGGGGACTCACTGTGCAACCCTGGATGTATTTACCTGCAAAACATCAGTAAAGGTACCTTTACAACCCGCTACAGAAGGTTAGGAACAACCGGGTGCTTCACGTGCACGAGCACGCACCAACGGTTGCAAACGGTACCCGATACCGCCTTTACACGCCGCTACAAGGTGCTCTACAGAAGGTTTAATCGACCTCTGGATGCACCGCCGGGTGCTCAAGTTACCTTCTGCAGAGCACCTTACCTCATTTACACGCCGCTACAACAAGGTAATATGGGCGGACCTGGGGCAGCAGGGACAACACATAGGCGTGCCACAGTCCAAACGACAACCATTGGCCAACACAATAGTGTTCTGATTGGGCACGGCGCGGAGGGCGGATGGCGGAGACGTGACGTAGTAGTGTTTGGACTGTGGCACGGAATAAGCGCTTGTGACATGGCGGCGTGTGGCGATATTGAGCTAGGGGATGGTTATGCGTCACATAGGAGCGGTTTCCAGTCACACACTCCGTGCGTATTAAAATATCAGTGTTGGGCTATGTGTGCGTAGTAGAAGTGTTTGCATTGTCACGCGGACTAAGCACTTGTGACATAGCGGAGTGTGGCGATTGTGCTAGGTGCCGCTTAGGCGACACACAGTAGTGGCTTACACTACACAGTCTTTGCGTTTTGTAAACTAAGTGTCCTATGTGTGTGTCTGGATAGCAATTTGTGAATAGAACCCCAATGGCGATCGCATATGTGGTAACAGATGTCAATGGCCTTGAGCAGCTCACATGTCACATGTCCATGATGTGTGTGTCTACGTACTTAAACCCACCTGACAGACAATATTATGTGCTGCATCAATGTGTTGTGTCCAGGTAACCCTCTGCCTACACCAAACCACAAGGGTTATGTACACACATTTGTTACATAGACTGTTCACCAAAAACCTTCACATACCTCATGGGCACCCACACATATTGTGTGTCCTACCCAGCTATAGGTGCCAATGTGTGTGACAGCACTGGCCACGACCCAAACCTTGATCACACTGTCCTCCCTCCCAAAGTAATCAGGCTCACACACAGTAATTTGGATCCAAGAAAAAAAAATTGTATTTTTACTTTGAAAACATGAACTGGACAAAGTAAATAACACATACAGAAAGGAAACACAATGGACATTCAAACAGCATGTGACATTGTAAGCAAATATAATTTTGGGGTCCCAAAAGAACAAAAAAATGATACCGTGTGCAGCACCCACATGACACAAATAAAACCTAAACTAACTAACTAAAACCTGTGCACACAATTTAAGATCCAAAAATAAAAAACACCATGGTGCAGCAACCCTGCTGTTAGCACCATGGCCACCATTTTAGGAGGAACCAGAACCACCCACACTAGACGTGCTGGTTCTGCCAGCCCACTGCACCAGAGCCATTAAAGTAGGAGCAGTAAGCATCTCTACTGTCCCTGGCCTCCTGCTGAGTGCGACCATGGCTCAGCGGCTGGAGTGGCGCCACACCATGGTCTACATCACGCCAAGACCCTGGACGGACCTCCCCTGTTGTGGTGTCTGCATTATCTACAGAACCTCTTGGCGTGTATGATCCTCTATCCCTACGACGCAGGAAGTTATGCAGCACACAGCAGGCCAGCACTACCACGTCAATAGACTCCAGTTTCATATGCACAGGCGCATGAAAAACCCGGAATGTATTCGCCATGATCCCAAACGCATTTTCAACCACACGGCGGGCCCTGGATAGCCGGTAATTGAAAATGCATCTCTCAGAAGTAAGGGCCCTCTGGGGATATGGCCGCAGTAGGTGTGCCTGAAGTGGGAATGCTTCATCCGCCACAAACGCAAAGTTGAGATGATGGCTCGTCTCTTCATTTGAGGGAAAGTTCAGCCCACCAGTCCTTAGTAGTTCTGCCAAGGAGCAGTGTGTGAACACCCCCCCATCGGAGTTGCGCCCGTTCATTCCAACGTCCACGTAGAGGAACTCATAATTCGCATCCACTAGGCCCATGAGGACTATACTAAAATACCCTTTGTAATTGAAAAACAAAGAGCCCGAGTTGGGGGGTTTAGTAATCCT
This sequence comes from Allobates femoralis, assembly GCA_033576535.1. Taxonomy (NCBI): domain Eukaryota; kingdom Metazoa; phylum Chordata; class Amphibia; order Anura; family Aromobatidae; genus Allobates; species Allobates femoralis. Next base: position 457,097,461 of record JARQOC010000002.1, on the reverse strand, counting down.
CACGTACTTACCATCCAATGCCCCGCCGCAGTTTGGGAAGTTCCACCGGGTTTCAAAGCCTCGGCCTACTTCCATCAATTCTGCGGCAGTTTGTGGCAACTTTAGGAAGGATGGCTGCAGAGCACTCCAGATGGCCTCAAACGTCTCAGGGATCAGGAGGCTCAGCAGGGGCAGGGAGACACGTGACGCGAATGTGAGGGATGTCATTGACTGCCCTGTAGCCAAGAACCGCAAAGTTATAGCCAACCGCTCCTCAGCTGATACCGCTCGACGCATAATAGTGTCCTGACAGGCTAACAGTGGCCTTACGCGCTCCAGAAGGAAGGTGAAACAGTCCTCGGACATCCGGAGGTAGTTTCGATAATCATGCGGATTGATATCCTCCAGCGCACGCAACAGCTACATGTGGCCCCGGGTCTCCCGGCGGCAAAGCCAATCCCGGCTCCACAGCCGCCGTTGTCTGCGACGCATCAACCTTTCATACCGATCCTCAAGCCACATTTGCTCTTCCGCCAACGCAAGAGCCACGATAACACGTCGATCATGTATATTCTGCATCCTCGGTGCCAGCACCTGTATATGTGAAAATACAACATCAGTACATAGATCAATATGGCGACCTGTTTGCAAGTAAAGCAAGCCACACAAAATTGGGAATACACACTATAGCAAAGCAGATGTAAGCCCTCGTGTGTGCACAACACACATCCTTGGGAACCATGCAAGGGCAGCAAACACTAGTGGCCGATAAACAAACGGAACATGCTCACTGATCAGGGCCGCCCATCCTTAAACACTTTGTTGACTGGCAGAAAGTATCACATCAGGACCTATCTGTGTTAAAAAGGGACATGTGTCACCACTAATATCGCCTAGACATGTCACACAAACAATGGGGCATACCATTTATATTGACACAACAACAGTCAGTAAGTAACAACGTACCACAGCCTTGCAGGGTGAGTAATCACAGATGTCACGAAACAGATAACACATCACTCATCAAGTCGGGAATTCGTCACACATGTGTTTGCAAGGGTGAGATCCACATCTGCTCAATCTATGCAGCGTCACGCCTCAAAGCCATGTCTGATCCTACCCATGTTGGTCCCAGTGTGTGTTCAGCCCAAGCAGTATGATATATTTATTGCTGTGCACATCTGTACCACATTACAGTCTCCATTCCAGCTGCCATTATCCTGCATGGCGAATGGAAACAAACACACAAATGTGTAAATGTCAATATGTCAAAGTCTGTGCAACATGTCAATTAATAGGCAGCATGCAACGCTACTGTAGTCACCAAACTTACATCACAAGGGCGGGCGCTACAGTACTCTATTGCGTTACACAAGCAAATCATGCGCCTCAGGCAGCCACGCCGCGACATCCATCTCTGCCCACAAATACTTACTTTAATGACTCTGGCCAGCAAGCGTAACGTCCACCGGGCTGAACTGCTTTTCAAGGAGCCTCAACCAATCAGGACGTTTACATTCTTCCTAATCAGCTGCCGCTAGGGCAGTTCACAGGTGTAGCCTCATAATGTGCCTAATTCGTGTGGTCTGATTGGTGGGGGTGAGGATAAATATCAGCCAATGCCGACCAGACCCTGTCCAGACGTCCATGTGCATTGAGCTAGTGGTGTCCAGTGATCCGTTCTCTGTTGGTCTGACGGTAAGTTATTTCACATGCTTTTTGCTTGCCATGCATTTTTGCATAACACAGATGCGTCTGCCACATGCTGCTCAGCCTGTGTATTTGCCACATGCCGCTCAGCCTGTGTGTCTGCCACATGCCGCTCAGGCTGTGTGTCTGCCTCATGCCGCTCAGCCTGTGTGTCTGCCATATGCCGCTCAGGCTGTGTGTCTGCCACATGCCGCTCAGGTTGTGTGTCTGCCACATGCCGCTCAGCCTGTGTGTCTGCCACATGCCGCTGTGTGTCTCCGGACGTAGTGGTATGTGCTTCATGTATATATTGTGTTCCTGCTATGGTAAAGGCTTGTTACCTATAGGCAACAGCCAAGTCTAAATTTTAGGGCAAATATGGTTATGTATTGCATACATTGGAGTATTGTTGTTTGTAGGGCAAGTATTATGGGCTGCTTGGGAACTGTAATTCTTGTTCTCCTTATTGCCCTGCAAGGTCAGAAAGAGAGGGCCGGGGGTGGTTGTTGCATGTCCTACTGTAGGGTGTGCATGGGTGTAAGGGGGAGTTGATGATGTGGTTGGGCGCAAGCCTCAGCGTCTGCTGTTGTGTCAGGCAACCATTCTTCATTGTACACAGGCCAAACCTTTCACATTGTGCCAAGGACGTGGATGCCAGTTGGCCCACCAGTGCCGGGTCAACATCTGCCCCTGTCACCATGTTCCCTGTCCCCCTGTTTTGCTATGTTGTGATTTTTTTGTTTGGGTGTAATCCTCGTGGCCCCATGTGCCTTTGTCAACATATGTAGGGAACAATATCCGTCAAAACATGTGTACCCTAGCTGATATATTGCACATGGACAAAGGGTGTCCCACATGCAAACATACATTTAAACCACATGCTTGATGCCCCTAAACACCTGCATATAGCCAGGCAATATCTTGATTTTGGGCCATTCATGGCTTTGATGTTCTCTGTTTGCAAATATTTCTGTTTTTTTGTTTGATTTGTCACACAGATGTCGGATGGGTACGGGGATTTTGTGACCCAGCTCCTCACGATGTATCAAGGACATGAGTGCCTGTGGCGCACATCAGTGCCTGAGTATCGCAATCAGGCAGCGTGGGCAGCGGCCTACAGGCTTCTTGTCGAGCTCGCCAATCGGCTGTACCCCAGAGCCGGCAGGAGGTAAGACGCGGTGAAGGTGGCCGAGAAAATCAAAAAACTGCGGGACTCGTTCATGCGGGCTCACCTGCAGTACACGAGGCGTCGGTCGGGGCTGGAGGTGAGGGGGTGGCTAGGCCAAAATTATGGTACTATGACCTCCTCACCTTCACCCTTGGCCAGGGGAGCTCGCGTGCAACGAGGACCAACAACCCCCTTCCCGCGTCCCCTGTAGGCCCTGCCCAAGACCACTCTGCGCCACAGGAGGTGGGTAATTGTGTAACGGTGGTGGGCCGCAATGTTTGCGTCACAGGTGCGCTTGTCTGCATGCTTGCACCCAACCCAATTCTATATTTCTTTGATTTTCCTTTTAAACCCTTTTTGATGTGGTATGTGACCTAAGGGGCTTGGCTTGTTAAATCTGAAATCTTATCAAACAGCTCTTCTCCATGTTCATTACAATAAACGAACATGGATGATTTGTGTATTGGTTCGCATATTATCCCCAATGCTGATTTGTTGTAGTTGATGTCAGGCCCAGCAACATATAGTAACTGTAGAACCCACACGTGTGTGTGGCCTTTGGGCCATGTACTATATGTTTTCTGGAGCCAGCCCATTGTTTGTTAATTTATTTGTTAGGTCTGGCTCAGGCACATGGCCGTGCACTGTATTACAGCCAGCATCAATCTCCTGTGGTCACATATCAATTTTAACTTAAACCATAGTGAATGTTAACAATGTATGTTTCCGACACAGTGTTTTTGATGCCACAGCTGAGTATACATGACACGTGCAGGTGTTCGGCACCCTAGTCTTGATCCCTTCTGGTCTATGTTGGTTGTTTGGGTGCTGGTGTGTTGTGTGGTGTTGGGGATAGTGTTGACCTCAGGCCAATTGACATACATAATGCTGCTTTGTGGTATTGATGTATTCTTTTTTTTTTTTTTCTCTTTCCACAGGCCCCTGAGCAGGCCGGCTCCATTGCGGACGAGCCTGCCGCTGGCGAGGCTCGCACAAAAACATCAGCGGGCGAGCAGGAGGACGTAACTAGTGATGGGGGTCCGGGCCCAGGGCCCAGCTCGGCTATTCGGCGAAGGCGACGACCTGCCCCACCGGAGACCGAGCTGGGCACCTGGGCAAGACGTGTCCTTTTGGATGAACAACGGACCCACATTTCTAGTTACGCCCTCCACGTCAGCGACAGGCTTCAGAGGATGGAGCCAGAGCAGAGGGAGATCGCTCAGCGGGTCTTCGATCGTGTCCTTGATGCGGGCGAAGATGGGGCCCTGCAATGGGGGTGTGCGATTCCGCCCCACAGAGGAACACCGTTTGGCCGCTTGCGCCCGCCCAACCACAATAGGTGTGAGGAGACTGCCCCGGACCCGTACCCCAACCCCCCCAACAAGACGAAGTAGACGTTATGGACGATCTCAGGCAGGGCGGGGCTGCCATGCAAGGGGGGGTGCTGAGGCATTGTCAGAGCCAACAGAGGAGGATTATGAGGATGGTGGACACTACTAGCCAATGCACTGAATTGGCCGTCTGGACTTTTTCTTTTGTGAAACTACACATTTGCGTTTAACATTAGTTGCAAAAAGTTATTTGCCTTGTGGCCGAATTGGCGTTTATTCTTTGTGTTTTTTTGTGGTTTATTTTTGTCCAAAATAAATTTATTTGAACCACACATTTGAGTCTTCAATTTGCCCACTAATATCCAAATTGTATTTACTGTGTGAATGTTTCAGGTCCAAATATAGGGGAGAGTATCCACACATTGTGGGCAATGGCGGCAGTGCAGGAACACAATGTGGCCTGGTAACAAGTAGTTACACTTCAAAGAGGTCTACTCATCTGGGGCCCCCAGTTAGGGACTTTACATGTTGGGCACAACAACATGTGTGCAGTGACATCAAAGAACACACATAATTTGTAGATTAATTTTTTATTTGACACAAACATGTGTGACACACATTTGCCACAATAGACACAATTGTGTTTGAGGGTAGGAGTAGCCACAACACACTCCCCATGGTCCCAATGTGGGACACTATAAGAAAAGAGGCCAACAGGGTAGCCACAACACACTCCCCATGGTCCCAATGTGGGACACTATAAGAAAAGAGGCCAACAGGGTAGCCACAACACACTCCCCATGGTCCCAATGTGGGACACTATAAGAAAAGAGGCCAACAGGGTAGCCACAACACACTCCCCATGGTCCCAATGTGGGACACTATAAGAAAAGAGCCCAACGGGGGCAAAAACAAAACAAAATGAAGCCAACAAGGCAACAGTCAAAATGTTTGTCCAATAAGGACAACAGTACTTCAGGGCAGGTCAGCCCATTTAGGTGTGGGGGTTCTGCCACATCATTGGAGGTCACCATGATGTTGCTGCAGGGCAGCCAGCATGGCAGCCAACCGGGCCAGGTCTTGTTGGCTGTGTCGGTGTGCCCGGTGTAGCCATCGCGAAAAATCACGGTGTGCCCTCATCACGTCCTCCATTGTAGGTACACCTGTATAAAAAATACATTTACATTCTAATAGTCCCTATGGCGGTTTTGTATGTTCAACCAACAAATATGCTCCTTACCCTCGGGCTCAACCTCCTCCTCACTATCAGGGGGTGATGGGGAGGCACTGACACTCCACCCCGCAGCTCCAGCACGTTCTCCATCTGCAAAAACATTATTCACAAAATGGGTGCAAATCCTAATGACAACAAAACACCATACTGCTTACAGTGTGCAGGCCATAGCACACAACAAAACACACTTACCACCATAATCCTCCAAGGCTGGCTCAATTGCTGGTTGAGGCATGACCTCATCCGGCCCAGCAGGGGATGCCAGCTCTGGCTCCAGCCCCGCTGGATGATCACCATCCGCTGCCGCCGCCGGCCCTGATGGGGAAGGCATCTCCTCCTCAACGCCTGATGGGTCTTCATGATCCTCCTCCGCATCATGCCCTGGGGACGGGCTATTCCATTGTGGGGATGGGCTCCCAGCAGCCTCTTGAGGTTGTGGTGTTTGTTGGGCATCTGCAGGTGGTGCCGGGGGAGCATCCTCCGATGAGGAATCATCGGCATCTGTATTTGAAAATACAATCATTGCAATCTCAGAAGAAGGGTTCAGCACAGAGGTGTTTCCACATTTAGATTGTGGGGCTATGTGTTTGCATTAGGGCCGATATGTTGTTAGTTAATGTGCTATGCATGTAGTGTGTGTATGGAACAGTAGTGTGGTTATTGTCTGTAAATCAACTAACACTGTGGGCTCATCTTAGCCCCAAAATCACTGAGGTTAAGGCAGACGTGTAGGCACCCCCTCAATATTCAGGTGAATATATGTTACCCCATTGCATGGGTACCGCCGTAGCCCACAGTCTCCTTATAATATGTTTGTCAACATATATGTGTAGTTTGGTGCTTATACATGGGCAAGTGTGTGTTTGGCCCCAAAAATAACTCACCACACAGCCTGGCAATCCGGGCACGGATGTCCACTATGCGGCCTGGGCATTTCTGCTTCAGATCCGCAATTTTTTTTTGTATAGCTTTAGCGGTCCTCTCCACCCCCAGTTGGTTGAGCAGGGCCCGCTGGATCCGCCTAACGGCGCCGCGATTACGCAGCCTGGGATGCCGGTGGTGACGGTGGCCCCAATAATCATACCGGTCACAATGGTCTATAAGGACCAGTAACTCAGCCATCCCCCACGTTGCAGCGCGCTGTGTGGCGGCCATAACTGTAATGCTGTGTGCAGAGGAGGGGCTTGCACCTTGCAGGCAGAGTGAAACTGAAACCAACGTCATGACGTCAGTACGGCCGCAGGCGGGGCGACACAACATTCAAAGTCGCCCTACGCGCAGTGTGACACGGCAGAAACACTTCTACAGGACCTACAGTACAATAACCCAGGGCGGTGCGTAAAGCAACCTTGTGCGCTGTGTACAGCATTATTCCTTTCTATGCGGTATGACAATGTGCACATTATATAGTGTGCGCAGTGTGACACGGCAGAAACACTTCTACGGCACCTACACTACAATAACCCAGGGCGGTGCGTAAAGCAACCTTGTGAGATGTGCACAGCATTATTCCTTTTTATGTTGGTAAGAGAATGTGCACACTGTATAAGGACCATGCCACACTATACTTTGGCCTTCCGCAATTGTGTGGCCGCGTAATTGTACTAATGTATCTGATCGTGCATACGGCGTGTATCTCTAGTGCTGAAGTGACAGCTCATCCAAGATGGCGGCCTGTGAAGGGAGAGCCAACCGTAATGCAGCATCTTCGACCAATGATCGCTGATGGGGCGCGGTATCCCGGAGGCTGTGTCATGCCCCAGGTAGATAACTAGGTGTTGAAAAAACCCTCCTGTTCCTCATTTACATGCCGCTACCATCGGGTTGAAATCAACCTGTTTTAGAGCATTGCTCTGAAACAGGTGCCAAAGGTGACGGGTAGCAACAAGCTAGTTTACACGCCGCTACCTAGGGTTGATTTGACGGTGCAAGATACATTTGTCTCCGTAACCCGGTTGTTTTCAACCTTCTGTAGCAGCGTGTAAAGGTACCTTGACTGACAGCCTTTTAGACAGGAGTGAAGTTCGTCACACTATGACTGATAGCCTTGTAGACAGGAATGAACTGAGTCACACTGACTGACAGCCTTGTAGACAGGAGTGAACTGCGTCACACTGAAAGACAGTCTTGTAGACTGGAGTGAAGTTCGTGACACTGACTGACAGCCTTGTAGACAGGATGGAAGTATGTCACAGTGACTGACAGCCTTGTAGACAGGAGAGAAGTTTGTCACACTGTGACTGGCAGTTCAAATTCCGCGCCAATATCACAGCCGCGGCGACTAATGAGGGATAGCGGCATTCAAACCGCGCGCCAAGCCGTGCTACTTCTCTGATTGGTCGGCGTGACCAATCAGAGAAGTAGCGCAGCTTGGCGCGCAGTTTGAATGCCGCGTCTCTCATTGGTCGCTCTGGCCAATGAGAGACGCGGCATTCAAACCACACGTCAAGCCGCACTACTTTTCTGATTGGTCGCCGTGGCTGCGGGAAATGTGAGTCCCACGCCGCTGATTGGTCGCTGCTGAGAGGGGCGACCAATCAGCGGCGCGGGATTCATATTTCCCACCAAGCCATACCGCTTTGCTGATTGGTCGCTGTGGCCGCGGCGACCAATCAGAGAAGTGGCGCGGCTTGGCGCGCGGTTTAAATTCCGCGTCTTTCATTGGTCGCTACGGCGACTAATGAGAGACGCAGCGAGCAGCTTGGCACACGGTTTGAATGCTGCGGCGACCAATGAGATACACGGCATTAAAACCCCGTGCCAAGACGCGCTTCTTCTCTGATTGGTCGCCGCGGCTGCAGCGACCAATCAGCGAAGTGGCACGGCTTGGCGGGAAATATGAATCCTGCGCTGCTGATTGGTCGCTGCTGGTTGATGCGGCCGCGGCAAACAATCAGAGAAGTAGCGCGGCATTCAAAATTTGCCGGTCATCTCCCGATTGGCTCGCCACGGACCTCTGTGCGGCAGGTGGCCAGCCGGGAGATGACCCATCTACAAGGCTGTCAGTCAGTGTGACGAACTTCTCTCCTGTCTACAAGGTCGTCAGTCACTGTGACGCACGTCACTCCTGTCTACAAGGCTGCCGGTCAGTGTGACGAACTTCACTCCTGTCTACAAGGCGTTCAGTCATAGTGTGACGCACTTCACTCCTGTCTACAAGGCTGTCAGTCAGTGTGACGCAGTTCAATCCTGTCTACAAGGCTGTCAGTCAGTGTGATGAACTTCACTCCTGTCTATACAGTTGTCAGTCACTGTCACAATCTTTACTCCTGTCCACAAGACTGTCAGTCAGTGTCACAAACTTTACTCCTGCCTACAAGGCTGTTAGTCAGTGTAACACAGTTCACGCCTGTCTACAAGGCTGTCAGTCAGTGTGACAAACTTCACTCCTGTCTACAAGTTGTCAGTCAATGTGACGAACTTCACTCCTGTCTATAAGGCTGTCAGTCAGTGTGACGAACTTCACTCCTGTCTACATGGCTGTCAGTCAGTGTCTCGAATTTCACTCCTTTCTACAAGGCTGTCAGTCAGTGTCACGAACTTTACTCCTGTCTACAAGGCTGTCAGTCAGTGTGACGCAGTTCACTCCTGTCTACAAGGCTGTCAGTCAGTGTGACTCACTTCACTCCTGTCTACATGGCTGTCAGTCAGTATCTCGAATTTCACTCCTTTCTACAAGGCTGTCAGTCAGTGTGACGAACTTCTCTCCTGTCTACAAGGTCGTCAGTCACTGTGACGCATGTCACTCCTGTCTACAAGGCTGCCGGTCAGTGTGACGAACTTCACTCCTGTCTACAAGGCGTTAAGTCATAGTGTGACGCACTTCACTCCTGTCTACAAGGCTGTCAGTCAGTGTGACGCAGTTCAATCCTGTCTACAAGGCTGTCAGTCAGTGTGATGAACTTCACTCCTGTCTATACAGTTGTCAGCCAGTGTCACAAACTTTACTCCTGCCTACAAGGCTGTTAGTCAGTGTAACACAGTTTACGCCTTTCTACAAGGCTGTCAGTCAGTGTGACAAACTTCACTCCTGTCTACAAGTTGTCAGTCAATGTGAAGAACTTCACTCCTGTCTATAAGGCTGTCAGTCAGTGTGACGAACTTCACTCCTGTCTACATGGCTGTCAGTCAGTGTCTCGAATTTCACTCCTTTCTACAAGGCTGTCAGTCAGTGTCACAAACTTTACTTTTGTCTACAAGGCTGTCAGTCAGTGTGACGCAGTTCACTCCTGTCTACAAGGCTGTCAGTCAGTGTGACTCACTTCACTCCTGTCTACAAGGCTGTCAGTCAGTGTCACAAACTTCACTCCTGTCTACAAGGCTGTCAGTTGGTGTGACGAACTTTATTCCTGTCTACAAAGCTGTCTTTCAGTGTGACGCAGTTCACTCCTGTCTACAAGGCTGTCAGTCAATGTGACGAACTTCACTCCTGTCTACAAGGCTGTCAGTCAGTGTCACAAACTTTACTCCTGTCTAAAGGCTGTCAGTCAGTGTGACGCAGTTCACTCCTGTCTACAAGGCTGTCAGTCAGTGTGACGCACTTCACTCCTGTCTAAGAGGCTGTCAGTCACTGTAATGCACTTCATTCCTGTCTACAAGGCTGTCAGTCAGGTGACGAACTTCACTCCTGTTTATAAGGCTGTCAGTCAGTGTCACAAACTTTACTCATAAACATGCATAGAGAGATGATAAATAAATATAGCCTACATACAGTGTTGGCCAAAAGTATTGACACCCCTGCAATTCTGTCAGATAATACTCAGTTTGTTCCTGAAAATGATTGCAATCACAAATTCTTTGTTATTATTATCTTCATTTAATTTGTCTTCAATGAAAAAACACAAAAGAGAATCAAGCAAAAAGCAAAACATTGATCATTTCACACAAAACTCCAAAAATGGGCCAGACAAAAGTATTGGCACCCTCAGCCTAATACTTGGTTGCACAACCTTTAGCCAAAATAACTGCGATCAACAGCTTCCGGTAACCATCAATGAGCTTCTGACAATGCTCTTCTGGAATTTTAGACCATTCTTCTTTGGCAAACTGCTCCAGGTCCCTGATATTTGAAGGGTGCCTTCTCCAAACTGCCATTTTTAGATCTTTCCACAGGTGTTCTATGGGATTCAGGTCTGGACTCATTGCTGGCCACCTTAGAAGTCTCCAGTGCTTTCTCTCAAACCATTTTCTAGTGCTTTTTGAAGTATGTTTTGAGTCATTGTCCTGCTGGAAGACCCATCACCTCTGAGGGAGACCCAGCTTTCTCACACTGGGCCCTACATTATGCTGCAAAATTTGTTGGTAGTCTTCAGACTTCATAATGCCATGCACACGGTCAAGCAGTCCAGTGCCAGAGGCAGCAAAGCAACCCCAAAACATCAGGGAACCTCCGCCGTGTTTGACTGTAGGGACCGTGTTCTTTTCTTTGAATGCCTCTTTTTTTCTCCTGTAAACTCTATGTTGATACCTTTGCCCAAAAAGAGAGAACATTCTTCCAAAATGTTTTAGGCTTTCTCAGGTAAGTTTTGGCAAACTTCAGCCTGGCTTTTTAAAGTCTTGGGGTAAGAAGTGGGGTCTTCCTGGGTCTCCTACTGTACAGCCCCTTTTCATTCAGACGCCGACGGATAGTACGGGTTGACACTGTTGTACCCTCGGACTGCAGGGCAGCTTGAACTTGTTTGGATGTTAGTCGAGGTTCTTTATCCACCCTCCGCACAATCTTGCGTTGAAATCTCTTGTCAATTTTTCTTTTCTGTCCACATCTAGGGAAGTTAGCCACAGTGACATGTGCTTTAAACTTCATGATGACACTGCGCATGGTAGACACAGGAACATTCAGGTCTTTGGAGATTGACTTGTAGCCTTGAGATTGCTCATGCTTCCTCACAATTTGGTTTCTCAAGTCCTCAGACAGTTCTTTGGTCTTCTTTCTTTTCTCCATACTCAATGTGGTACACACAAGGACACAGGACAGAGGTTGAGTCAACTTTAATCCATGTCAACTGGCTGCAAGTGTGATTTAGTTATTGCCAACACCTGTTAGGTGCCACAGGTAAGTTACAGGTGCTGTTAATTACACAAATTAGAGAAGAATCACATGATTTTTCTAAGGGTGCCAATACTTTTGTCCACCCCCATTTTTATGTTTGGTGTGGAATTATATCCAATTTGGCTTTAGGACAATTCTTTTTGTGTTTTTTCATTGAAGACAAATTAAATGAAGATAATAATACCAAACAATTTGTGATTGCAATCATTTTCAGGAAGAAACTGAGTATTATCTGACAGAATGGCAGGGGTGTCAATACTTTTGGGCCTGCGTTATATATATTTCAACCCTAAAGCTTTCTGCTCAAGCACTTTGTTACTATATAGCAAGGGATTACCCAATTTTGTGCCACACTGAAACTGACCTGTTTACTCTACCACCAGTCCTTCCTGTACCCCACGGTAACAGGAGTGTGTGGGTTTACAGTGTTCCGTGTTACTCTGTAACCTTATTTTAATTGATTTTATGTTCTTCTGTCCAAGCTTGCTGTTCTACTATCACACTCAATGATATTGTTCATTTTTTAACTGCATACACTGTGCACCCTTATTACAGTGGCTCTTTTTCTCCCTTATGTTCCTATAATTACCACTGTGGTTCTGCACCTTTCAAACTTCCTTACTTTGACAAGCAGTTGCACCACGTCCTCTTCGAAGATATATTTTGCTGCCAGACATTTTTTTTATAACTCCATACTCCATTCTCTGCTATTTTGTTGCACCTTTAGGGCCCCTTTACAAGCTGAGACTTTCCAGTGATCCCACCAGCGCTCCAACCTGGCTGGGATCGCTGGTGCGTCGCTGGTGAGATGTCAAACAGTTAGGTCTCACCAGCGATGCAGCAACAATACGGCGGTCGTTGGAACCCTGTCACTCTCGGGCATAGCATTGAGATCGTTGGTCGTTGATCCTGTCAAGTACAGCGATGCATGCTGCCCAGGGGGAGCCTGAAGACCAAAAAATGGTCCTGAACGATTTTTAATGATCAACGATCTCACAGCGGGGGCCTGATCGCTGATTCGTGTCACACTCAGTGAGATCGATGACGGGGTCGCTGTTACGCCACAAAATCTGTGACGTTTCAGCAACATCGTTAGCGATGTTGCTGTGTGTGAAGTACCCTTTACAGACGTTGTTTGTGTACATATGTCAATTCAGCAATGGAACAATAGAAAGAAAACAGAACTACCTTGGTCCACTGCACTTGTACTTAAATATTATGGCTATATGTATTTCCATGTACACTTTCACTTTATTCACAAGTATTGAGTTTTTTTCTGATAGTTTCTATGACAAAAAAGTACTGCTATGTGCCAACAAAAGATTACCTGCATAGAGGCACGACACATATTACTGGCCCTAGAACAGCCCTGCACTACTAAACTATATGTACATACGGTTTACCAGGTTTTACCATTTAATAGTGTAAAACTGTATAGCAAGCATATTTTGTAAACTGCATGATGTAGTGTTTATTCCATATTGGCAGATCATCTAAAACCTAATTCTTACTGTAAAAATATGTGAAGTGACAAAGTCCGCTAATGAGTTCATGTTGTAGCTGATGACTGGCACGCTTGTACAAACTTGCAGACAAAAAGAAGAGTGTTTGGCACCATAAAGTTTCTCTGCAAGGGAATGAGAAAATGTGTTCACTTGTTTGCATATGTATTTAAAGGTTTTCTGCACCTATCACTTAAAATTCTACCTATTGTTCTGCAATAATTGTTTAAAAGGGCCTGGCTCCATTATATTTTACATGTAATTATAAGAGAGATAAGCACTAGTAGTCCTGCAAATAGACAGTATTTCCCAAAGGGCCCTTTAAACGAGAAGATTTCTGGCCATAAATAAGCTCAGATTGACTGCAGAATATTCAGTTGATCGGTGTTACGTTCACCATGGTGGGAATATGGGTAGTGTACCCATTGGACCACAGATGGTCTGTGGAAGCTGACTCCATGGACAGGAACAGGCAGGAGAATGACTTGAATAAGAGAACATTCTTCACTTGGTATACACCCACAGAAGCAACCAAGGTCTGGCAATGACAATGTCTTTTAAGTGGAGTTTGTAGGCTGTCGTGTGGATGGGACAGTTTCTTATGCCAACAGTGAACAGCTAGAGCAGAATCCAGTGCAGATGGATATAAGCATAGTACAGGCTCACCGATGACAGTGGCAGAGTGATTGGCGTGGCAGGATCGGTGGAGACAGATGCCGACAGGCAGACTTGGCAGGCTTGCTAGAGGCAGGTGCAGACCCACTGAAGTAGCAGGCTCACTTGAGGCAGACACTAAGCAAGACAAAGCATTAGCAATAGCAAGGTATGAGACAAGGGCAAGGTAGGAGACAAGTGACCTGACAACAAGCAACGTACTAAGGACAGGAAATTGTTGCTCAGGAACCTCCCTTAAAGGAAAACTGTCAAGTTAAAAATCCATATGTAATTGCTATCATTTTCTAATCCCTCACTCACAGTGAATGATCCATGTAGTTATCTGCTGTCCCCTCCCCATAGATGCATATGCATGTCACCTATTCACATCACAGCACAGAAGATCAGTAGGAGTGAGGTGTGTAGTGTTGTAGTGCAGATGACGATGAATCCAGAAGCACACACAGATACGGTGAGCTGCTCAGTCGAGCGGCCATACTTTAATGAAAATCTCTTCCCTTTCTCAGCTCCCCCTTTTCCTGCCACAGCTCCTCCTCTATCTTACATCACTGTTACTAGGCAGAAAAAACAAACAGGGAAGACAACAAGCAAACTACAGAAGATATAACAACATTACATCTCTTATCATCTTACAAAAAAAACAAAGTAAATAGTTAACCGTTCAAAAGTTCACGTTGTAGAAAAGTTTTTTTTTTCTACTGCAAAACATAGTCCGCAAGGTGGACTGGTGGCCCTCAATTTGTTCTCCCAGGATAACGTCGAGACATCTCATTTCCAGACAAACTCAGGGGGTCTTCTGAGGTATCTCCTATGGGAACAGCTGAGTTCATTGTCTCTGGCAGTATGTCGTCGCTATCTACTTCCTCTGCATGCGTCGTCTCTGGGACGTAGCCATGAAGTTTTTTTAAAATGGGACACATTTCTAGTGACCTGATGATTTTGGTTTTTAGCAGTAATCATGGTGCCTCTGATTTGTGTGGCCTGAAAGGGTTTGGGATAGTATGGCGATGCAAACTTGTTGCTAGGTCTCAGTCTCTTTACAAGAACCCAATCACCCACCTTTATTTCTGGAGGCTTGTAACGGCGGCTACTTTTTTCTGCATACTGCTTCATTTTATCCTTAGAGAGGAATCATTAATAGCAATTGTGGTTTGGCCTGGTACTGACGGAATGCATGGGATTATGACGCGCAAGGGCCTGCTGAACAATGCCGTTGCTGGTGGTATCCCAGTCGTGGAGTGTGGTGTGGCTCTGTATTGTCTAAGGAATCTATGTAATTCTTGTTGCGAGTCCTTATGCTCCATGGTAGCAATTCTCAATTCTTGTTGATTGATTGCATGAATCGTTCCACTTCTCCATTGGCTTGAGGCCAGTACGGAGTTATTTTCCTGTGGAGAAACCAAGATAAGTTGCCAATGACTGAAAGTCTGTGCTATTGAATGGAGGTCCATTGTCCGTCTTCACTGTCTCGGGTATGCCATAAGCCGAGAAAATCTTGACTAATTTTGGTATAACAGCCCTGGCCGATGTTGTCGAAATATGTTCAATGACTGGAAACCGAGAATAGTCATCCATGACCACCAACAGGTAGGAGTGGTCCGGTAAAACACAAAAATCAACACTGACAGCAGTCCATGGGCTCTTTGACAGGGGTGTCATTTGTAAAGGCGCACGCCTATGGTCAACTATAGTTGCTTGACAAGGAATGCATGTTTGAATCAATGCCTCTACTCTTTTGTCCAGTCCTGGAAACCATACTTTTTCTCGAAGTAGTTGCTTTGTTTTTACCACCCCTTGATGAGCCTCGTGGGCCAGATCAAGTACACGGTCCTCCAGTTTCTGAGGCATCACCAGGCGATTGTCACGCAACAGCAGATTTGAGTCCGACACTGAGAGTGAATGTCATGCATTAAAGAAAGCCTCAAGTAACCTACTCGATCTGGTGGTTGAAGGCGAGCCTCAGCAAGAAAACAGCTCCATTTCTTAGACCGAACAGATTCTATCACCAACTGAAGTTGGGGATCAGAGTCCACCGCCTGTTGTATTTCTTCCATAGTCATAGCTCTTGGCACTGAATGTGCAGCAACGAAATTTACATGTTCCTCCGCCAGAATAGTTGCTGGAATGTTGTCCTTAGTAGGTTGTGGTATTGGGTGTCTTGAGAAATAGTCCGCCGGGTTTCCAGCTCCTGCCTCATATCTCAGTTGAAGATAGTAGTTCTGTAAGCGGAGCAACCAGCGTTCAATTCGTGGAGGGGGTTTGGAAGAATGTTTGTTGAAAATTGGAACAAGCGGTTTGTGGTCACTTATGACTGTGAACTTGTGTCCAAAGAGGTACAGATGAAAGTGAAGGCATCCCCACACAACTGCAAGAGCTTCCCTTTCAGTTTGTGAGTAGCGCTGTTCTGTATCTGTTAATGTCTAGCTTGCGTAGGAAATTGTAGAAATGTTGCCATCGTTGGACACTTGTGTGAGAATTGCATCCAGGCCTACCGGGCTAGCGCCTACAGTCAGTTCTGTGGACTTTATGGGTCAAAGTAAGCCATGACAGTGTCACCAGTTAGGCAGGGCTTCAACGCGTCAAATGATGCTTGATGCTCAGTACCCATGACCAAGGAATATCTTTCTTTGTGAGTTGTCTCAGGGGTTCAGAAATAGTGGCTAGGTCAGGTATGAATCGTCCACAGTATGTGACCAGTCCTAGAAAGCTGCGAACCTCTGAGGCGTTTTGAGGTTGACCAGCAGATTTGATGGCAGTGACTTTCTGAGGATCTGCTGATACACCTTGTCCTGAAAAGATGTATCCAAAAAAATTTAATGACGTTTGGTCGAACTCACAGTTTGATGGATTGACAGTTAGATTGCAGGCTTGCAGTCTCTGAAACACTTGCTCCAGGCGACTGTCATGTTCTTCTTGGGTTGTTCCATATATGAGAATGTCATCACTGACGTTGAGGACTCCCGCTATTCCCGACAGAACCTGACTGATAACATTTTGAAAAATTTCTGCGGCTGACGAGATACCAAAGTTCAACCTCTTGAACCTACGCAGGCCCTATATGAGTACTAAAAGTTGTGATGTACCTGAAGTCTGGATGCAACTCAAGTTGATGATAGCTGGATTTTAGATCAATTTTTGAAAACACCTTTGCACCATTCAGATCTGTGAGAATGTCATCAATAGTAGGCGTGATGTGCCTTTCTCTTTGAATAGCTAGATTGGCATGCCGCGTATCCACACAAAGCCGTATTTTACCAGGCTGTTTTTGGTTCAGGCGCAACAACGATTGGCGAGACCCAGGGAGTTGAGCCTTCAACCCGTTCAATAACATCAAATGCCTCCAGGTCTTGCAATTCTTGCTACACCAGTTTGCGGACATGAAAGGGAATGCGCCTGTGAGGTTGGATGGAGGACTGTATCGACTGATCAATATGTAACTTTATCTGAACGTCTTTTAGCTTACCAAGACCTTTAAAGAGACTGGGGTACCTCGGCATAATATGTGGGACTGAAGAACCTGTAACGCTGTTGACCAGGTCACCAGGCCTAGAGACACTGCACTGCTGCAGCTGAGAAGCATATCTGCAGAGCACTCCGCTACGTAAAAAGTGTCGTGATGGATTTCCCTTCAGCTGTTAGTTCTGACTGAAATTTGCCACACAGGGGCAACGCAGCTGTGGAACCATAAGGGAAAATCTGTAGGCTGGTATGTTGTAGAGTAAGTCTATTCAGGAGTTGATTATAGATTGTATGACTGATGACGTTGACTGACGCTCCTGTGTCCACCAGGGCTTCCACTGGATTGCCATTTATGAGGATGACTCGTTTTGGATTGTTAATCATGTGAACAGCCCAAGATCCTTCCTCAGTCACTGAGAATAAGTAAGTGCTTTGAGCCTCGTCATTAAGCTGCAGTGCTTGGACCTTCTGTGACCTGGGCTGTACTGTGGGACGAGCAGATTGCTGCGGTGTAGATCTGCACACTTTTGCAAAATGGTTTCGTTTTCCACAATTATGGCAGGTTGTACCCTTTGCTGGACAAACGTTCTGGTGAGGATACGACCCACCGCAGTTGTAACAAGTTGCCGCCTGTACTTGTGGTTTCTGTGTAAGCTTTGCTATAGAAGATGGTGCTTCTGGCTCACTGCTCTCTATGAGTTTTGCCTGTTTCTCTGCAGTATCATTTATACGTGCTGTGTCTAATAGTTTTGCTAGGGTCATAGTAGGGTCTCTGAGTGCTTGTCTTCTTAACTTTGAAGAAACAGATCCTTGTAATATCTGCGTTTGGATTTCTTTGTCTACGTCTGTAAACTCACAGTAAGCTGCAAGGTGCCGTAGCCGGACATGATATTCATCAATGCTTTCCGTGGCTGATTGCTTTGATTGTCTAAATTTGAAGATTTCAAATGCTGCATTTCTGTGCGGGGAGAAGTGTTTGCTCAATGCTGCTTTGCTGAGCTCATAGCCCTTGTCCTCCCCTGTGTTAGGCAGAGTAGTGAAGATATCATAGACTTGCTCCCCTGCATAGTGTAATAACATGGCTTTCTTTCTTGTATCATCGGCTATGTTCATGGCTTGCAAAAATATCTCAATGCGCTTCAGCCATTTATCCTAACATGCTGCTAGGTTTGCTTGGGACTGATGCACATCAAAAGGTGGGAATGCAGGTAGACAGGCCATGGTGAGCACTGATGATCTTGTGGCACTGAAATAACTTTAGCTGATGAATGAACGCTTCCTCGTTGCCAATTGTAGTGTTGTAGTGCAGATGACGATGAATTCAGAAGCACACACAGATACGGTGAGCTGCTCGGTCGAGCGGCCATACTTTAATGAAAATCTCTTCCCTTTCCCAGCTCCCCCTTTTCCTGCCACAGCTCCTCCTCTATCTTACATCACTGTTACTAGGCAGAAAAAAAAAACAGGGAAGACAACAGGCAAACTACAGAAGATATAACAACATTACAGGGTGTATCCTCCTCTCTACTCTCTTTGCAGCAAAACCCAGAGATCAGATAAACACATGATCTTTCACAGCACAGCAGAGATTCCTTTTTACAGAAACAAATGGAGTCTAGATCAGATAAGGCAGACCTGTAGCTTTCTCCCTATGTGTCCTGAACAGAACAGTAGCTCCAGAAGTGAAACCACACAGCACTGAGAGCAAAGGGAGGAGGGAGGAGAGCTGTTGAGACGACTGCATAATTACATGACAATTTATACAGCAGCTGAACTAATCGTCTCTGCTTATAATGCAGAGGACTAATCTAGGAGATCCCTGCAGGGTGTGAAGATTCTGATAACATGAAAACTACAAAGGGTAGAATAATGATTTTACATGTTTTTAAAAGGTCTCCCAGGCACTATTCAAGGGTAATATTAGTATCATACTGAAAAATGATCTGACAGTGTCCAGTGTCCCTTTAAGGGGAGGGTGCCTTATTGACACGGAGCCTCACAGCAATAGGATGAGAGGTAGTTCCAGGTCAGGGTGCACTGGCCCTTTAAATGTCAGCAGGATGTGGCGGGTGTCACCTAATGAAAGTCCTGGAACTGCTCCTCAGAGACTGCAGACTCCGGGCACAGAAGGCCACAGATGGGGAGACAGGAGGCATAGCAAGATCAGGAACCTGGTGAGTAGCCTGTATAGAAGAAAGCACAGAAGGCTGGGCAGACCATACGGAGCCACATGCTGGGCACCTATCCTCCTGCCCAGTAGAGACCGGCCTTGTGGCTGGAGGCATGCCAATTGGTGCTAGTTTAATCCTTTTCCTGAAGCCAATTATCACTTTCCTAACAGGTCAAATTATTCAAATTTGATCTATTTCTCTATATATGGTCATATTTTTTGAATTTGGTAAAAATGCAGATCAATTTGCCCCAGATTTTAAATACTGTGTATTTTCCTCTCTAACATCAATGACAGCTTGAAGTCTTTTGTGGTAATTGTGGATGAGGCTCTTTATTTTCTCAGATGGTAAAGCTGCCCATTCTTCTTGGCAAAAAGCCTCCAGTTCCTGTAAATTTCTGGGCTTTCTTGCATGAGCTGTGTGCTTGAGCTGTGTGCTTGAGCTCTCCCCAGAGTGGCTCAGTGATATTAAGGTCAGGAAACTGAGATGGCCACTCCAGATCCTCCACTTAGTTCTCCTGTAGCTAATGACAGGTTGACTTGGCCTTGTGTTTTGGATCATTGTCAAAATTGGAACATCTAAGTATAACTGGGGTCACAGTTGACATGAGTTTTTTTTAGTGATTTAACAAAACTCATGCGTTTTTTTCATGTCATCATGAGTTTTTTAAGGTGTGTGATGGCTCCCTGCGTTTTTGGCTGCGTTTTTAAATCTGCACCCAAAATTAGTGCATAGCGTTTTTAAGAAAATGCATGCGTTTTTATAACATGTGCCCCTATGGAAAACGCATGCAAAAACGCATGTACAATTAGTACCTTTTAGTGCCATTCAAAAACGCATGCGTTTTCCATAGGAGCCCATGTTAAAAAAACTCATGCATTTCTAAAACACATGCGTTTTTTTTAACATGGGCTCCTATGGAAAACGCATGCGTTTTTAATGGCACTAATTGTACATGCGTTTTTGCATGCTTTCCCATAAGGCCCCATATTAAAAATCGCATGCGTTTTTGGAAATGCACCAAAAACGCATTGTACAGTCACACATGCGTTTTTGCTATTAGGGCATGCGTTTTTTAACATGGGGCCTATGGGTAGCGTTTTTTACATGCGTTTTTGAAAACGCAGGTCTCCAAAAACGCTTGTGAAAAATGCAACTGTGACCCCAGCCTTAGTCCCATATGCAGCTTCCGGGCTGATGAGTGCAAATTTGCCTCCAGTATTTGCTGCATTCATCTGTCCTTCAACTCTGACCAAGTTTCCTGTACCTTTGTAACGAACGCATCCCCACATCATCAGTAATCCACCTCTGTGCTTTACAGTAGGAATGGTGTTCCCTCATCATAGGCCTTGTTGACACCTCTCCAAATCTAATGTTTATGGTTGTGGCCAAAAAGTATGATTTTGGTCTCATCGCTTCAAATTACCTTGTTCCAGAAGTTTGGAGGCTTTTCTCTGTGCTGTCTGCTGTATTCTAGGTGAGATACTTTGTGGCATTTGTGCAGTAATGGCTTTCTTCTGGCGACTCGACTATGCAGCCCATATTTCTTCAAGTGCCTCTTATTGTGCATCTTGAAACAGCCACACCGCTAGTTTTCAGTAAGTCCTGTATTTCAGCTGATGTTGTTGTGGGTTTTTCTTTGCATCCCAAACAATTTTCCTGGCAGTTGATAACAAAATTTTTGTTGGTCTACCTGATCATGGTTTGTTTTTTACAGAGTCCCTGATTTTCCATTTGGTAATCACAGTTTGAACACTGCTGACTGGCATTAACAATTCTTGGATATCTTTTTTATCCCTTTCCGTTCTATACAGTTCAACTATCTTTTCCAGTAGATCCGTTGACAATTCCTTTGCTTTCTCCATAACTCACAATCCAGAAGCATCAGTGGTCAAACATTTGTGTCAACTTCTGTGCATATTATCAGGCCAAAATCACCAGGGTATGTGAACTTTTGATCAAGGTCATTTGGATGTTTTTGGTTTTTATTATGATTTAAAAAGAGAAAACACAGTGTTTGAGAACAAATAGTTTCACCCAACCACTAACCATGAGTGGAAAAAAAGTTTTTGTGTTATCATTCATATTCTATGAAAAAATGCCAAGAAGCAAAAAATCTGCTGGGGTATGTAAACTTTTGAGCACAGTGTACTTATCTGAGAGGTCTCTTCACAAGTAGATCATTGGGAATTACCCAACTGAGCTTCCGATCAGTATACCAACATCTTTTGAACTAGCAGATGTCTTGAGCCATATTCCTTTTAATGAACTTTTGGAAAATTGCCAACCAATATAATCAGGACATAAGCCATACCATAGGCAGATAACGTGAATGCTTTAGAATAATCATTTATTAGCAATATGGTTGACAGAGAAGGACTAGTTGACCTCTTGGATCTGTAGCTTTCAACAGTCTAGGTGTGATTTCTAACATTTGGGAGGCTTTGTGATTTACCACTTCCCTAAAGGCACACCTGCTGTAGAGAATACAAAGGGACCTTATTTTTATTAAAGTTACACTATTTGAACTCAGTTATTAATGCCTGTAGGCAAGTAAAATATTGCTTAGAACACAAAATAATGTGAGGATGGAGAGAACTAATTGTCATTTGGTTAACATTATTACAAAGAATGATTATTAAGAGACTGCAGGCATGGCTCATAGATTTTGTAGGCTAGTCTTTCACTTCCTGCTAGCTATATAAAAAGTCTATATTATTTCAATGAGAGGCATTGTAAAGCAAATGGAGTGAGAGACCAGGACATCCTGGTAGGTGGATAAGCATGGCCAGGGCTAAACAACTGTATTTACTGTTTTTCTCAGCAAATAATTTGTCAGGTTTTATCCATTATGAATGCACAATTCTGTCTTTATATGTGACTGTAGAACACTTTATAATTCTAGGGCTCATGCATGTGGCCATATTGCCTCTCGTACAGTTTCCATATTATGGTTCCAGTGCAAGGCCATGCTAAAATAGGTGGAATCCATCTCGAGGCCAAAGTCATTGTTCTCGTTGACAGGAATTGAATCCACATTATGTTCGTGCCATGTAGAACAAACGCATCGCCTGTATACCGTAAGAATAATGCGGTGATGACATATCCAATAAATACCTAGATAACCAAAGGCATTGCTTCTGAAGGAGAGAATCTCCTTTCTTGTGCATGAGCCCTTAAACTAAAATCTAGTGCATACAGTAGATTACTAATTATTTATAGTGCCTTATAACATGATGGAATGAACATTACAACCGTCTTTATGCTCAATACATTAGAAAAGAACTATGTTAATAAAGATAAGAAAACCATGACTATGATTGAGCTGCAGATGCAAAAAGAAATGATTTATTCTAAAAAAAAAATGTTTATAGGATGCAAAAGAAGCAAAACATAAAATGTCCTATACCTATATAAATCTGGCATCACTATAATTGTAGTGACACTAAGAATAAAGATGTCTTATTACTTTTACCACATAGTGATGACACAGAAATAAAGAACAATTCTTGAGCTGCTGTTATTTGTTCATTCTGATTCATAAACATTTGAATAGAAAACACTATAAAAAAATTGACCTCAACATAGTATCAATATAAACTTAAAGGGATGGTGTCATAAAAGAAAACAATTCTCAACGAATGAAAAAAATTAAAGTTCTAATGTTTAATTTTTTTCCTCAATGTTATTATTGGTTTTTAATGGAATAAAATATGAAAAATGATTTAAAATGTTTGATATTTTCCACTTTTGAACACTAGGGGGAGCAGCTGCTAAATTTGCCATGAAAGCCTAGTGTACTGCTAGGCCACATTAGGACTGCAGTAAATATGGCTGGATCTGCTCCATGTATCTGATGTTTCCTTCCCTTCTGTGTGTTTGCAAGAGAAGAGAATGCAGTTTAGGCTCACAGTGTGAAGCCATTTTGCTGATGGCTACAAAGTGATACTGACATATGGAAAGTGACTCAGAGGACAGCTGGTAGTGCTGATCCTGTTTGGCTAGGGTCACACTTGTGTTTTTTTTTTTTAAAACCTGATCCGGTTTTGAGCTTTTAAAAAGCTCAAAACCGGAGCAGGATACGCTCCTCATAGGAGACCTTTATAAAAACCGGATTGCTTCACAAGCAATCCGGTTACTGCCTCCAGCTCTGCAGCCTGCGTGGAAAATCATGCAGGCTGCAGTTTTCAGAGCGGTTCTAATCGCCGCAATGCGGCAACCAGATTGCTCCGGATGTGTAATACTGAGCAATGCGGTTACTGTACAGTTTGCTCATCCCTGCTGCGCAGCGCTATAGATCTACTGTAAAAGCCTTCAGGACCCTGGACAGCGCACATACAATATGTACATTACGTATAGTATGCGTGCTGCTCACAGGGTAGCTGCGGCTTCATTCATAAAAATGTACAGAGCCGACAGGAGTCGGCTTACTGTACATCTGCAATTAACACATTATATGCCCACCTGAGTGGGTAATATGTCTCTGGTGGGGGGGGACCCCCTAGAGACATTATGGCCACAATTATTAATAATATTTATTCTTTTTTTACAGAACTAACAGTTTGCTCATCCCTGCGGTAGCAGGGATGAGCAAACTGTATGGTAACTGGATTGCTCCGGATTACACATCTGGAGCAATCCGGTTACTGGATTGCGGCTTCAGCAATCCGGTTACTGGATTGTGGCTTGTCTGAAGCCAATTGCGTTTTCCGCATCCGGATCTGGATGCGGTGAACGCAATGCAAGTTTAAAGTGTGACCCTAGCCTTAGTTGGTGCTGCTTGCTGTATCATTCCCTGGTGTTAGATATGCTTAGGGTATGTACGCACAGTGTGCTTTTATCACATTTTTTGGTGCAGTTTTGTCACTAAACTGCATGCAAATCCTTATGCCAGCAAAGTCAGTGAGAATCATGAAATTTTGTGCACAAGTTACTTTTTTCCCTTGCAGATTTGGTGCAGAAATAAATCAGCAGCATATCAATTATTGCAGAGTTTTTCCACCCTAAATGCATTGAAAAAACAGATCAATAACACGTAAGGAAAGCCTTGCGTTTTTGGTGCATTTTTCTGGCAGGAGATGCAGATTTGGTGCAGAAACTTCTGCACTTAATTTTCATCTTCTTGCAAAAAATAATATTTTATGCATGCTGTTTTCATGCATTAGGGGTGCAAAAACAGTGCGGGAGTAGACATGCTGCCGATTTATTGAATGTCATAATTGCAGTTTCAAACACTTTTCTACATATGCTATTGAACAGGAGTGTGCTTGTGAGTCATGAACGTGTCCGTGCGACTCACATGGAGGCAAGTCCGTTTTTTACCAGCAGCACAGATGCCACAAGTATCGCACACACATGGGTGTGATCTGTGTGACATCCATGTGACATGCATCAGAAAAAAACGCATGAAGCCGAAATCAATATTTTTTTTATAGGTAAAAAAATGTGCAAGATAGATAGGTAAATAGATAGATAGATAGATAGAAACAACCCATAAAAAGGTTGATGCAAAAGAAGCCGTTTAATCCAGCTTAGGGCACAAGATGGCGACATTTCGGGCACACATGCCCTTTGTCCAGCAACCACTGGCTGGTATACCCAGTTTTTAAACATTATTTCAATTACATTATTAATTGCCAATATATAAGTTTACAGTGTTTAAAATATCATACAATCTATTGTACATCAAAATGTTATATAACTACAGTCACCATATAAAGTGAAACATTATTATTACTGTGTAAACAATACATTTTTGGATGTTTTATATTCATATTCTGGTTGATTGGAAGTCTCAAAGCCTCAGGTTATCACAATTGCATTCATTATTACACATAAATAAACAAAAGAGCGCTTATAGCAATCATTACTCGTGTGTATCTTGTGTATCCCGGCGTCCTGGAACTGTTCATTGCGCATGTGCGCCTCTCCTATGGTGTATGAACTGCTATGGAGACCGAGAGTGGAGTTGCGGCACCATATTGCTATGCCCGCGTCGGCGCACTTGTTATTCTTTACTATCCTCCATCTTGCTGTAGGCATCACAATATTATTTACAAGATAATTACCAGCGTCCTGGTTATAAAGCATCTAATGCATTACACTAATAAAATGATCTATTGTGCCTGTGTCTTTTCTTATTAATCTTATATTAAGAATGATTTTTAGATGATTTGGACCTCTACTGCCCATATATCGGTCTCTCACATGTGAATACCACTCTATTAGTCCTATCCCTAGGCTCACACAGTTCTCATAGGCCAGGGTCACATCTCTGTTTTTTTTTTTTTAAATCCTGATCCGGTTTTGAGCTTTTAAAAAGCTCAAAACCGGACCAGGAAATGCTCCTCATAGGAGCCAATGCTAAACACCGGATTGCTTCACAAGCAATCCAGTGTCCGTTTCCGGCAC